>OY754491.1:21670143-22219905 GCA_963575735.1 Amblyjoppa fuscipennis
ATCATCCGAGTAAGAACAACCGGTATCGAATTATTTATAACACGAAGCTTGCCAAGAACTTATACCGTGCAGTATATTTTTCGTCATGATGGAATCGTGAAATTTTTTTTTCTTATCGCGTATTTGTCGGTACCGAGTATTGGAATAGACGGGAATAGTCAGAACTTGAAGCAGTTTCTGTACGATCTATAAGCAAAGGGAAGCCGGTGTAAGCGGCGAAACGGTGAAAGGAATCAGCGAGGCGTTGGTCCATTGCGGTATAATCCTGTTAAATCCCACGGAAGCTCCGCCGAAATTCAACACCGGTACGTGGTTAATCTAGACTCCGCCGTGCGCCAGGGTAAGGAGAAGAACCGTTCACATACGTTGACAATGTCCCGTCTCCGTCTCTCCTCCCGATAACTCACATTCTCGATCGTATAACAGAGAACCCTCGGCGTTTCCGAGTGCTAAACTCGGCTCGTGCCTGATCAGCCCAATCTATCCTCGAGCCATCAAACAAAGTCGGATTAGCGATTATACGATGTGCCCCGTGTGCGTCTTACACGGGGATTCGGGTGTGTGCATTACACGTGTCCGACCAAGATTTTGTTATCGCTGACAAATTCACCTTCGGTCACGTTCGCCACGGTGATCTTTCGATCACTGTTCGATTTGCCATCAGCAGATTCCCCGGGCCGTAAGATGGAAAACTGTTTAGTCCCCGCGACGATCGACGGAACGACGAAATCCTGCGGGGAGCAAGAAAAGCTGGGAATAAAATCGATAAGCCTCGGAGCCGAGTCACGTTCGGCAAGCGTATCATTGTCCTTTGGCAAGGAGCTGCGGTACAAAAACCGTCATAAATGATATGGTTTGTATTATAGAGCGAATGACGGGCGTTGAGCGCTATCGCCGGTCGAGGAAGCCGATTATCGGGAAGGGGGCTAAAGGTCAGCCCTCGCGAATTGCATCAACTCGCAAGACTTTCGGTTTCGCGGACGATCGGGGGATACGCGCCGGTGGCTTAGCCAGCTAGGAGCGAAAAGCCGTTGCACGCAATAGCCTTCTTTTACGATCGGAGCGTAGCTTTGGCCTGAACGGCGTCGAGGCTGGGTAATGAGTTTTGTTAAGCCACCGAGAAGAAGAGGAGGACGGGAGAAACGTGCAGCGGCAGCAGGAAGAGAGTAGTAGGAGGTGGAACGCTCGTGGGAGATGGAAGTGAGGAGAACGTTCGGCAAAGGTTACGCCGACGTTAAAGGACATCTGCTTCTCAAGCTTCCTACGGATTCGAGACGAATGCTGGAAAGGTCCTTGAGTCGCTTCTCTCCCGATAATTGATTATCGTTTAGAGCAATTAAAATTCACCAAGAAACGTGTCCGACGTCTTCGAGATTCCGGCGAAAACATTCCAGCGATACTCGATGCTCGCTCGTCGCCTCGACGGAAACGGGACCCGCAGACGAGATTAGTTAGCGCTTTATCGAGAAACCAGACGACTCCACCCACGTATCTTCGCCGAGCTAAAATCTTCAGCGGTCCCGCCTCTGCGACGATGGTAAAACGTGACGAAAGGATGAAACAAGTTGAAGAAATGTTTCACCGGCGGTGCCCGTGAGCGGGCTTATATCCTCGCTGGTATACGCCGTTCGGGGTGGATGGCGGGGTGCGGGGAGGTATTACAGTCGGCGCCAAGAACGCACCAGGCAAAGCCCTTTTTATTTTTCCCTCGAATGATGTACGAGTATGCCACATACAATATTCAGTGCACTCTCTCGCCACTCGATTCCATGCGTCAAGCTTCTCCCCTACGCCATCCACCGCAGCAGCATCTCTCAGGCTTCTTATTCCTGCTCCTCTCGTCTTTACTCTCGACTAGCTACCGCCCAGACTTAAAGCGCCCTCATTCCTCCTCACCGTTCCCTCAACTCCTTCTGGCATTCCGTCGGTGCCGTGGAAAACAGCCTCGAAGCCGAATATACGCCAGTGACTGCCAAACTCCTGGGTCAACCGGAAAGTTCTCGGCACACGTGATCTTGTCGGAAAAAAAAAATGCATCTTGAATTAAAAGCCTCATCGACGAAATTAAACCGCTCCAAGATGTGACTCTAGTTTTTCGGAGGGGTTTTTTCTTTCTACCGCTATAAAATTCGATTCGCTTACGGGTGAGCGGCACACCGGCTAATATAGTAATATATAACGCGGCCAGATGAGCCCGAGTTCTCCGGGTTATACGAATAATATAGTATATGAATTGTACGAGAGTGAAACGAACGTAGAGAGGGACAGTCGGAGAGGGAGGGAGGGGGACGGAGAGTTGGCCGACGAAGCGAAGCGTATCAGGATTTATGGCTGGCGGCTCATGAATTATCGATGGTAATGAGTCAACTCGTGACTGTAATTTGACGCATATAATATTTAGTGCCTTCCCCGTTCTCTCGGCTGCTGTATGGGGCTACCGGTGTACCACTGGTCTGCCCAACGTCCTCCACGTCCTATTACCACTGGAATCACGCGAGAAGCAACGCGTTTTAGCCTAAAGCTCGGAACGGTTAGGGAAACGCGTAATGTAGCTCATGATATTAAGGTGATGTGTGGAAGCCTCTCATTCCCGTTTACTTGCAATTTGCTGTTTCGGAGGGATTAACCGAACGACCAGTGAACACCCTTAACGCCGACTTTTCACACCCGAAAGCACACCGTCGATGAGAATTTTTAATAAGTAGCGAGTGACGACTCCGCTGGATGAAATGTAAAATGGAAAAGAAATGCACGCCCTCAGTTTTATCTTACCGAACGTTCATGCGGAGATATAAATGATATATGGGATACGACAATGATATAGGCAAAGATCGGATTTGGTATGACGAGAAAAAGGAATTCACTGACACAGCGTTCCACACCTGTTCCTTAGAGTTCCGTTACGCGGATACTATGCAGGATAAAAATGTAAGAAGATGCTGCGAAATAGAAAAAGAAGGATGGTGTAAGCAACTTTGTCATATTCATAGATCCATTTTCCGCCATTTCAGTAGAGTATGGTCCAGCTGGCTAGTAGATCACGGTACTGGCACGGGATTGGTCAGACTCCCGGGCTTGGCGCGGTCTCGTACCAGTGCTGGGATGTTAACCGCCGACGTGACCTACCCCACTAGGGATTCTTCGTTCTCCATGGTGATGACCTCATGCCTTGGTAATCTCACTGTTTTCGTCTAAGGCGACCGCAAACTTTTTGAGGACACTAGTAATTTAGAACCCCATATGTTTCACTTGAAAATTTGACTGCGTGCAGATCGACTCTATGTTTTTTACTAAAAAAAATTGGACTGCATGCAGATTGACCCGTAACTTTTCACTTAAAAATTTGACGGCGTGCACATCGACCCCTATGTTTTCACTTAAAAATGTGACTGCATACGAGTCGATCCCTATGTTTTTACTTGAAAATTTGACTGCATGCAGACCGGTGCCGAACAGACACAAGCCAAGTTTTGCTTTTCACCATACTCGCCGTCTCTGACGATATAACTCGATTAGCAATAATCAGCGTCGATACCCAAAGCCCAAACTGATTCGCTGTCGCAGCAGTCGCCTTCGGTATCGGGAGTATCGCGAGGCGTGTGTGTGTGATAGTCTCAACTATCGGAAAGTCCGCAAACTCAGCTAGAGAACAGCGTACGCGTGGGTGGTCCCGGGTGACTATGGTCTCGAATTAGCCGGTATCGGTACGTGACATCGCTCGTATTCTATGCCAGAAATTATGCTCCGATGCGATAGAGCAGTTGTCGTACGTGGGGTGCGCGGTGCACAGCCAATATAGTGCGGATCGAACGGACCCGGTAATTCGGAAGCTTTCCAGCTGGCACGTTGCGTCGGACATTTCGTTCTTTGCTCTACGCCTATCCGATAATCGGTTATTTTGCTACACTTTTACAAAAATTCTTACACGATTTCCGATGATTCTCGTCGAATTAGCGGCTACGATGGGACGGAGAGCCACGCAACGTTTGCGTGCGAGCTTTCGTTGTATCGGGTTTCGAGAGACACACGAAGGAGCTCATGGCGCGCGCATGTATCGCGAGTCACGCTCCGTTGCGGCGTCAGGCGGAGAAACGTCGGAGAAAGAAGAGCCTCTATTCTTTCTTCTTCGGGGTTCGTAGGGCTTGTACCGGCGGTTGATGCTGGTGCAGCGAGCCTCGGGCTCAGCATCCGCGGCGAGCCGGTGCCGCGTGAGTACTATGCAAAGAGGAAATAAATTCTCCTCTAGCCGCTCAGCGAAAACAGTACGGGCTACACCTCGCTTCACGTCGACGAGTGGTACGTGAGCCCCGGGTACTCGCCGGGGAATACGTGCTCCGCTCTCGTCCGCCAGTCCTCTTTCCCCCTTCTCCCTCTCTCGCCTCGGGGCCAAAATAAAAAAGTTGCACCCGGCTTATAGCCCGAGTCAAAAAGTATACACACCCGGATGGCAGGTTCACGATGTAATACCGTGCACACTTTGGCGGAGAAATGTTAAAGAAAATAGTTACCAAAAATAATAATAACAGATGAGATAGGTGAAACGAAAACTAAGCTCGCGAGCATGCGGCTAGTTACTTGTTGGGTTCAGCTCGTAAAAGGTAACTCTGGCCATCCTAGCGAGGCTTCTAATGCCACGAGAGCGAAGCCACAATAATTTTTCTGCGCAGTCTCAAACGCTTTTTCTTCTCGATTTTCTTTCATCCGGCATCGAAAGTCGTATCCCTTAAGCCTGGCGCAGCAATATAATTCGTGTCTTGTTCTTTTCTGCAATTGCCTCGCGGTCTTCGTTGCCGATGCGGTGGGAAACGGTGAGGGACGGACAGACAGAGGGAGATTTGTGAAATGAGATAAAAGAATGGAGGCAAGAGGAAAAACAAAGCGGATCGGAGACGTGAAGAACGCTCTTGCAACAATCCCGGATGAAAAACGAGGGAAAAGAGCATCTTTGGCAGACTCACAGAACGAGAATACGGCGAGCGCAGCGAGCAGAAGCAGCAGCAGGCAACTCGTTCTCTCGTCGCGTGTGCGCGATCGTTTTTCCCCCGACCGAAATATCAGTATCCCGGAAATCGGACGACCGTGCTCCGTTGGACTGGTCGACTGTCCGGCGTATGTGCCACGGAGTACCCCGGCCACATGGGCCAAGGGAGAACAGAGAGACTTGAAGGGAGTAGCGCTAGACGGTGGGCGGGGGGGGGGGGGGGGGGGGGAGCGAGACAAACCGGCTGAGTTATCGTTCGCGGGCTGCTCTTTGGATGCGCCGCAAATAAACCTTCTCAGCCGGAGGCAACTGCGACTCTTGCTATACCGGCAACGTGCATCCCAGCCCTCACGAACATCAGAGCTTCCTCCCATCTCCATCTCGATATAGTATATTTCTCTCTCGCGCTCAAAGCTCCCGAGACGAACGGCCGAGACGTAGGTACATGGCGCATAAATTTCACAATTTCCTAGCAAAATACTGACTATGGGTATCGGGTGGTAAGACACGAATAGGGAATCGTGTACAGGACCGTTGTGCGTTGTTACCGTTTTGCAAAGGGGAGCTCGGATGGAGAAATATTCTTCGTCGCGTAAACACACCGCGTCGTTAAATACGCTTCGGATGATTTATTTTGTTAGGCCAACACGTTAGTTGAATGCCAAACTATTTGTTGGTTGGGAGACGTAATTGGTTGGATCAACCAAAACGGCTTGACTAGGTCAATCAACAGATTAAACGGGTCAGCCAACTGATTAATTGGGTCAACCAAAACTGATTAATTGGGCCAACCAACCGATTGATCGGTAATCAATCCGTTGACCCAATCATAGCTTGGAGCGTATTCAATCATGTCGTTGATCGAAGCAACTAATTATTTTTCGCCGTCCACCCGACAGTATTGGACGAACGAACGACTGTCTTTCTACGGTGAGCACTTTGCTCTCCTGCACCCGCACAGTAACCAATTAGTCGAGGCTCCCCTGACAGGATTATCGCTACAACAGCGGAGGCACAAGGATCGTTTATCTAACGTCTCTCATCGGACCGTGCAACGGACGCGTTAACCACGCGTGGATTAGTGGGGTCCTGATTGCATATAAACCACAATATCGTGATTGGTACGTCGAAACCCGAGAGTTTATAGACCGACCATTCGATATGCTCATTGCCCGACGCTCGTATTCATCGCCTCCAACTGTTGACGTTTCGGAATCATGACACCGTCACGAATTACGAAAGACGCAGCATTACCATGATGCATACGAAATTGCAGGTCTCGGATTGCACTCAGCGCAGAAGCGGATGAGCCTTCGGTGATTTCGGAGAACCATACCGAGATGCATCGTCCGGGGTAACTTTACACTGTGTAGCGGAGGCGCACAGGATCCGGATGGCTGCGGAGGAGCGATCGATCATCGCTGAAGGCTTCTCGGGTGTATCCTTCGAACGATCCCGAATCCGGAGTCCAGAGATCGAGGGGATTCATCGGCTCGTCGATCAATCGCGACGCGTCTCTTGTTCCCTTGGCAACGGGTCATTGCCAAGTTTTACCTCGTTATTGCTCGAACTCGCAGTTATTGGGTATGCATTCGTCGGAGATTCGACGCATTACCGAGGGATTTCAGTTCAGCTCTTCTCCGATACTCTTTCTCTCGTCCCTGCGGAGCACGCTGCGAACCTTGAACTCTTTCTTTTTTTTTCGTAAATCCCTGATTCCCGTACTTAGCGCCAGCTCGAACTTTCGACCCTGGGCTCTCGTCCCTGGCCCCGGAACTTCTGGGAACGTTGAACACGCCGGGAGATTGCCGGGAGAGAACGAAGAAACTGGAGGTTCGAGGGACATCACCACATGTGCGAAAGCGAGAGAAACCGTGCGGGTATACGCGACCTACGTGGGTGGAACTGTGGATGAACGTAAGGGCGGTTAGGGGTTGAGAGCCTGGAAGGAGAACGGGAGAGAGAGGCGAAGGGGCGAGCTAGCTCTAACTCTAGTTCTCGGGTTAGTTGAAGAGGCTCGCTGCAAGATTTACGGGGGCCGGTATACTCGACATATTCTTCCCCGAGGTGGCTGCTGCTGCTGGTTCTACTGCTCCTTCTGCTGGCGCTGCGGGCTCTCCGGGCTGCGCGGCACCGCGAGACGTTTACGGACGAACTCCGACCCCTAAGCGAAGACTAACTGGCGCAGCCCGGCAATAAAATAGCGCATCAAGCTGGAGAGACCGCACCGACGCAACGCGCCTCTTGCCTTCTCTTCTCTCGTCTCCTTCGCCGTATACTCACCGTTATAGCACCGCACATACGGGACTGTTGCAACGGAGACCGACGGAGCGAGAGATGCGCGAGCTGGGGAAGCTGGCTAGGAGCAGCGGTTCCACGACCGCGAATGTACAAACGTGCGCCGGTGCAAGCTGGTTTACCAGGCTCGCAGTAATGTTGCATGCAGCTCTCGTCTCCTGTCACGCAACGGGAGGAAAGAGCCGAAGCTTCCTCCACCCGTTCCCAGACATTCTCGAGACGAGGTGAAACTTTATCGACTGCGAGAGGGAGATAGCTGGCCTTAAGATCCAAAAAAAATGTTCGGCCATGGTTGATCTTACGGGTAAAAGACGAAAATCACTTGTCTCCTTATTTCGCTCGGTCAGCACAATATATATATATATATATATATATTCTAGATTTAACATTTCTCTTTAACACATTTTCTATTTCATGATCGGAGGATTAAAAAAAATGTTTGCTTATTTGTTAATAACATTTTTTTATCATCAGGTCATCAAATAGAAAAGGTTATAATCAAGGATCTGTCAAAATTTCAACACTATTGGACGAATAGATTTTGAGATACGATGTCCGTTTCTAATTGTTAGTTGTTGATTGATATTATTCAATTAAAAAAGAACTCAAACTTCATAACACCTTGTCCTAACTGGCTGTAAAAGCCTGCCCTTATCGTTCTAATACCCGCATTAAAAAAATGTTGAAAATCAACTTGTTTTTAGGACCAAATCCTTATGCTAGTGTTTCACCTCACCTTAAGTTAAGGCCACTTAAGGGTCAGTGTGTATACCGTTAGTCAAAGTTAGAATCAATCGAATCGTTTCCAGCACTGTGGTCAACCTATTCGAAAATGTATAGCCGATGACTTTTCAAGCGCTTCTTACCGATTACCATCTCGCGTCACACTGCGCCCTCCGCAATTCACTTAGATTTATGCGGCGGAAGGCACCTGTAAAATAAACTACTTCACGTTGAAGCCAAGTGGCGTCGGAGTGTTTGAAGATCCTCCGCCCTCGTCGTATATCTATATTATGAACGTAATACGTACACCGTTGAACGTATATACTCTTCCGCTATGGGAGACAGGTTGAAGGTCTCCTCCGACTCCGTGGAGGATCGCGAGGTAAGGCGGGATCCGTTGGGACTGTCTAAACTTCGTAAGTTAACATTGGATTCGTGCGTGGCTGGTGGAGCGAGTGCAGAGGGCCAAAGTTTCGAGGGGCAAACCGGGAGAGATCATCATCGTAACCTGATCCATACGGACAGTCCCGAACCCGGGCATACCTTCCGTGTACGGTAAAGTACCGATCCGTCGGGGCCGAAAGGGCTCGAGAATTTTCTCTGGACCAGGATTTCCCATCGGCACTTTTGCCCACGGCCGCGAAATTTTCGCCTCCATTCACCCGCCAATCCTTTCTCGAAACTCACTCGACTCTTTCTCCGGCAACCGCGCTGGCGGGAAAGGTCCAGCCATGAAGAAAAGAAGCTGAAAATAAATTAAAAAAAAAAATAGTGCCGAGAAAGGAAAAATCGTGAGAGTAGCTCACACGGTACCCTTCGATCAAAACCAATCGGCGCTCGAAGCGGCGGAAAGCGCGAGTGGCACCGTTACGCGCCGCAAGTAGAAAAGTCGAGGGTGTGATCAGACCGAGACCGGCGAGGCCGGTATACGCGCTCGCGGCTGCACGTAACTATTTATACGCTCGGTAGTCAATAGTTTTCACATACGCCATCAATGCCTCTGACGAATTGCACGAATACTCGATAAAAATCTTGTTTGTTCGTTGCACGAGAGGCGCGTGTTGTCGGTGCTCGTTAAAGTATCGTTTCCGTGACGAGAATCGAGAATACCGTATTGCGATATTATAAACGAATATGTATGCCCTGCGCACGCGTTGCATGGCGCTGCATCTTGTTGTCGAGCGCGCTATAACCCAACCTTTGAACCAAAGGCCTCCACCTCCACCTCCTCCGCCTCCCCCCACCCCGTACACACCTGCTAATGCAGTTCCGACTATCGGTCTCGTTGTACTCGCTAACTCGATGTCGGCTAACCATCGGTGTGTATAAACGGTTCGTGTTGGCAAAGTCTCGTCACGTACAGCGTAACCGGGTAGACGGTTAACGAGTCTGTCGCGTCGTTACTTCGCAACTAAGCAAACACTAGACCAGCTCGATTCCGCCTCTCTCGTGCGTCTCCCAAGCCCACCCCGCGGCCGGTGCCGTTCCTACCGCGCCGCATCACCACTTTCTCCCTCGTTGTAATAACAATTAGATAATGTAACGAGAGTGACGCGAAACGGTGGCGGAAGGAAAAGGGGTGAGGATCGGTATACGTAGGAGAGCTTTTAAAGCCCCGGCAGTGGCTGTTTGAGAGCCCGCTCGGCCACTTACAGAGCGTATAGAAATTATAAGCCGAGTTTCTGAGGCGAGAGCTAGGCGGCAGCGGGCAGGGAGGCAGGCAAGGGAAACGAGCCACCACAGGCGTCGCGCGATCGTTGCCTACGTACACGATACACCGCAGTCAGGGAGGCCGGGACCTCACCGTATCCGTGCTGTGCTCCCGCACCCCACCGACGGATTCAAAGTTTTCCCATTTCAACGTTTTCGCAATATCGCCACCACGACCGACGCACTACTGCACGACTACCTGCTGCAACTGCGCGGCGAGAGCGAAATACGTGACTATGAAAATATGATGCGCGGTATACACCGACTGCGTGTTACGGGTCTAATTCCATTAAAATATTTTTTTATTTCTTTTTTTTATCCTTTTTATATATATTTTTATTTTTATTTTTGAGAGGGAAGCAGAGCGAGCCTCTCGCCGGCACTGCGTGGCCGCGGCTCTATATTAAATTTGATAAATAAAAAAAGCCTTATGATAAGCCGCAGTATAGCTTCGGGGCTTGTTTGGATAAACTAGGTGCGAATTTCAGCCGGTTGTCCGTTACGCTGTATACAGTTCATACATGCGCGACAGTGTGTACAAACGGCACCGGGTTTCGTCTCTCTATAGGTATAAGCGTGAATATACTTTTGACCATAGACTCGGGACCGGGCGACGGGATTTCGCGGTCCACCGTAATTCCGTGCAGTATAAACGTCCCGGCGCTGTATATACACTTTGTATGTACGAATCGACGGTTCGCCCCGGTGGCAGCAGGTAGTCGAGGGCAATTTTTTTTGTCAGGTCGAAACAATTTTTATTCCCGCATCCACTCTCAACGGCAACAGCGGCGGTGTATCGTTCTTCGCCCCCCCCCCCCCCCCCCTCGAGCCCTCCCTCTTTTTTCCACCCTGTCCCCGAATCTCCCCTCGCTTTCTCGATCTCTCTCGGATTTCTATATCTATTTATTTCCCGAAGCTTCGCGCTCTTTTCCTCTTCGCGGCATCGAGCTGCGTGGCTCTCCGCGCTCCTCGCACGTATAGAGCATAAACGTGCGCGCCTGAAACTCTCGCTGATTCTCTCTGCCTCCCTCCCTCCTCCTCGCCCTCCCGGACCGTGACAACAGTTTTCGCTCCCCCGTGAGCGGTAAATCACTCCCCGCGTCCCGTAGTGTACCCCAATGCTCTTCATTCTCTCCTTCTTCCTCGTCTTTCTTTTCTCCCTTTGAGCCCTCCCGCTCGCTCCCTCGCTCTCTCTCTTTCTCGTGCTCTTCTGGCCGCCGCCACGGTCTCGCGGGCCTCGAACATTTATCAATTATTTCGCGTAAACTTTTTGCCCGTCCCCCTTCGGTCCTCCCGTCCACCGCTTCCTCCTCCTCCGCCGTTCGCCGAGCGGAGCGCGGATGGTTACCCTCGCGCTCTTGCTTGGCTCTCTTTCTCTCTTTCTCTCTCTCTCTCTCTCTGTCTCTCGACTACACAACGGACAATCATGTAATTCAGCCCACGTTCGTTGCACCAGCGGTGTCGTCTCAAACCACCCTTCTTGTTTATTTACGTAGTACTACGTACCGTGGATTCTGATAGCCGGTGAACGGCCGTGTCCGCGCGACCTCTTTGAGCTTTTCGCAAATTGCTACGGGCGAGTTGTTAACCCAAACGAATATGAACATTTTTGGAAATTTTTGTAACTAGCGGCACCGTTGTTATCGCTTCTGTTCTTGGGTATTGAGATCGACTTAACTGATGTAGATGCTCTTCCGAGTCGCGAAAAGCTTGAAAAACATTCACTTCCATTATTTCCACTCAAATAACGAAATGTTACGATGAAATTATTTTTCGAAAAATATCTATTCGAGCTTTTTGTAAATCGTCACGGGCGAGTTGTTGACCCAATGAATACGAACATTTTTTAAAATCTTTGTAACCAGCGACACCGCCGTTAGCGCTTCTATTATTTAGTATCGACATCAACTCAACCGCTGAACGCTGCACCGAATCACAAAAAATTTAAAAACAATTCACTTCGAATTTTTGCACCCGAATAAAAAAAAAGTTGCCATGAGCTTATTTTCGAAAAACATTGTTACTGTTCGTCAATTTCTTGTTCACCACATATCGTGTATCGGGCATGTTTAATAAGGGCTTAATTTTGCCAGAACAATCGCGATATCGCTTGATCAAGTGCTTAATTAGCTGCGAGCCTGACGCCGGTGACGTTTGATTAACGCGAGCAAATATCGTGGTTTTCTGATATTCAAAATGTCACGAGTCAAGAGAGTGAGAGAGAGAGAAGAGAGAAGAGGGCGCGAGAGGGTAAAGGAGAGTGAAATAGCGAGGAGTGAGTGTAGCAGATTCAAAGTGCCTCCGGGGCACTCCTATATCGGGGCGCAACGTCGGGCAGCCTTCCAATTTGCAAGTTTCTCTCCTCTCGATACCCGCAACTTTTCTAATAAGTGGCCCCCCCACCACCGGGGGAGCGAGCGAGCGGGATCGAGAGAGAAAGAGAGAGGGGGTTGGTTCCACAGCGGGCAAATGCCCGGGCGTATGGGACCGGAGTGCTCGGGGTTCGAGAGATTTTTCCCAACGATATTCATTATTGCTTCACATTTCGACGTGTACCGAGCTACACCGCAGGGCGAGGCAGTGCTCTCTGGTACACCGAAACCCGGTAATAGCCCGAAGGGCGGACGAAGAAATAGCTTCGACTCTTCGGAAGCTCCACCGCGGGCAACGCCGAGCGTCTCTCGTTCTCCCCGTCCGCCCTCGCCCTTATCGTTCCCGTCGTTCCCGTCGTCCTCGAGAGAGAGAGAGAGAGAAAGAGAGAGGCACGGAGAGAGCGCCGTGTACGGGCGAACATTCTTCGAGTACCCCGAGCTTAAGTGTGCCGCGCAGTTTCGAGAAGCAGTATAGCAATATAGAAACCTCAGCTGTACAACCGAGTGGTAGTTGTACAAGAGTTTGAAAAGTTGTCCTATAGAGGAGCATTACGTAGGATATACGTATTCATCGAGGTGGAGGCGCGTCGCGGTACCGGCCCTCTCTCACTCGACGCAAAGCTTCTTCGCTAACAAGATCGTCGAGTTGCGGCACGGAATGATCCGTCCGACCGGTAGGTACGACGCTTCGCGGCCCTTCGCAACTGGCTGGCTGGCCGGCCGGTTAAGGGAAACAGTTGTATGCCAAGTCCTGACTTAACGCCAGGACGTAACCGCTTGCACTCCGCAAAATCAGCGGCACACTCAGTAAATTCCATGGTCTGCCGTAACACGGACCGTAACCACTTGCACGCCGCAAGGCTCACGGAGTCAGCTCCGAACTGCAATACCGAGAGTATTCGGTAGGGGGGGAGAACTCGTCCTGACCGCTGATTTGCTCTCGCTGTCCGCCGTTCGCCCGTCCGAATGCTGGATCGTCTCTCCCCGGACACATCCGAAAGCAATCCCGGCCTCATTATGGGGAATATTACCTGGATCCTTCGGCCTGACGGCGCGCTGCGAATTTATCAGGGAAAGCTTACGAGCGGGAATAACACGGACCGCTGAGACGAGTGACCCTTCGAGCTCCCCGCCGCTCTCACCCTCGATTATCGACAGTCCGAGCGATATTCCGTGGCGCATCGAGGCCTTCGATAGCGCGTTTCCAATTGGACCGATAGGAGAGTCTCTACGCGAGTCAACTACGAATTTATCGTTGGGCTGATGGTTCCCCGGGGATTCGGAGGGAGGACGGGGACGATCCTCTTTCCTTTTCATCGTTCTCCTCATCGATCTTTCTTTCTCCTTCTCGCGTGACTCGGACGTTAGCTTCTCCACGGGCTTCTTTATACCACACCCGGAGCACACACGATACGAATCCCCTTGCGCCTCGGACGGAGCACCGATGTGCTTCATTCCGTCCGTGCGATCTCACCTATACGCGTGTGGCGTCTGCTCTTCCGTGTCTGTGTCGTGTACGAACCTCCTCTATGGCAACGTAATTGCGCACGTACCGTGGGCAAGGAGAGCAGGAGGAGAGACGGAGGAGACAATAGAACCGGCCCGAAGTATATCGCCGGGTCAGCCAAAATCTAACGACTCATCGTCCGGCTCGCCAATCGTTCGATGTTAATCGCTCGTAGGATGGCGAATGGCGAAGCTACGGAGCTCTTCGACGGTCTTCATCCGCCTCGAGGCAATCGTCAATCGAACCAACGCGAAATCACTCCGGCTTGACAAATAACGGCCGTCCTGGATTTCCAGGTGTTTTATTCATTCTTCCCTTGGTCCCTCCGAACTTTCTTGCCGGTTATTGCTGTGCGTCGTGTAGCTTTGAATTTCGTTACCCGCGCGCTTCGATCACCCGATCGAAGCGTTGTTTTATCGCTGCCAGCGTTACACCATTACCCGTCTTCAATCTCCCTGTCTGGGCTTCGCTCCGCTCTCCGCCGCATTGTGCCTCACGGACCGGCCGTCGAAATTCTCTCGTCCATCCCCTTGGGAATCTCCGGACGTACCCGCGGCCCGTACGCACGTATTTCTGCACCACCACCGCAGCACCGTACAAGTACCACACCGTGCCTAACCGTATTTCGTTGCGGTACCCAGAGTAGCCGGCCGACCGTCGGACTCCAGCTTCGCACCCCTCTTCTACGTGCCGCAAAACAATTTCCTCGGTCGTGCTGAACGCGCGCGAGAGCGGCTAACGTCTTCGTCTCCGATTCGCCACCTGAGCACGGACCGGGCCGGTCCTCCTCCTCTTCCGCCCGTGTCTGTATGGTTCTTGCTCGTTTCCCTTCGTTCTCGTCTCGGCTCCGCGTGTAGAGGCAAAACGCACCTATATACACAGCACCGTCTCGTATACACCGTGGACCAACCGCTCGTTTAACGCCCTTGATGTACAGCCAAACCGAACGGAAGAACGAGGGAGGAGAGTCTTCGAGCGACGAAGAAACCCTCGCGCTATGAGTTGCGGCTCGATGCTGCGGATCTTCTAGAGCTCTCGTGAAGATAGAAGGAAAATGGAAAAAAATTTATCGTAACAATCCATCGTACGGGAATTTGACTGAGTGCTTGCAACTTCACGCGAGCGACAAATCCGATGAGAAAATCACGCACTGCGGATGCGGCATTGCAGGTTTTTTTTATACTTCTCCCTCGACTGTTGCTGTATCAGTCTTTGCGAAGTGGGAAGAGCGTTGGAAAATTTTAGAGCGAATATGAGGAACTGTGAAAAAAAAAAAAAAAAATAGGGAAAAAAAGAGGAGTGGGAAGAAGAGAAAAAGACACGAGGCTGATGATTCGAAGCCGAGTGAAGCCAGGATGTAGGGGGCGAGGGTAGCAGAAGTTGGCCGGGCGACGTGGAATACTACTGTTGGACCGTTGAGACAGTGCAGTTGTAAAACGAAGCACGTTTTGTCCGACCTGAGTGTTCCCGAGACAAAAGACTAGAATCGAAGTCACGTGGACGCTCCCGTTCTTCGGGGTCGTTAAAAATGGCTGACCGAGGAGGGTTAAATTTACTGCTGTACACGTTTTGTCCTCCGTTGTTCCTTTACTCTTTCTTCTCTTCGTTCTTTCCAATCTCGCCCTCCCGACACTCGATAATTGACACGATTCGATACAAATTGTCTTCGTGCCCCCCCCCCTCCCCCCTCCCCGTCCCGTGAATCAAACTCCACATAATAAGATATTGGACCATCCGGGCTTATCCCCTCGAGGAATGGCAGCACAGTGAGGAAAACTTTCTCGAGATCCACATGTATACATTTTTATCCGAGCCGAAGGTTTGCCCACTGCTTCTTCCTAAAAGTATATACTTTGTACGCAAATATATATGCCATATACTTGTAGATACACATACTATATACGTGTATACCTGAAGCACGTCGGAGATACCCGGCAGCGAGCCGGTCGCACGAGTGGAGTTACCCGTTAACTTGCTAAAGTTATTCAATTCGTGCAGGACTCTCGCCACTTGTAAATTTATTTTGCAATTCAATCAAGCGGCCCCTCCGCTCGTGGCCTCGTAAATACAGTACAGTAGCTTTTCGCATGTGACTACGCGGCTCCGACGGTGTGCGTGCAGTTTCAGCCGTGCCCGGGCCTGTCGCGGCTCCGTGTGTGTGTGTGTGTGCGCGCAGCCGGCAAAGAAGTACCGAGCCAGGATAAGGCTGCGAAAGACAGAAAGGGAAGACGAAAAAAAGTAGTGGGAGCGGGTGGAGAAAGGAGCGGACTTCCTGAACCAGGAGGTGTGGCGCGTTCTGGCACGTGTGGAGCCGGAACGCGAGGCGCGTATACAGGAACGAGCGGTGAACGTCGAACCCTCTACCTTCTGTGTACTCCACCTCGGGCTTCTGTACAAGCTTCGTGTCGAGCTCGGAGAAAGTTTTCGCCTCGAGACGCAGCTCGAGAGGGTGAGAGTCCCTCCTAGCGCCGGGACTACCCTCCGCAGAGTTTCTCACACCAATCGTCGCGCGACCTCCGCCACCCTCCTGCGGCCCCCACCCTCGACCCCGCACTTTTTAGATTTTCTGTTTACGAATTTTCTTCGCCCGTTTCGCAACCGTCTACCTCATACCATCTTTCTCACCAGCTAGGGGAATGGCGGAAACTCGTCGTGTTTTTCTATTTTTTTTCTCAACCCCTCTAACCCCCCCCCCCCCTCTTCGCGACTCCCCGTTCTCTCTTTCCTCGATTCTGTCTCGCGAAGTAGCGCACAGCGCGCACAGGTCAGAGAAACGCCAAAGTTGCTCGCCGGCCGCTCGCAGTCTCGGAAACTTTCAGCCCATTGGCACCGAGCTTTCTCCCCGCGCTGGTAACGTCTACCAGCCAGCTCTCTTCGCTCCAAAGCAGTTTCTATCGGTTCGTCTGTACGACCACCACCACCCCCTCCCCCCCTCTTCACCCCCCCCCCCCCCTCCCCTCACCCCTTGCTCAAGATATTACCGACATCTCGGAACGAGACGTGAGAAACGATGGATGAAAGTTTTCGAGCATCGCGGATAGTACGTCGGATTCGATTTTGCGCATCGAATGCAGGACGAAGTAATTTGTGATTTTTTGTTTGTTTTTTTTTTTTTTTAGAAATTGTGTGAAAATCGCTTTTTGGATTGATTGATTCTTCGCCGGCCTTTGGATGATCGGGTTTCAATAGAAGATGCGACAGGCATTTTCAATCGAAACTTTTAACGACGGACAAAAGGTTGCTACATTTGGCGAACATTTTTTCTGCACAAATATCCACGATCTTTTTTTGTCGTAACTTTGCAATTTTGTTTATATTAAAAATATGGTTAACAAGAAAAAAGAATGGTGGTTCTTTGTGAACAAGAAATGTCTGTCAAGTGTACAAACCTTTTTTACCCTGCGCGGGTTCGTTTCTCGTGAGTTTCGAGGGGGAGAGGGGAGGGGAGGGGGGTTGCTCAAGGCAGAAAGTGACTCCCATCAGGCGAGAGGAGGAAATACCCGCGGTGTTATGTCCCATAAATACGACGAATACCATAAAGGTCGCGAGAGAGTGAAACCGTGTCTGGCATACCGGGATGGATTTCCCCCGTGCAACAGAGCAGTCTAGACTTGAACGGTTAAACGTGTGTAACAGCGGGGCGAATGCCTGTTTTTCCGGACGAAATCGATTCCGCGCGCACAAACGTCACACTTACCGTGTCCCGTTCGATGGCAGTGCCGACGTTCATTTGGCATTCTACACATTTCGTTACTCCCCGCATTCGCGATAATAGGTACATGAAAATGCCGTCATTCTGCATCGAATATGCCGTACATCAATGGTCCATTTTACCGTCAATCATCGCAAACTCCTTTGACATTGCTAATTCACCATTTGATGTCAACCATTAAATTGGGAATATAAAAACGATTGTTATTAGCGTTAATTAACATTTCAACGTGTCCCACACCGCGAAATATAATTTCGTTAAATTAATATACAATCATGCCCTTCGTGAAATTCAATTTTGCGTACCATAATACCATTATCACGGTACCGCCGAGCAGCAAGGTACAGCGTGCCGCGGGTGGCAAAAAAAAAAAGGTCGGGACCAACGTTTCCACCGTCGCCCGAAGAGGAAGGAAGCACGAGGGAGTCACAGAGGGAAGGGAGAAAGGTGGAAAAGATAAAGAGATAGGAAAAGCCTGTGGTGTAATAATATACGACGAGGTACGCAAAGGCGACTAATTAGTCATACTTCGTCCCTAAGGCTGATAAATTGTTCCGACATTGCTGCCACCGCCGACGCCGTTGCCTTGAGGCCGTTTAATGTACGGGCGCAGTTAAGGCAGGTTTACCTGTCTTCGCCTCTCGAGACAAAGTTCATTTCTCGGTGTTGAAGGTTTCGATGTTCTCGAGGGCCGAGAAGAGGCTATCGAAACTTGGCCAGTGTCACCGACGATACGCGCCGTTATCACAGCGGAACCTTTTGTTAAAAGTCGAGATAGTTTCTCGGCAAAATCCAAGAAAATTCCATCCCCCTGTATTGGCCGTGCATACTTTGTGCGAAAATCCGCGCTGGAAATGCGTGCGAAATGTTATTTTTACTCATTAACGCTTACGGAACGTTCCGCACTCGAGGATTTTTAATTTTCCTCCCGGTCTTTTGAAATGCCCTCGCATTTTAATCGACGTCACGTGTACAACGACGAGGCGAAAATATTTTTCTCCAAACGACGAATTTCCATTTCCTAAAATTGTAACCCGGTATCTGTGTCAGGTATTTCGCGGATAGATGCGGAGTCACGCGTGACCGGATCGTCGTTCCTCCTCTTGAGTAGAATTTTTTTTTTCTTTTATACACGCTATTCGCGGAGATGAAAGAGATCCTAGGAAACCCGCTCCCCCCCCCCCCCCCCCCCCCCCTCGCCCCTCGTTCGTTCGTCGCGTCGTGTCACACCTTGACGTAATGACGCAACGTAATTACCGGTGCATTCATTACGCGTCACGTAGTATCACTTGTCAGTGTGTACATGCATCCCATTCGTTTTTGCATACACTGTGCCATCGCCTGGGTTATTTTTAAAGAAGCCCGCGAACCCGTGCCACATCTCGCGTCGATGCGCAGCAGAAGCACATCGGGCTCGAGTTCGTTTTTCACTCTCTAATTCGTGATTCGTGTACACGTCCAGGAATCGCGCTCCTATAAACACCGTTCGCGATGAAGTAGAGGAAATTGGAGCAATGGAGATCACCTAAGGGAGAATTAGAATATGTCACTGAAAATATCATACCGTGCTACAAGGGAGGAAAGTTCGGGATATTCGCCTAAGGGGAGGTTTGCTGCGCAAGCGAGGCGAGGGCCAGAAATTACACGAGGTAAAAATTCGCTCCCTCCCGTGTGGCATACGATACTTTTTTGCCGACTTCGTTAAAATAACCGCATTTCTTGCGTTACAAAATCCTCATATTCGCCGATAATGGGAGTAATAGGGCTTCCCGAGGGAGTAATGAGCCCTATTACTCCCCAGGAAGTAATGAAACAGTACTGCGCATGCGCACAGGTTAATAATGGTTATTGGTCAATAACAGCCGATTTTCCGCCCGTGTTGCACGCAAGAAATGCGGTTATTTTAGCGAAGTTGGGAAAAATCAAGTTCCTTTGAGTAACGCACACATCAGATGGAATCTCGAAACGTCCAATGCAAGACACTTCGAGGTCTTTGAATAAACTAATCAAGTTGTGATTTTTTTAACACACGAAACAAATGTGACAATGAGGCAACGAGGATTGACTGGTGTCGCGACCAATACAAAGTTCTCATTTGCTCATTACCATAAAACTACGAATCAATGGTCAATTACCTCGATACAGTACGTGAGAGACCGAGAGAAGGCTAAATAACCTTGTTGACTTTATAGTTGTTTTTTTTTTTGTTTTTATAAAGAATCAACGCGTCATTTCCTTAGAATATAACTTATGCACACGTCTTGTTAATTACGGCTCTCACTGTCGTTCCGCTACGCACTCCGCATTACCTTGTTTTCGCACTCGACTCTTACCCACGCCCTAGATAATACCTGTTAATCGCGATTGAAATTAGACATTCGCAAATATCAGTAAGTGGAGTTTAGCGTAATTTGTGAATTAAGTCTAACAAGAGTGACTCCCATTATCCGATGACCATCGTTGACCCGTTCTCTCCTAATTCGTCCGATTCACGTGCAGGAATCGCGCTCGTATAAGCACCACCGTTGGGGATGGAGTACATCGAAACCGTAACGTTACCCGCACGAAAGTGGAGAACGAAACGCTGTACCATACGAGCATCGTACACGTGCACACGGGCAATTCTATGTATCGAAGTGCGAGAGGATGGGCGTAGTAATGAGTACCAGTGGTAGTGGCAGTGACTTCGCTGTGTGTGCTCGAAACAACCGTACGCTCCGACGGAATTCAATTCAATGCATAGCAAATGGAAGCTGGCGGCCTCAGTTGTAACGCCCGATGCCCCATGCGCTCCCGACTGTTTCCTCCTCTTTCGTCTTTTTTTTTTGTTTGTTTTTTCTTTTCGGTGAGGGCCTCGCTGCACACAGAGGTGCAAATAAAAATTGTAGAGTCGAGGCAATACGTACGAGCGCCCGTTCTTGCACGGTTAAAACGCGCAGGCACACAGCCACCCGTTTCCACACACGACGCGGAAAGTGCTAAATAATGCAGCTTTATCGCTGCGCGTCCGGTCATGTACTGCCGCTACTACTTGCCGGCGAATGGCTGACTGGGCGAAGCCCAACGAGCGAGCAGACGCCTTCACGAAAGGCCATGAGAGACCCTCGGTCCGCTACATAGAAACGTAGCCGTACAAACGGCATTTTCCCCGGGCGTCTTCTTCGTTTCTTTGCCCTTGTCCCGGTGCCTCGATGCACGTAGGCATGGATAGGAAGTGAGTACTTGAAAAAAAAAAAAATAATAAAAGTAAATAACGACGAGTGCGAAAAATTCGTATAAAAGGCAGCTGTAAGTAAATTCAACCTCATGTGTATCGCATCGACGACTTAACTCCATGTAACGGGAAGTACAGTACAATTTTGCAAAACCTCACTCTTGCACCTCGATTGTCCTTGCCAATTTGGCTTCCTCTTCGCGAAGGCGACGAAGCGAGGACCGACGAAGTTGCTCGAGCGCTTCGGTGCCCGAGGCGAGAAGACTCTCCGGTTGACGGTAAGAGAACAGTTGGTATTCATTTTCAGCTAGGATTCTAGTTCGTCGGGTTACGACTATGAGGGGGTATATTTTCAGCGCTCCGTTATGCACATTACGAGTTCAGTCGAGCTGAAAAAAAAACAGCGTGCCGAGAGTCGTAAAAGCTCGTCGACGGTGCCGTTGGATGCCGCACAGTGCAGCGGAGAGAGAAAGAACCTGACGCTAGTTTATTTTCACTCTCGATCATCCAGCTCGCTTTCTCTTGGGTTCTTTTCCCCGGCGCGTTAACCCTCTCTCTCTCTCTCTCTCTCTCTCACTCCCTTTCGACATTTCTTGTTTTTGCTCTTCGCTCTCATCCGCTGCGGGCCCCCGCGGGCGATAGAGTATATATGAACCCTGTGCATATGACGGAGAACCGTGCCGGAGAAAAATAGGGACGAGTGAAACCGTACGTACGTAAGGTGTGGCAATACGGGGGTTGTAAGAAGAACGGCGAAGGATCTGCTCGTACAGTAGAAGGAGTAAAAGGCGGACCGAGAAAGAGAGACGCACATAAATTTTACTGTCCCAGCAGCACGCGAAGTCCGCGTCCCTCAAGAGCGTATCATGTAAATATATAAGCGGGAAGTAAACTTGGCCTTGTGGAAGTACACGTAAACGCGGGACGGATATATCGGTACGGGTACTCTGCGGTATAAACCCCGTGTCGCGGATCCACCTATAAAAAAGAAAAAAAAAACGGAGAACGAAATACGAAGGGATGAAACGCGTCCACTGCAAGAGACTGACGCAACCGAGTTACGGTCTGAGTCGTATATTATCCTTCGTATTCCACCTCAATGCACCTTCGTATTCCACCTCAATCCACCTCAAGAGTCGATCTACTCTAATAAGAAAAGCGAGCTCCCTGTTGCTCTTGTTCTACCTCATATCCGCGTTGCGAGTATGAATTCTTCTGTCTGGGTGAATTTATCAAAAGCGACCGATCTCTGTTCCTTGGACTCATGGATCTCCGATCCTTGAGACCGTATTCACTTAATATTTTTAGTATTTTTTTAATATGTGTACCCAAGTGATAATCTGCCGTGTCAGATAAAACAACACATCGATGACTTCATACTGGATCATCCTGAAGATCATACTAGAAATATGTCATTTTAGGTGTGAAAATTTCATTTTTGTGCCGGAAGTGACATCATACTGGAGATACGTCACTTCTGGTCGAAAAATGAGATTCTGAACCGGAAGTTTGAATGATACGTCTTAAATGTATTTGAAGTGGACCAGGAGTGAACTGGAGTGGACCCGAAGCAGATTCATGGTTTTTGAATAATATTCGCAGAGCCCCAATCATCAGAATAGAACACAGGCTCTAATAGAGTCGCTAGTACAGGCGCAGCGGTTATATTTTTTGTCAAGCCGATATGTTGGGTCCAATTCAATACCAGGTGAACAAGACCTGCAACTGGTGCGGACTGATAGCCGTGCTGGTGTTAAAATTTCATCTGGGTAGTAGTTTGGAACGGGGCAAAATGGGTAAGCCAATGAATAGAGGCCACCCGAAAGAATCTGAAAGAGAAATTCATGATAATGAATTGTGGTTCTGGGCAAAATGCGGGAACCCAAAATCTCACAGTTACGAGAACTTAAATTTTTTAAACTCACACCCAGTTAACAGGTGCACTATTACGCCCCGCTCCTCCCTATACATCGAGTCTATCCTGCGAAACTCGCCCAGCTGTACATGACAGAGTCTAGTCCGACCGACAAAACGGAAATGGAGAGGTGGACACTCTTGGCGGGTCCAGACATCTCAGAGCCCTATCGAAGCATACGATCCTTTTAACGCCTTCTCTGGCGTTCTCCTCATTCCTCTCCTAGTTCGGCCATCGGCCCGCAGTGCACAGGACACACGTCGACCGCGAGGAAGATACTCCCTCGGCGTCGAGCAGCCCATCGTCGTCGATCTTATTTCGGACAGGAAGGCGTCTTTCGAAGCGGGGGCAAGCGGTAGTGTACATGAGTAAAATCAATCCGTTTACTAGTACACTGTACGGTCACTCACTTCTTCGATCGCTTGTCGAATGCGTCAAGATAGGAGGAGAGTCAGAGTCCGGGAAACCTCGAGACGTCGATCCCGGCTCCGGCAACTCTCGAAGGTCCGGGCCTTAAAGCCTTCATCTTACCACAGGCAGGAGATTGCAGTCTACGGACGAGGCAACTTTCCTCCAGGGGTATTGTACTCCTTCAATCGCATTAGCAGATTTCTTCCGACTCGTACCTTTCTCTGTTTTCACTCCGTCGTTCTTCCTCGCTATACAAGTTCCTATAACAACCGCGACAGTTTTGCAGAGGAAAGTTTGCGAATACCGGCCAGTGGGTTATATACCGTCCAGGCTATTTTTGAAAAGTTCACTAGTCGACATCCTGAAGTTTGTAGGTATCGAAGATTTTTTTTTTTCGAAACTTTACTTAGAACCGAGATATCAAGGTTTTCCCTTGGGCCGTCGGCGTTCTGCCACTCTCCCTTGGCACGCGACGGCGAATCATTAATAATCCAAACTTGGTTATCACTGCAACTGTTCTATCACCGATGTCTTTCTTCGCCAATCTTCCTCTCTCCTCCAGCAAAAGCGCAACTTATAGGTATCGTATAATACCGGATAGCTTCCCGTATGATATATATCTATCAGCGGTCCCGTCCTTAGTGCGCACTCAGGAATGGCACGCGATACGAGAGCTGTGGGGCCTGGCTAACAACGCGGTCGGGGTAAAAATGACGAGGATACCCGGGGATGAAAGGCAGAGGGGTTCCCGTGCCGTGGACGCCCCGAGAGTGTTGCCACGCCGGCAAAGAAAACCAAGATAGAACAGACTTTCCTCGCGAACTTAGTGCGCGATATCTCACTGGCCTTTATTCTTCCGTCCATTTACGTCCTGTTGTTCGCCCTCATGGCACGCCTAGCCGAATGACCAATAACTCGACGCCTTATCCCCCAAATTAGACGTCTCCGACTTCCCCTCTGCCGTCTCACTCTGGCTCTCCCCGCCTCGGCCGCTCGTTCTCTCCCTCTCCGGACTTTATTTTTATGCTGCGAGGGTCGGTAATGGTACCGAGGGAACGTAAGCTCACCTCGCCGCGGAGCAATGGAGTAGTTCCTCGTACGACGCTCCGCTCCGACCCTCTCCCCGGCACAGCAACAGCGGAATACGTTAGACACCAAGCGCATACACACGTCTCCGATACACGTGTAGCGCCTATACCGTGGCACTATACTCGTACTACACATACGCGAAGGAAAACACGTAGCATTACGAAGAGCAAGCCGCGAGATGAAAAGGAAGAGCATGGAAGCAACAGCGGCGCGCAGCGTCTTCTTCTCTTCGAGCCGACTGTCACTTTTATACGGGGGCGCCCCTACGTGGGGGTATATTTTTATGTTGTCATACACCGTTCCGAGCATCCTCCGGGCGTCCGCACTCTACCCCCGAAAGCTAGTGCGCGATCGTTTACGGTCGCCCCCTCGGCCCGAGGAGGACGGACCGAGGAAACTATGGGGTAGCCAGAGCGAGGAAAAAAATTCAATTCTCCGACCGTGAATTTTCTATAAAGAAGCTCTCCTCGAGAGACACTGCTCGCCTCTCCCTGCCATGAGCTCCCGTTTCTACCGCGGTCTCGTAAAAATGGGCAGCGCACTTATTTGCGCGTATGGCGGGGTTTTTCTCCGTTTTTTTCTTCTTCTCTTGGTTCTTTCTCTTCTTCGGCCTCGTTGCGAGGAATGACATCGGAGGATCAGCGGGTAAGCCACCGGTAATCAGTTTATTTTCAGGCCGACTAGTAAATCATCGAATGGTCCGATCCCCTGTTTCGGAATGCGCGACTCTTTCGGTGTCGTGCAAGAGTCGTAAACCCAAATGTCTCTGAGAGACACGTTGCGGAATCTATGATGGACACTGCGCGACCCGGACTTTCATGGAAGCTTGCCGGTCGAGCGCGGACAAAGGACAAGAGACATACGAACACGGGGATATCGAACGAAACAAAGGCGCCCGACGGCACCGTGAAGATGGCCAACCCCATAGTCACCCCGCACCACGACAGAAGAGGAAGCGAAGGAACGGAGCGAAAGAGCCGGGAAGGAGAAGCTCACGGATAACAAACAGCGGTACAAGCGGTGGAACGGAGAAGGACGGAACGAAAGAAAGAGGTAAAAAGGGGTGAAAGACTGAAGGAACGGGCTGCGGCACCCCGTCTGGGAGGCGGCGGGAGGAAGTTATTAGAGCACTTTGCCAGGTTCAGCTTCCGGAGGAGGATGGCAAGCGAGGAACCGGCCGAGCGGGCAGACAGCGGCGCATTACACCGTCCAATATAACTCGGCTTATTGTGGTTTATCGCTTTTGGTCTTTCGCTCTTTTCTTCGGTGGTACCATAGGCGCAGTCTGTATGTATATACATGTATATGTACCGACTACAGTGGGATCCGCGTGCGTGGTTCCGGGCTTTCGTGGGACTTCGTGGGAGCCCCAACTAGCGGATCCGCCGATCACAAAGTTGGTACAGGCCCTCGGTCGTTTTATCTTGAGACAGAGTAGATGAGGCAGGTGGTTGCAGACCTATCTGCTGTGGCGGAAACGGCACAGCGGAAAGTAAATCTTTCGGGAAGGGCATCGACATCGAAGCCTCATCAACGGTAACTAGTGAACCGCAGCTTGAGGGAGGTCAAAAGCGGAAAAATAAATGAATCCTCTTAAGACTACTAGAGCTTCGTTAGCTTTAAAAGTACTCGGAGGTTTGCCGAGTAAGTGGAACATGTTTGGACGTAAGGAAAATAAGGAATGCGCCTGACAGACATATGGATGTTTCGGGGTTCCGTGGCCTTCGAGAGATACCGTTCAAGCGTATCATGCGTCAAGCGGTCTATTGGGACGATGCATGAATAGTTGACGAACGTTCCAAAGTGGATGCCGAAGAGCACATTTCTCGATAGTGACCGCGAACCGGCTGGAGAGTTTCCGGTAAAATTTTTAAACCCATAATCCTCAAAAGCTGCGAGAGCAGAAGGCAACGGCGGAGTTTCAGTCCGCCATGCACAATACACAGATACAGGGAGGAAGTAAACGGGCAAACATGTGAGCATACAGGATCGCCGGGCACTACACCAGACACTGGCCAGTGTGTATGCGAAGCCGACTTGACAAAGTGGCGAACAGTGGCGGTAGGTGGGCGAACACCCTGTAAAATATCCCCGGGGACGATTCTCGAGGATTACGCAATCCTTCCTGGCGCGAGCAGCAGCAGCAGCGGCGGCAGCTCGCGTGTCCAACGGCCGTTGGCTTGTCGGCCGAGCCGAGGCCCCACTCGCTCTATACCACGCCATCCTACGCCGACTTACGGTCGCCAGGTATTAAATCCGCGAAAAGGAATGGCTGCGAGACGCTGGTTCGCCCTTTCCCCATATCTCATACCTTCACCTGGATCCTTATTCTTGCAAAAAAAAAAGAAAGAAAGAAAAAAAAAGGAAAGAATTGAATATAGTGAAACGGCGAAATATGACGCCCTAAGTGATGGTATTAGTCGTCATGGTAGGAGCCCGGCGCCAGTCATCGTCGCCGATGCCAGCAAAACGATACTTTTCGCAAAACTGCCTCTAAATACCGGCCAGAACTAATTGTTGCCAATTCTCATTCGACACAGTAAAAAAAGTTTGTACTTTTTACAACTTATTGTCCACAAACGTCCACAATTTTTTATTCGTTAATTTTCCGATCCCACGATCCGGTTCCTAGTTTTACAAACAAAAGTACAAGCTAAAATTGTTAATGGCCGGGGAAATAAAAGGACAGGTTTGTATCATTCAAACCCTAACAAAGGAGTTTGTCACTCATTTAACAAAATTATCTTTACAGAACTTCGTACTCCGATTTTACGAAATTATTGTTTACTGTGCACGTTTATATCTGATGGATTTTGTCTCGCTAATGAGAATTCCGCGACTTATTTGACTCACACTTCGACGTTCGATACTGAAACGCAGTTCGGATGAAAAAAAAGTCTATTATTTTTGGCCATTAGCAGCCCGAAATGATTCTTAAGCTGGCGTTATACGATACACTCTACCCGTAGTACAGTTATAGCGGTATATATGTGCGCGTTAAATTCTCGTTCTGGCGTAGAGCTTGTGATCAATGAGATTCGGGTGCGGGGATCGCGTGAGCTCCGCGCGCTCGCGCTCGGCGTCCCTCCGGTCGTTACCGGTATTCGAGATCGGTGTTTTAATAGTCTCCGCTCGTACTTTCCGCCGTCGCACCTTTTATTCGGTGTGTGTAGCAGTTCTCTCTGCTGGTAGTGCTCCGGTGCTCCCGTGCTGGCTGACGAAGCGGCGGCTCGTGTAATGAACAGTCCGCTTGAGCTTGAACGGGACAAACGGTCCGAATGACATATTACCGGACGTACGCGTTCGTGTGTATCGCGTACGAACAGCGGCGGTACCACCAGTGGCTGCGGAACCATCCCCTCGCTCCGGCAGATTGGAGTGGGACTGCTGCTGCTGGCGCTGTGGAAGCGAGTATGAGAACCGGAGGGTTGGTTCAACTGGAATGGGACAGAGGGTTCGGTGCCGAGTGCACGGGGGGGAATCCCCGCTGCAGACAAGGATCGCATACGAGGACGACGAGGGGGGAGGCAGAAACGAGAGAACGAAATAAAAAAATGCGGGGAGGCACGAGAAAGTACACGAATCGCAGAAATGCAACGAGTGAGACTGTTGAGCAAATTTTAACTCCATACTTGTTTTCCTCCTCGGTGGATACTTCATTCGGACGTGGATTGTTTTAACTTTTGGCACTCGAGTTGAGAAGATCTCGAGTGGGCGACTCCAATAAAGATGATATTCGACTTTCTCTACCGGCAGACTCATCCGAGAAGCTGATACCCTTTCCGCGAGAGGACACGTGCCTGCGGCTGAAACAAGGACGCGGGAATTACGACCACGAGAGGAGCCGGTCCACGTCGTGCCTTATCGTGCCCTGGTGTGTACGGTGTGTTATAACGAAAATGGCGAAAAAGAGGCAAAGACCGCATTGTAGCTCGTAGTGCAAACTATCGACAATCCGGGCGTTGGCGGGGCTGAGAGAAATTTCTTGGCGATGAAGAGCGGGCCGATAGTCCCGTAAAAATCGCGACGTAAGAAAACAGAACGTCCAAGATCGTGTACTCGTCGTACACCACTCTCAACCGTATTAAATCGCGATGTTCCACAGTTCCCAGGAACTGTTCTTATATTTCATCCAAGTATCTCTGGAGCATCGTCGGACCCATGGCCGGATTCGGTGAACGGCTGAGTTTCGAGATTCAGCAAGAGAATACCGGGAGTCTCGCGAATTCGATGGGAAAGGAAGAGTGCCAGGGAAAATAAAAGAACGAATCAAACTCGCCAGGTATCCTGGGTGATCCGCCTTCCAAACCGGTTGCGCGACTCGCCACATTATCCTGGGTCCGATCTCGCCCGGTTGATACTTCTTCGCTGCCTCCCTCCGGACTCAGCCCGGCTCGTATCCCGAATAGCCCTTTAATCCTGCCGACGGGGCCGCGGTGGACCGCGCGTGAGGAACGAAAATCCGGCTCGAGAGAAAGAAGAAATTGGTAACCGTGTCCGTTGTCGCGAAGCGATCTGAACGACCGGGAGTGCGCGATTGTAACTGGAGGAAGATCTTCCGGGTCGAGAAGCCCACACGCGGAGAACGTTGATCACGAAGTTTCGGGACCGCGACAGGGGGAAGAGCGGCGAAGAACCATACATAGTCGGGTGTATTATAATATGATTCATGAGGCGGGATCAACGAGCGCCGAACCGCAGGCCGGGAACTACCGTTCCGATAGCGTCCTCGAATGTAATATTTCTCTAAATGGGACATGCTGTCACTGCCATCGGTGGCATCTCGGAGGCGTCTTGGAAGCTGGAGTCGATAGCCGCTGCCACCGGTCGACCTGACAAAGTTATTACCGCAGCCGGAAGAATTTATGAATCTGGATTACCCGTTCTCTTCCGCGCTCATCATGACGACCTATCCCTCCACTTCTTTCTGTTATTGGAAAGCCACGAAACCCTCCGGCCCCGAAACGGCGCCGATCGAAAGGAATTCATTAATATTATTTCGATCGACACGCTCGATCGAGCTCGGCTGACGATGGAACAATTCCTTCGGCTACGTAACATTCGATGAACGCGTGCAGGCAGCATAGACCAGCCGGATCGATCGCGACTCGGCGAAGTACCAGCAGCGTGAAAACCCACAGTGCATCGGATCCGCTTCGCGGCTCCACAATACCGGGGATGCGGCGAGGTACGGTCGGACGAAATGAAAATATGTAAGTGCGCGACCGGCTATCCTCCGATACGATATTAGCCTTTACGACTCGGTGACTCCTCCGCTACGTTGGTCCATCGCGAGCGCAGCTATTCTCCCCAGCTCCCCCGTACTCGACTCTATTTCTCACGAGTTCGCGATAAATTCTGGTCGGTGTCCATTCACCTGATGAAGTAGTTTTTCCAATGTCATTATCACAGAGTCCGCATCAGCCCGGGGCTATCTCACACTCGAATTACTCCAAAGTGTAGTTGGCGAAAGGAAACTGAAGAGCCGCAATGGAAGGGCTCCGGTCAGACGATTCGAGAGCGACGCTTTCGAGAAATTGATTTCAGTAGTAGTCGCCGTGCACGTCGTCCTAGGGGTGCACTAGAGGTATTAAACGGACAAGCGTCGACCTTTTCTCGACCTCCGGCTACGGAGAAGGAGCCTTATAGCGTAGCGTGCGAGAGGACGACGGACGTAATCGTAAATGTGTACGAGGTGAGCGCAAAACGTTTTCGTCGCTGGTTGTGTACACCTCCGAGTACACACACCCTACCCAGGGCCAGCGCCATCGCGACCCTACACCGCATGAGTTCGGGCGCCGGACCAACGACGCTCGACTTTCTTCCATTCAGCGAGTGTAATCGCGAGGTGTTAATGTCGTTGCGCGAGAACTGGATGGCGAGACGGCCCGACAAGGGTAAATATCGCGTCGGTGGGTAGAGCCGAGCAAGTTGGTAGGTCGGGAGGAAACGGGATGGAAAGCGGGACGGGAGATCGGAGAGGATTTCGCAAACGGTGAAGCCTCCACCTACTAACGCAGTCCTGCTCCACCCATCCGACTGTATGGCCTACCGGGCAAGGGTACGTACCAGATACGGAGGGAGAAGACGGCTTGCCAGTCTCATAGTGGACACACGGTGTGTGTACCGGCAGCCTTGACGATCTCCCGGAGTTTCGGTATGTTCGGTGCTGCTCGTGTATGTCTGTCACGAGAATCCGCTACTCCGTGCACACTCGCCTAACTGCGGACTGGCTATACGCACACTCGCCGGAGGGGTCGGTTTTGACTGCCGTAAATGCCTCGCCTCGTCCAGCCAGTGCGCCCGAAGGAATATAGGTGTACGACCGGGCGTAGCGGTGGAGGAGTTCTGTTCAGTTGTATCCGGATCGTATACGAGGCTATCGCAAGCAGGGGGTACGCATATAACTACAGTGTATGTGCCTGTGGAATAGATAGTGCCGCTGCCTGTTCCGCGGGCCAGAAGCGAGAGGACTGCGCGGTGGAGGGTCGGGACGAGAGAGAGAAAAGGGACGAAAGGATGGAAGGCACAGGGTAATATGCCGGTAAGTGCACCAACTGCCAGCCCGGTCGAGCGCTCGTACTCTCTCGTATTCCGTATATATACGCCTCGGTGAAGCTTCCACCGGAGAGCTTCGGGCTATGGTACGTCGCTGGACCTATATACGGAAAGAGGGAGCGTGGAAACTACCCTCGGAGTTCTTGAGTCGTGGTGAACGAGCGAAGGGAACGAGGTTGCGGCCTCGCAGCTTCCTCTCCGATCTCTTTTTCTTTCTCTGTTAATATACGGCGGTATAGACTCTCACCTTCTCGCTTTCTTTCGCTCATCCTCGATTTTCGTTCTCTCGGAATCTTTCGTTCGTCCAAGTTTTTCACGGTTACCGGAGTACTTTCCTCGTCCCACCGGGAGAACGGTATTCGTACACAAGCTTGCGACCCCTCTGTAGATTCACTTGTTTAAGATGTTCGAACATTTTCCCTCGTCCGGATGAATGATGTGACGCCTCTTGCACCGGGAGAGTCGTCGAGTGGTTCGGTGATGCCCGGAGACGAAGGCCAGGGATGCGAGAGGTTGTTCGCGAAGGATTCCACGCTATATTATACGAGGAACGAGGCTCACAAACGGCCATATCTTCCCTCGCGACCCGTGCAACCATGTACTTGTATTATACGAAGCTCCGAGAGCCGGACCAATAAAGTTGATAGTTTAGTTGGCCGAGTCGAGTCGGGGGTATGGAAACGCGGCGGGTAGTTGTCGCGTCTGGAGCCTCCCGAGACTTTATGCTAATAGAAGTTGTTGCGGAGCGCTCGAGCTGTTCCTGGTGCTTGGCTTTTCCACCGGTAGCTATAGCTCTCGGTCGCCAGCGAGTGTTGCGTGTGCCCACTCGTTTCGGTTTCACCTTCGCGGAGTCAGGCCCCGGCTGCGGGGACTCCAAACAACTCAGCCAGCACTTACTTATCAAAGTGCAAGGACATTCTTGATTAAAATTCATGCCGTCGGACGAATGGATCGGGTTCCTGAGGCGTTTCGGTATTTGTTTCCCCCCATGCTTCTGAATACTCGTTTACTCCGAGACACCGGCATCACGGTTCTTTTTTCGAGACGGCCAATCCGGAGTAGTGGGGCGAATGCGGGAAACACAGGCACCCAGCTCTTTCTCTCAACAGCTGGCCTGACCTCGCGGTTCGCACAAGATTTGCCCATAAACACGACTCGGCCGCGAAATAAGGAGCCACTCAAGCCGGAATTCCGAATTAGTTCCGTGCTCACCTCAAGGTACTTGAGGTGTGAAGTTGGAGGCGTCTAACTTGGTAACGGAAGAACAATTTCACAACATCCGCCCCCGTCGTTTCGTGCTTTCTCTCTCTCTCTTTCTCGCATCGGCCTCCTTCCGTGTCTCTCTTTCATTCCCTCGCACCTCCCCTCATCCTCGTTCACCCGGCGACCCTCTCGCTCTCTCTACTTCTCACGCTCCCTTACTCCTCAGTGGAACCCCTCCGACTTCATCATGCTCGCTTTCTCCGCTTCCCTATGTTCTCATCTTCCTCTCGTGGCCCGTCCTTAGCTTCTCTCGGTTGCGAGCCACCCCCATCCCCACCCCTCCAACCCGGTCTTGGGCTTGTTCACTTTCCCCCGTAATTAATTCAAATTCCGCCCCGACCACTTCCGCGGCGTGGTGGCAACTCCGCCAAGGGTCTTGCAGCTCGTCAGGTAGCCTCTTCTCGTACTACTCGCAATTTCGCCACGCGGTGTTGGAAACTCTCTCGCTTTCACTCCACGCTCTATGTGTTTTCAACTATTCGGCCAGTACGGATAATTCTTTTTTTTTTATTATACTGCCAGAGTCGACGTTTCTATTTTTTTTTAAATCCTTCCCAACTTCCGAGCTTCGTCGCGAGTTCAACGGAGGATGCTCAAAGTGATCCGGTTTTCCTGACGACGTTTTCTTTCTTTTTTTTCCTCCTGCAAGCTCCAATTATTCGCGAGTCGTTTTCCCGCTATGGCTGCAGACAGGATTGCGAATGTTACGTACACCTTTCACTGGCTACGCGGAGGGTGGAGTACTTTCATCGTGACGGGGATGTAGAGACGTAGACACCGGGACAAAACGGTATGCCGGGGCAAAACGAATTTTTTGCCGATTTTTCAAGGCACATCTGGAACGGATGACGCTGATCCGTTTTGCCCCGACGCTCCGTTTTGCCACGCTATCCCCTACGTATACAGAAGACACGTAATTCCGTCTCCCTTTGGCGACAGCGAACGTCACTCTATGCGTTTTATCCCTCTCGGGCAAAGCTTTTCCTCGAAGTAGGAAAAGCATCCGATCCGCTGGAGCTACCAGCCATGGATCTACAGATCTGGATACCCGATTGAGTCACTTCGCTAAGCCAGAGATAATCGCCTCCTCGCTGCGTCGACGTCGTCCGACCGGAGAGACGAGAGCCTCTTCTCTCTTTCTCCGGTCCCTCCTTCTTAATGCCGATAGTGACTTTGGTGTCCCAAGAATATACTGATCTATCCACTATACCTATACTATTAATGCTACGTCTCTTCGATGTTAAAAAGCTTCGCTCTCCGCATCGATGCGAGAACGATGTCGTCCCTACTCGAGGATAGTGCGGCTCCGGCGCTGCTGAAGTGGATGCATTATCCAGTCGGCGTGAAGGAAAGCACGTCATGTAAACGATCGCAAATTGATAGCTGTGCAGTACTTTGGAAGTTGAGAGACTTCGCAACAAAAAGATATTTTAGAACTATACTGAAACAGGCAGCTCTGAGATACGAAACAATACCGATGTCGGCTCGGTAGACAATTTGTACCTTCGGAGTCTTCAAGGAAAGACTGCGGCAACGACAGATAGAGATGTGGCCTTCCATCCTGAGATCTGAAAATTGAAGCGGGTACATGTGGCGACCAACTACCACTCTCAGAAAGCAACAGTTCCGATCTATCGTTACTCATCCTCGGGCTAAAGCCCGAGGAAGACCTTCCATTCTCTTGGGATGATAAACGACGTTCCCAGTGGGTGAAGCAAGGCAGAACATTACAGTCGTCGTAGTCGTCGTCGTTCACTTCCTCGGTATGGCATAGCTATCCTACTATGGGCTCTCTGTAACAGGCGTGCACTCTTCGCATCCAGCACTCTTGATATCATCCGCTCGTTTTCTCGTCGTCCCGCTCCCACCGCCTCTCTACGGAGCAGTACTTCGCCTAGTCGATCCTGAATTATCCCTATCTTCGGGATCGAGGGGTCAGTAAAGAGGGAACAAAAAAAAAAAGAAAAAAGATGGAAAGACCCGAGTCGCTGGGTGTGTCTCGTGCCGACAATGGCGGAAGACAGAAGATAGAACGTGAAAGCGTACTATACATCGGCGAGCTTGCCATTTGCGTCTACGAGAGAAGTCGTGTCTTTCTCCCGTACTACCTTCGCGTTCCCCTTCCACCACACTCTCCTCGAGTACCAAAGTTACGACGTTCCACGATCCTTCGTCGTTCCTTCATCTCTATGTCCTGTAAGTAGGATACTTATCGTGCTCGAGCAATGTCGCGGAAGATGTACGTAGGATACTGTGAGAAGCATCTCTGTTCAAAGATCGCTAAATCCCTGTCTGCGCTCCATCGGCTTACAAATAACTTTACTCGCTACGGTCCGAGAATAAAATTCGGAAGGTCGACGACGCGTCATCGAACGATCGCCAACCCTTCCCGTTCGTACTTCGGAGTACAGGGTAATTTAGGGTTGTATGGCCTTCGATGTGGTAACGTCAAACTTAACAAAAAGTGGTCATATCATCGGGATTTAGTCTATTGTTGTTGGAGAATTATTGGAGAATCCTTGCAACGTATACGGTCGAATTTCGGCGATCAGTCACTTAACCGCGTCAACGGTGTAGCATACCTTGCGAGCGAGATGTGCCTGAACGTCACGCTGATTCCGCATGAGAATTTCGCGTATGTATCGCCCGGGTTTAGCGGGCAGATCGGCGGGAATAGAGAGGAGACGGGCGAGCCTGTGGAATCCCCGAACGCAGTCTAGATAAGCCGCGAATGACAACATTTTGTCAGCGTAGCTGCTCCTAGGGCTGTGCTAAAGGTCGGCAGTTCTCCGGTGCTGGATGTGGCATTCGATGCCCCGAGCCTCGAGCGCGCTACTGGTACGAGTGAGATCCCGGGGGGGTTTACGTCGTGCCAATGTATCGTCACCGTACCCGGGATTACCCGGAGCTATCAGGATGGTCCAATGGCCACTCCGACCTCGGAACGGCCACTGCCGCGATTCCCTGTTCTGCATCCCTCTCCACCGCCCCCCTCTCAACGGGTTACTATCCTCTGCTGACTACGACCGACACTGATGCAACGGCCCTTGCCGTTTCCGTTCGTGGTAAGACCTACCGGGCGTTTGCATCCGATCTCCTCTATTTGCATCGACGATACCGCTAATACAGTGGCCCCAATGTGTGCAATCGCGAACAGTATTGTGCGTACGATTGTATTCGCCATCCACCTCCTCGGCTACCGATGTACGTAGAAATTAATCGACAAACAAAAGGATTTGCCGGTGTGTGCGTGTGGAGGAAACTGCACTGTCGAGGATCACCTTGCCGAAGGGATTCGCGAGCGGTTAGGGCTCATCGATCGATGCCCTCTTCGGTCCACTTGCCTTTCGGTAACGCACGCAGCGCTCGCAGATTATCGCTGGAAATTTATAGAGTTCACTCGTGAGAGCGACGTTTCAGTTTTTATTCAACATTTATCACTGATTCCAAGATTATTCATCCGAAGCCATTAAACGCGAATACATTAGCATACACTCGGCGGAAGAGAACCCTCTAAAACTTTCTCGATCCCCTAAGATTTCGTTTCTCTCGAGTTTTCCCAGGAAGGCATCGGAACGCCTGGAGTGAAACGAAAAAAGCGGAAAAAGAATAGGTATAGGAGAAAGGCGAGCGGGGGGGGGATTGTGATAGCTGGAACAGCGAGCGGGTAAGGTACGACTGACGTGGCCTTTTAGGAGCTCGTAAATTCTGCTAAAGTGAAAATTGGGAGAGCGCTGTACGTTAACGAACTTATGTGCGCCGGAGAGGAAGGAACGGCAGTGGTATATACAGAGGGGGAGGGGAGGGGGGGGGTTTCTCGCGGTGCGGAACGCGAGAAACGAGCACGCGGCTCGATCCCGAAGCTCTACGTAGCCGTCGTACCGCAGTATCTTCTTCTTCGGACGTCCGGAGCCCGGTTCGCCCCTTGCGTACGTGAGCGCTCTGGGTGCTCCTAACGAGGTTTCCGACCGCGAATCTTTCTCACGAGGAAGATTGTCCGTTCGCCCAGGGTTTGGGGTCCTGACCACGACGGACTGCCACCGCTATTCTCGCCGCTCCTCGTGCCTCCCCAAATTCGTGTGTACCGTGTAAGTGGATACAGCGGGATGTGAGCGGACAAAGGGGTCGGCGCTTAGAAACTCGAACTCAACCTACCAGCGATTACCGTATAAAACATCGAACGAGACTCGGAGCGTGTATAATTCGATCTCTGGTAAACGGGAATGAATCAGTTCGCTTGATTTGCTCAGCGGCGCTGCTGCACTTGCAGCATCCTGCGCAAACTGGTATTGAAAGTCCTACACCTAGACAGCGCGGAAGTTTAAACGTACCCATTGCCGAATCTGGCCGGAGAAACGGAAGTGGAAACCCTCGTCGTCGTCGAGGTATTTCGTGGAAAAAAAAAATCTTGCGTAAACATCCAATCCCCGTAGTTGGTCCAGAACCCTATTTTCGCTCGCTGGCTCCGCTCCGCTCCGCTATACTTATATACATCGCGCTCCGAGTTCCATATCATCCATCTCTTTCCCGTCACCCTCGGCGCTGCTCTACGACGTCTCTCTCGCTCGGACAAAGGGTGCGTCGGAGTACGGGTAGGGCAAACTAATCAAGGTAATCTACACTATTTGCACGACTCACCCTCTCTCGTATTCTCTCTCTCTCTCTCGGCCTCACTCTTCCGCCGGTCGAGCCCTCGGCTCTGGCGCTACCTCCATCGCGCGCGCGTGGAAAACCGTCGAGAGGTTGGGTCGAGAGAGATAGCGCGGATTCCTTCGAACGACGAACCTCCGATGTTGTTGCCGCTGCAAAAGCAAGAGAGAGCGGGAAACCGTGTGGAGCGAATGAAACGCGAGACACTGCCACAGGCGCCGGGATGCAATTGACTCTTACATCCCTGATATACAGTCGCTGTGTTACACGACCGGAGGCCCCGACCCGGCCTCACTCGACTAGAGGCGATGCTTCCACATGCACAACGCGGTTCCTCTCACACAGGGAAAAGCTTGGGGGCTCTTTCGGCTCCGAGCGCGCATGGCGCAGGTCGGAACAAAGCTCGCGGAAGAGAATCCAAGAGACACGCGAGGAACCGAGGTGGTAGTCGATAATACGCGAACAATCGATAGTGGCGACAAAGCTAATGAGAGCTGGGGAAGATCGAAATGCAAATGATCGAAGAGCAAAATGCATCCTCAATTTTGGGAAAGGCTGTTTTTTATGTTAGCGAAAAATTTGTAAAAACAGTTCGTGTCACCCTGATTTGTAAAGGAAATGTATCATCGTGACGAGAATGTATGTCGGCGGCGGAAAACAGAGCGCCCGTAGGTACTGCTGTTATAAAAGTACACGACTCGAGGTTCTGGTCCGTATTAGATGTGTGCATGTGTGTGTGTTGCTTTAAGAGCGATTTGCCACGGAAGACGGGGGCTTTGGCGTTGTACGGAGTAAATTGAACACTCGTGTTTACTGAAGAGCAAGTCGGGGAGCCGAGTGTAGATAGATAGAGAGAGAAGGCGGGGGATGGTTTAAGAGGGCGAAGATGAGGCGGAGGAGGGTAGGAACTATGAGGTATGTGAGCGAGCCGAGGAGAGCAACTCTCGACTTCGTGTCAATAGTACGGTTAAAGCTGCAAAGTACGAAAGCACCTTAGCCAGAAGCACCGGCAGCGGGAGAGAACCAGGAGCACTACTGGGCACACCTCATGGGCTGGCGGACTAACGTGTCGCGCCGCCAAGACGACGATGCGCCAGACGGATCCACCGCACTCTAACTCCCGTGCCTTACTCCCACTTTCGCTCCCTTTTCTCTCCGTCTATCCGTCGCGTGTGCGGATATGTGTTCCCGAGTGCGCTTAAGCTCTTCCCCGGGTGCGACTAAAGACGACGCCGTCGCTAGGTGAGCATGGAATGAAGATGGAGAATCGGATGGAGGAAGAGGGCGGGTGAGAGTCGGAGGCGTGAGACCGAGACGGAGATAATATATTGCGCTAACAGGCACGGACTCGGGACAGACATGCCGGGACACACGATTATTATAACGGGCAGCGGCAGCCACCGTCGTCGCCGTCGTCGACGTCGCTGCTCCATAGTAGTACCATCACCACCGCGTCGCGGCTTTGGCTTCGTGACGCGGTGGTTGCAACTTGTTCATTACGCTCGAGTCAACTTCGAGTTGGGATCCTGACAACGGGGGAGGGGAGAGTGCCTCCTCCTTAGACTCTTGTCCCTGCGCTCTTGTTCGTTGCTCGACTAAACCTTTTCCCTCCCTCTCTCGTCATCGCTTGCTGCCGCTCAGCCGCTCATATTTCTCTTGGGTACAACTGCAGTCGGAGGTGCTCTCCGCGCACTACCGTCGTTAACTCTCTTCCCTTTTGCTGTCTGTCTTTCCGTGTTGCACTTAGCGGATACTTTCGGGGCTTGTTTCTCCCAAACTATCCCGTGGGGGCTGATGAGGCCGACGGCAATCGGGCGATTGCCGGATGGAATCGCGATGCTGACTTTGAATGATTACAGGGTGTCCGAAGAGGCGATGACTCTCGCGCCAGGGTATTAGACGAAAGAAGTGCAAGGTTAAGGATAATTCAATTTAACTGGTGAATAAGAAGAAACGGAAGAAAAGTGACGTCGGATTTTTGCAAGGAGCCTCGGCGAGGTTGCGGATGGAGGGAGGGAAAGCGAGCCTGCGGAAGCGGCGACGGAGGAACGCGAGTGCCGGCCAAGTTATTATCGAGGCACGCCGGAGCTAATTTACTTTTTAAATAAATCCTGGTAGCTCGTTAACCGTCGGGAAAAGCGAGCGCGAGGTGTAGGTGAAGCGACAGTATACCTACCCTGGGAGTTTCCTTAAAGGGACGGTGCAGGTCTGAACCGCGGTGGAGGGAGAGAGAGAAGGTGCGGGAGAGGGTGAGTCGAATGGGCTGCCACAGAGCTCCCGTTTTCCCGGCGTTGCGGGAAAAAAAGAGATCACCGATGTGGAGAGGAGCGCGGTATCAGAGAGCCCGAGGGGTAAAAAAAAAAGAAGAGGGAGAAAGGAGTCGAGGCCGCGAGACTGCAGCCGCCAACCATCGGCGCCTCGCGTACTTCTTTTCCCGATAAACCCGCAGCTCGTTTCGCGGCGCTTCGGAGAGGAAAGTGTCCCTCTCCTAGCTAGAGAGCCGCCACAGCGCGCTTCGGAGAAAACCCATTATTTCTTCGAGATTCGAAGTCACACTCGACCAAATTATTCGATCCTGCTTCGGCTGCTCAGTGATTAATGTTGGCGGCGACGGCGGTCTGAATTTTTCCTCACTCGAGTGTACCGAGAAAGAATTGCGTGCAAGAGGCGTTTTTTTTCTTTTCCTTTTTTTTTGCCCTTCCCCACTTCGTCATCGTCGCGCTGAAAGTCGCAACGATAGATATCGAGACTGCTTCTGCTTATTCTTCGATAGGACAGAAAGTCGGAGGGGACAAGAGAGCAGGAAATAAAGAATATATAACAGGGTCACGACGTGCCCGAGTCGATTAAAAGTTAGCTAGCTCACCGACTCTGTAAGCGCGGTTTCCGTAATCACTCTCTCTTACTCTCTCTCTCTCTCTCTCTCTCTCTCTCTCTCTCTCTCTCTCTCTCTCTCTCTCCCTCTCGGCTTACCCCATCCTTGCCTCTCTCGCCCTGCCGCAAAAGTTTGACGGATCGAAGTAATTTTTAGGCGCATACGCCGACGGATATCACGGCTGGCACGCGATATGATTTATCTTTTTCTTTTTCTTCCCTTCTTCTTTCACTCGACCGTGAGAGTTTTCTCTTACAGTGGCGTTTCAGCGACTCCAAACTGCCGCGGAGATTTAGATTCGTTTAACGCGAACAAATTTCTGTGCCGATCGTGTGCTTAATTCGAAGTTCGGTACGTTTCGGCTTGCCCTGCCGAGAGTAATGGTATAGCGGGTCGTAAAATCCCCCGGCGTCTCTGGCGAATTTTAGCCGGTGCAGCAACGGTGCAAACTAGGTACGTTATCAAGATCGACGTGTGATCGAGAAAGGCTCGCTGCTGCAGCGCGCTGGCTGATCCACGCAGAATATGTGGGGAAATAGTCTGTATATCGTCATGCCGGAATATCCACGGACGGACGAGCTTGAGAGCTTTTCGCTAGACTTTCATCCACGGATCCGGATATTTAGAATTGAAATACGCGACGGTATAAAATCTGACTAGCTTATTAATTTGGTCGAATTTCATTGTTACTGTCATACAAACAAAAAAAAAAAAACGGAAAAAAGACGATCGATGGCGGCGTGCAAGTACACAAGTCTCGCCGGGAGTCCACCCGTGTGCATTCTTATACCCCCAGCCCTTTATAAACCAGTAGTGATAAATCCCCTAGAGGCACACCGAGGACCCAAACTTTTCGACATTATTTTTCTAAATAGTATTTCGTGCAATAAAAAGTTTGGTAACTACCAAACTTCAACCTCGTTTAGAGAATTTATATCTCGGGCCTCGCCGCTTTTACCTATACCTACCTTCGAATGTCTCTCTCTTCCTCGTTCTCCCTTGCCCTTTCCTCCCTGTTCAGTGTGTTTTCTCAGTTGCCCCCCCCCCTTCGTTGTTCTCCTCCACTCGCCTTCGTGTTCACTGTCTGCTTTCCGTATTTTTTTTGCACTTTTTTTGTTTGCTTTTTTTTTACCTTTATTCTTACCCGTTTTGCATGACCCCAGCGAATCCTCTTTATTTTCCTCGAGCGGCGTGCGCCCTCGAGCCCTCGCTAGCCAAGCACCACTAGCAGCACCAGTGTTAACTTCGGCTTAATTGCTTTAATTACGCACTCTCGCCCGATGTTTTTGCTTTGTTTCTGTTTTTCTTATACGGCCCTGTTTGTTTGTTTTTTTTTTCTTTCATTTATTTATTTATTTCCTCCACCGTCGCGGCTTCCACCGCGCCTCAAGCCACTCATTGTTGTATTCAAGAAGTACAAAGCTTTTCGCGAAATGCAACCGAGATAACGACTTCACATCGTTGAGAGCCAGCGGCGCGTGCGTGGATGAGACTCTATAAAGCTACTGTCGCGGATGAGTACTCGTATCACGTTTCGTTATTCGAGATATACGTATTGTATATTAAATCGCACAGTGCGGAACGGTCGCTGTAGAGAAATGTCAGTATTTGAATGAGAGCACTCGTGAAAACAAGGTTGCACTCTATGAATATGCAAAAATATAAATATTAATTGTGAGTACCATGTAAAGTTCTACTTTGTTCGTTATTATATATTTTTTTAACGTGAATTACAACAGTTACAAGCTCTCGAAGCCGGGCACAAAGTTGTACCTGACCGTTCGAGTGAACTCTTCGCCTTGTTGTCGACTGGAAACTCTCCCCGGAAGTTAATGCAAGTAGAAATTCAACGAGTAGCGAAAAGCGGCAAAGGGAGTCGCTAACGACGATACATCTTCGCGAATTGGGCATGAACATTATTCATGAAGTGACTGACTTTCTTTGCAAGCTGCTCTGCTCTGATGCTGTACCTACAGACGCGAAAGAACAAGATCGAACGGGCAAAGTGAAGCTTAGCGTGAACGGCCCTCTCCCCAGATCAGACCCCGAATAGCTCATAATTAATACGTCAAGAGTGACTCGAACTTTCCTTTCTCCTCTCTGTTCGGGCTCCATTAGCATCGGGTTGCATCCCTTATACCGCTGCTGCTTCGATCACTGTCAAGGATTTTCTTCATGGACCTACTCACCGGAGAGAGTTTCCTCGAACAACATTGTTCCTTCGACCAGTCGGAAGTAATGGATGATCCTTGAGTAACCCGATGACCACGATGATGTTCGGAATTCCCAATGAGGAGAAATAAGCACTTTTCTCTCCGTGGGAAATTATTGAATACATTGAAAAGTTTATCGACGAAACGGTACGACCTTTTGATAGGAACAAGACGCATAAGGCAAACAGTCATGTTGGCGCTCGATATTGTTACCACCGGGCAACCAAATAGAGTTCTTCTTGAATGGTGGCGTGCCTTACAATGCTACTGTTTCGATCACTGTCAAAGATTTTCTTCATCGTCCGTCACCAGAGAGAATTTCCTAGAACAACATTGTGATCGTTGAGCAACCCGATGACAACGGTGATGTTCGGAATTCCCAATGAGTAGAAATAAGCACAAGTGCTCTTCTTTCTCCGTGGGAAATTATTGGATACGTTCAATAGTCTATCGACCTAACGGTACGAACTTCTGATCCTACCAAACAACAAGACGCATAGAGCAAACGGTCATGGCGCTGGATATTGTTACCACCGGGCAGGCAAATGGAGTCCTTCTTGAGTGATTGCACACGTAACACCGCTGTTGCTTTGATCATAGTCAAGGATCCTCTTCGTGGTCCTACCGCCAGAGTTTCCTCGAACAACATTGTTCCTGCGACGATTCGCGACTAATGGATGATCCTCGAGTAACCCTACAACCACGATGATCTTTGGATTTCCCAATGAGGAGGAATAAGCAGAAGTGCTCTTTCCTCTCCGTAGCGAATTTTTTCCGACCGAACGGTACGACCTTTTGGTAAGAACAAGACGCGTAAGGCAAACAGTCATTTTGGCACTGGATATTGTTACCACCGGGCAACCAAATATAGTTCTTCCTGCATACCTTACATCGCTGGTGTTTCGATCACTGTCAATGATTCCTTGAGTTTCCTCGAACAACATTGTTCTATCGACGATTCGCGAGTAATGAATGATCCTTGAGTAACTCTATAACCACGAGGATCTTTGGATTTATCAATGAGGAGGAATAGGAAGAATAAAGAACTATTGGGTACGTTGAAAAGCTTATCGACCACGCTACGAGCTTTTGATACAGAACAGAGAGAGGCATAAGGCAAATAGTCACGTTGGCGCTGGATATTGTTACCACCGGTCAACGGAATACAGTCCTTTTTCAATGGTCATAGTGTACGTGGACTCGTGTTTGGGTACAGATCGAACCCATTACCTCCCTTATAGACAAGTTGCCCATGCCTCAGCTCCGTCCGTTCCGCTCCGTCTCCCTTTTTCACCACTTTTACCAACCGCAAATGCGGGAGAGGAACAGAGAGACGAGGAGAAGAAGGAATAAGGGAGGTACAGGCGGAGCGCATAGGAGCCCAATGCGCAGTGGAATGGTGCAGCGTGTTCCACGAAAGGTCCACAGAGAATGGGGATATAAATTGGATCAACCGACAGCGAATCTCCTCCACACCCATACACCCACCCACACACCCACGCACGCACGCACACACACACACACACACACATAGACGTACTCGAAACTGGGAGGAGGACAAATCGCCGATCTCTAAAGGCCAAACGTTTTCCTGCATCGATGGCGCGCACTTTGGCACAAATCCTTCGTTTCTCGAACTCCCTCTCTTACCCTGCTTTCGCTTTCTCACTTTTTCGACGTCATTGACGCTCTCCCAGTACTTCGGCGAATGCCCTGCGAACTCGGAATTTCACCGCGGCAAACGCGTTTCTCTCGTTCCACTCGGTGTGTGCAAGCGAAATGGAATTCGCGAGAATTTTCTCACCGTTTCTACCGCCAAGAGGGATAGAGAGAGAGAGAGAGAGGCAGGGAGAGAGGGATGAAGAAAGGATAATAGAGTAAAGAGAACAAGCAGTAAAATGACTAGGGACGTGCCGAGCAACACGAGAACTTCCGAAATACTCTGAGCTCGGTGAGGTTCGAGTTAAAGAAAAGCTCCTCTGCGAACCACCGACCAGCGAATATATAGAGAGAGGGCGAAAGAACAGCAGTGTTATAGTGTTCATCTGCGGGGTATATATCTACTACGTGGCGGTATACTACTATACCCGGGAAGAGAGAGAATTCGTGCCCACGGGAATTCACTTAATTTCGCTCTCGAGCTCACTGAATGGTATTCCCTGTTGGAATTCGAGTGACTGCGCTCATGGCCGGGTCATCCTCCCTCACTCACTTCCCCTCGTCCACACCCTTTGTTGTCTTATAAACCTCGAGCCCGGAGTGCGTTATGGACGAGACTGGGTCGACTGACTAATGAAAATCCCTTACGATTTTCTCTCTCTCGGCTCTGCGGCATCGCGATGCTAATTGAAAATAACGAGAATTCTGTACTTTTTGCATATATAAGTTTTCAACGGAAAATCACATCGTACGGGAAAGCGTCATTTGCGGATTGAAAATCTCGCTTTTCGACTTCAGGTTTCGAAATCACAGTTTTTTACCGGAAGTAACAACGTATAGGAAAATGTCACTTCCGGTTTTTAAAACTCAGTTATCAGCAGGAAGTGACGTCATACGAGAAAACTTCACTTCCGGTTTCATAATCTCGGCGTATGACGTTACTTCCGATCGAAAATGTACGGTCTTCTGGTCGAAAATTATCTTTGAAACCGGAAATTACGTTTTCTTATATGTCACTTCCGGTTGAAAACTCAGGTTTCGAAAACCGGAAGTCAGACGGTCAGAGGCGGAGATTTTGAAACAAGTAGTCTCGTTACAATAAACCATTAAACATTTTGGAGCGTGATTGTCACTAATAATATGCGCCCCAAAACTAAATACGCAACAATATTATGGTAAAAATTCTTGTAAAATCTGAGACTTTCAGGCATAGCTGGCGCCGCAGTCGCGCACTACTGCACAGTAAAAAAAAGTTTGTACTTTTTACAGCAATTTATTGTCCACAAACGTCCACAATTTTTTATTTCTCAATTTTCTAGTTTTACAAACAAAAGTACAAACTAAAATTGTCAATGACACGGGAAATAAAAGGAGACGTTCGTATATTCGAATAAGTGACAATCGAGTTTGTCACTTGTTTAACAAAATTATTTTTACGAAATTTCCCATTCCTATTTTACGAAATTATTTTTTTTACTGTGTACGAGCTATGATAATTTTTCTCAGATGACCGGTAGTTTTTGTGATATCCTTCTTTCGGTGTATCGATAGCAGGTGGAACTCGAATATCATCGATGAGATGTCTTCTTCATCGCGACAGCAAATAACAATTTTTTAATATTTACCACTTAACCCACTCGGCCCTCGAGCCCTACATATGTATGAGTACGTAAATACGCCCATCCTCGCTGGTACAATACGAAGTCGGTTGGAAAGGGAAGATGATACCGGTGGTCGGTGTGCAACCAACTTGGCTGCATTCCCAGTCTCAGCAGGACGCGGAAGAGCGACGAGGAGTACGAGGAGAGGGAGAAAGATGCAACGAGAGGAACCCGGAGACGCGCGCGACCCGTGCAACCCTCTCTTCCCGTGCGCGTATTTACCTCACCCTCCGCGTTTTTCTTGCTTTCACATTCTCGCGCTCTGTTGAGATAGGAACAAGTAAGTGCTCGAGGGAAACCGGTTGACAAAGAGTCGGGAGAGGGTACAGAGTGAGAAAAGAATAGCCCGGACGAATAACGCAGACGCGCTTACCCGGGAAATATGCTCTCGCATTATAAAACGCTTCGGAAAATTGTCTGTTTAGGGTTTATTGTCCGGAAAAACTGTCGCGCCGTTCCACGAGCGGCTCTTCCGTGTTATACGAGGTCGCGCTGCCGGAGATCTAGCGCGACATTGTCGCCAACCGACAAGACGTAGTACGAAGATGAAAAGAGAGAAATATGTATTTTTTTTTTCTCTTGAGTCTCCGTTTCGCGATATTATTGCAATAGCTTCTCGCTGCAATTGTCACGGATATTCGGTGAAATCGAACTGGAGGAGCCAGATCGCCAAGACCGAATGATCGATCACTGTCGGCTTCTCCGTTTTCCGCGTGACGGACGAGACGACGTCGGAGTCAAAAAGCTTCGTGGATTTATGCGTCTGGTGCAGATGCGAGTTTTGCACGGTGACCCGCCCGAAATTAGGGATATGCGATTTCTAATAACTCGAGCGGAAGCTTCCAAGAGTACCCCGAGCGAGAGACTGCACTGGTGGCAGCTACGGGAATCGCGCTTCGTTTGCCTCGGAGAAAGCGAGATGGATAAGCGGGGGGGGGGGGGGGGGGGGGCAGAGAGAGAGAGAGACTCCGAATACGTCGCTTGCCTCGGCAACGACGGAATCCGAATGAGAATTCGAGTCCGAATCCGAAATTCGATACTACTTGGCCGTCTGCCATATGGCACGTGCGCGGGACCGTTGGGAACGGCCAAGCTCCGATGCTTCTCCTCTCCGCCGCTCGTTCGCCGACGGACATCGTCAGCCTAGAAAATCGCAACTTACTCTCGCCCGTCTCTATATCGTTGTCCGTCTCTCGCGCACCGAATTTTTTTCTTTTCTTTTTTACCCTGCGCTCTTTCTTGCTCGGTGATACGGTGGAAAAAAAAAAAAAATTAGCAACAAAATATTGCACTGCACTAAAGAGTCAGCGGAGCGTAACGATGTAATAGATGAACCAGAAAATTATCGGTTTTTAGGGGCTCGCGCATTCGTCGCTCGACCAAACACTGTTACGAAAACTCATTCGCGTTACACACAATCAATATGGATAAATGGATGGTTCTAGTGTGTATTCGTATATTTTACGAATTTCTCGATTCGTCCGCTGGCACGAACGTGACAACCGTCCGATTTACGCAATCGCCCGTGGGCCATCGCGTGTAAACATGTAACTGTATCATACCGTCCACCGTACAACGTCGATTGGTATTGGTATCGACGATATTGCAGTCGACGCATCGCGCGAGATCGTAGCGAATCAACCGTGGAAAAAACTGCCACCAGCGTTTTTACTTTTCAACGGAGAGGCAACTTTTGATGCGACGCTTTTGATGCTCGTTCATTTCCCACGCGATAAATAACATTTTTATCATTCATCGATTATGTGCATAATAATAAAAATCACGTTTATTGGACACTCACACCGATACTCGCAGATACTCGCTATAATCAATCGATAATAATCATTTTGCTTCCTCATAGAGGAAGCTTTTTATCATTAATTGATTACGATATTAATATAATTCGAATCCATGTATTACCATATATTTTATTTCCGCGCTGTTTGAGCCCAGATGAGAGGAATAGTTCATGCGGCGATGATGATTCTGGAATCAATGAGACCAGCATTTGGGCCAATGAAGGAGTAAATTGGAGGTCACCAATTTTTACGGCAAAGTGTTGGCGTGGAATCGAATTTCGTTGTCTACTTGTTGTTATTTTTCGCGTGAACTTGTCGTACACCGATCAACAAGTCGTCCGATCTGTTAGGAAATTATTGAGCCCAGGATGAGAGGAGTAGTTCATGCGGCGATGATGTCTCAGGAATCAATGAGACCAGCATTTAGGCCAACGAAGGAGTACACTGGAGGTCGCACATTTTTCCGGCAAAATGTTGGCGTGGTATTGGATTTCGTTGTCCACTTGTTTTTTTTTTTCGCGTGAACTTGTCGTACACCGATCAACAAGTCGTTCGATCTGTTAGGAAGTACCGTTCGTACGACTACCACATGCCGTCAGATATGTGTCGTATCGTCTGGTTGGGTATCGGTGTGAGACATACCGAGCAACTGGCTCAGTTCTATTCCGTAGCGCACCCATGCGATCCGAGGCCGCCACCGTGGGTTGACAATGCCAACCCTTGGACCGTCTCGAGTCGCGACCCCGGAATGCCACACGCGCCAAGAGCGTGCTCGCTTCTCCGAGCATTAGCAAGTTCAGCGGTGACAGAGCCGACAGTGGAGAGAGCTTCATATTGGTCGGACTATGCGTCAACCTCACGAAACAAACACGCCTTACGGATGAGTTCCGTCTTCTTCATTGTCTTCATCTATGACGGCTGCTCGCACTTTTCGGCATAACTCATGCTCATTGCGGTATGAAATAAAAACTTCATACCGATGCGAAAAATTCTCCATCGATGAGGAAAAGTGTAATCCATTTTTTAATTCTCAAACACTTCGGGCAAATTACCAGCGTCAACATCGAAACAGCATATCGGACGCTAATAATTTCGTCTTCCTGAGTGAAAAGTTCCGCACCCTTCAACAAAAATCAATCGCGATCTTGTTTACCGAATGCGAAATGCTTCAATAAGGTCCAGCCAACAGTTTCCGCCGCTGTCCCAGTTACCGCCGTTGAACGCGACTCGTACTAATAATGAATGCCATTTTCGTTTAATACCAAAGATATTGACGGCATCTTGAAGAGCGGATTTTACACTTGATTGCCAAAATACGTATATTTTTTAATAAAACGTTCCACTTAACAATTGAAAGTGGCGGAAATTGGGATTTTTTTCTGTTATTTTTTAATGTAAGTACAACCAAGGTTTTCGTGAGTCGACTTTGATCCAGACGGTTAGTCAAGATGACCAATATCCTAGTGTCAAGCTAAACCGCGCGAAGAGGGAATGATCACGTAACTGGCAGCGCCAGTGGATCGTGCAGGGTAGGCCGGTGAGTTTGACAACTCAAAGCTTCGTGTCTCGCGCAGGGCTTGGCGCAAGTTGACATGAAGTGACTAAATAGGAGACCACTTGGAGGCAACTTACGTACATGGTACGTCAATGAACAATGGCCACGCGAAGAAAGGCATCCATTAATGCCATTCTTTTCTTTCGGTATTGCAACTACTTGGGACGCATTATTCCCCCGAGTTTGACTCGCGGAGCTGCATCGCAGCTATAGTACCTGCGATGCATGGCCAAGATATGTTCTTTTCATTTTTTTTTTTTTTTTTTTTTTTTTGTACCAACACCGCAAAGGACTAAATTCAAAGCGTTACCGCTAGGAAAGTACCGTAGCAGAGAGCACGGTGCTACGTATCAGTATGTGTAAGCTCAATATCGCTGTTCACTTGGTCCGCCGGTTGGTAGAGCGAATATACGTTGACTCGGTTGCTCGCCCGTTATAACCCGGGACCGCTCTCGTGTTGCTGGAACGAGGTATACCCTCGTTGGCTTGTTGGTCGTCCGGCTGAACGGCAGCGAGAGAGCCCGACGAGAGAACCTGCTTGTCTGCCTCGTGTGGTGTGCCGTCCACCGCGGCGGCTCCTCCGTTTCTAAGAGGATTACTCTGTGGTTCTCGTAAAACCTCCCGCGCCGGGGTGAGGTTGGGAACGGTGCACGGACTCCTCGTACCGCCTCGTAGACGGGGCATCAAAGCGCGCGACCGCCGGGCCTCGCCTTTTCTCTCCTCACCGAAATTTTCATTCCGCTTTATCTTCACCCCACGAAAGACTCCGGCTACCGGGGAATATATTTGTACCGGGAGACCCCGATTGTACTTTGCTGCCGTCGTGGATCCAGCGAAAGCGGACCGGCGAAAACTGTACAGGCGGCATTTGACTCTGCGACGCGGCGGGGGGAGATTTAGCTGAGGGCGTGCAGTCGCGAGGGTGTACTCGATGAATCCTGTACATTCGCGTGACTCCCGATCTCCGCGCACGAGGCCGATGACGTTTCGTCCGGTACGAAAGAACGTTGGAGACGAAGCGACAGAGTATCCAGGGACCGGTCTCGAAGTTATTCGTCCGAGAGGATTCCCGAGTCAAGCTTTATCCCACGTTGTAAGAAAGGGGTGGAACTGGTGGGGCGGTCTAGCGGAGTATCCCGACGGTATTACTTCTCGTCTACCCCCCCCCTCTCCTCCCCCTCCCTGCTCCCCCAGAAAAGAGGTATATATAGCCTGAAACGGCGTACCAGAGAGGCAGCTACCAGTCGTCTGCCCGGGTAGAGGTGGTAAGTATTCGCGGCGCGTCCTCCTGAATTATCGCGCTAGTATTCCCCGGGAAAATGCCACTAAATCAACCCTCGAGCTGTCCCTCTCACGCGGCTCTCCGCGCGCTATCGCCCCGCGCTTTCCACCCTTCCCCGGTCCTGTTCCTCCCTCTGCTGCGTCCTTCGCCCTCCCCCCCCCCCCCCGCCCTTCACTCTCCCGCCGCCCGACCCGACGCGAGAAGAGCTTTTCCCGCGAAATGCTACCGACTCGCCAGCCCGCACACGGCAAGATGCAAATACGAAGACGCCGTCGTCTAGCCGGGCGTTCGCCGGCGTTATACTTGCACCACCACCACGACCACCTCCGGCTCTCCGTACCTACCGGGAACGAAGGTACGCCCGAGCGGAACCCGCCCAGGGAAACCCGAGAGAGAGAGAGAGAGAGGCAGCTGAGAGCCAACGCGTGTGAGAGTCGTTCGGTTGAAATATTGTTGCTAAATAAATAACGAACGGTGTAATATGCAAAATTACGAGAGGCTTTGGCTTTCCTTCGGTGCCGCGCGCCCGCGACGTGCTCGCTCTCGCTCCACATCCCACCTATTCGAGCTCTGTGTATAACTACAGCTACACCGTGCAGACTTTATAGAGCAACCGTAGTCGAGCGTCCCGGTGCCCACGGCTGATAACACAGTTTTAACTTGGCCTCTCCTCCACCCCTTCAATCTCACTCGTACCGCGCGCACTCTCTTTCTCACCCTCGTTCACTCCTTTTCCCCTCGCCAACCCCCCCCCACCATTCACGTCCAATTGCGAAACGAGAAAATTCACTGCCGCGCTACGCGACGGGACTACGTTGATTAGTCGCGTCTACTATGTTTTTCCACTGTATGTATAACGCTTAATATGCCAGCGCATAGATATACGGGGAGGGCTTGCGGTGAAATTCTCTCGCGATATTCCCGGAAGTCGAATCCATTCTGCGACATTTTTTTTTTCCTCAATTCGCTCGTTGTTGTAAATAACGTTCGTTCCAAGAAGTACCTCTGATCAGCGGGGAAAAGTCAATATCGGGTTGCTTTATTATCCAATATCACGGATCCAATACTCACGGATGAAGAAATCTCACAAATGGAAGGATGTTCAAGGAGACCTTGCGGAGAAGTTCTGTCGCGATATTCGCGGAAGTTGAAGGAATTTTATCATTTTTCAAACTGTTTGTTGTAAATAACAATCACTTCGAGAAGAACTCTGATCGGGGAGGAAAAGTCAATATTTCAAGAGTTCGGAGGCAAAGGGTTTCTTCATAATCCAATACCAATGGGCAAAGAAAGCTCAGAAAGTTACAGAAAAGGAATTTAATTAATCGATTCAGCTTCCCACCCCAGCCTCTCGACGTGTAAATCCTTTGCTTCTGTACTCTTCCTTCTTGTGCCTTGCACATTTATTTTTTATATATTCTTTTTTTCGTAGCCGAGTGGCGCTTGTAAATCTTCGCACGCTCTCCGAAGCGTCGTGAAAAGTTGGCCCGATACATTCGTTCTCGTTCCGTTCTCCGTGTGTATCTCGGAGAATCGCCAAGTGCGAAAACAACTTTTCGACTGGCCGACGTGTATGCCGGGATACAGTACAACGTCAACGGTCTCGTGCTTTCGTTACAGTAAGTATAGTTTTCCAAAGTACAAAATTCCCTTCTCTCCCTGTCGGCTGGGAGACCGGTTTCCCTCTTCTCGCCGGCACTCGGGACGAGATTAAGTCGCGCGGCTCGCACGAGTTAGTACCACCGGGTTCGCACTCGTACGTTTTACTACGTGCTCGCTGTAATATCCCATGGACATGCGAGAGACGATCTTATTTCTCTAAAAGGTTTGCACCGTACGGACCGTCATCCTTGTATCCGGCGATGGTTATCATTGGGATGTCCCGAATATCCGGAGGTATCGTCGCAGACTCCTCTTAATGATGAGAGTCGCGGATTGCCGATGTACAATTTTTACGGAATATAATGGTATATGTCTAGCGATGATTATCATTTGAACCTCCCGAATGTCCGGGAAATCGCCGGAGACTTCGTTATCCTTAAGGTGGTCCTTGCGAATAGTGCGAATAGTCCTTCACATAAGTTTCAGGGACATGAGAGGGAATTGCAAACACTTCTGAATGATATAAAAATCTGAAAAAAAATCAAGCATATCAAAAATGCTAAAAAGGTTCATTTTGCGTAATAATAATTCCAAAATGTTCATCAATTAACAAATTGATGAAAAATTAATATTGTTCAAACAAATCACTCGGAAACTTAACTTGTTTTATGAAAAAGATTTTTATGCAATTTCCTCTCATTCCTCTGAAACTTATGCGAAGTGAACACTATTCGCAAGGACTGCTTTAATGACGAGAGTCGCGACCGATGTACAATTTTCACAGAATATAATGGAAGACAATAGTTATTATTTTGTACGATTTTCGTAGTATCATATAGTAGCATACAGTGCTTCAGTCCTATATGATTTTCATTTACCTCAATTACGTTAAATTATAATCTAAGCCAAGCATGGAGCAAGCCCTTTCCCACGCTGACCGTCTTTTTCGTGGCACCGAGCCCGCCGATCCGCCCTTGGGCGTGATTTTGGCCCGGTATAAAATTTTTCACGGTACGAATAAAATGCTGACAAACGATTGAAGAAGCCCCCTCCGACAATCCATCGATGCCAAAAATCAATCCACAATTCTTCCCTCTATAAGCGGAAACACTCTCGCCGCTCCTCCAGCCGCATCCCAAAAATGGACCAGCTCGCGGTGCTAAAACAGTAGTCATTCGTTATGCTTCAATCGCGAACGTCTCGTTATCCACGCACTCTCGCTCGCCGGTCTCTTTCCGCGTATCTACGGTATATTTAAACCGACAGAGAACAGCGGCATTGTTATAAATGTGTTCGGGTGTGCGAGAGACGCCGAGAGCGAGAGTGAGGCGGAGGAAGAGTGCCAGGGCGGTCCTCTCAATGCGACGCGGTGGAGAATCGTTACCGGCGGCCACCGTCGGTGGGGTCTCTATGTACGAATGCACGTGCAACAACCGTACACCGATGTGCAAGTAAAACGTTGGAACGCCGCTTTGCCAGAGCGCGTTATACCGCACCAGTAGCCGAAGCACCTACCGGCCTAGGATACAATAAATAACGCCACGGGTAAAATAAAGTGGCGTGGGAGAGGATCTGGTTGCCAAGCGGACCTGATTACCGTCCCGGTGTTTAAGCCCGATGCCGCACACATTCGGCCATATGCGCACACGAACGCGGAGACACATACACAGAGAGAGAGAGAGAGAGCGGATGGTGTTGCAATCCGACTGTTTACTCGCGTCTCCGCGGATCTGCTTTCATGGTATCGGTGCCGGGCCGCGCGTCCCGTCCATGATCGGTGAACGATACACACCGATACCGGTGCTGGAGCAACCACGGATGTGGAATTCTATGGAGCAGCACACCGCGATGCGATTCGCGGGGAGAGCGAGGTGGGCTCGGAGGTGGATGCAGCTTCGCGGCTGCAGGATATCGCTACAGAAGTCCTGTGCACCTCTTGATGCCGGTGTACAACAACGATAGTACGCTGTTCGGGCAATGGCAGATACGCAGCGGCAACCCGAGAATTGCCGCATCGTCAGGCCGGATATACACGCCGGTACGCCGGTTTAATAGCGCGCATTTGCCTATCTGACTCTCCTTTAGCCCGGCAAGAGAGCGAGGCCATAGCGGGGAGCCGAGAGTGGGTGAACTCGCGCGTGACAAGGACGATGCTCGACTCGGTCCTTGCACAGAACGATATCCAAATGGCCATCGTCATCGAGAATCTCGCGGTCTCTCTGTCTGCGTTGCCGTCCCCCACTCTCCGACGGCCATTATCTCGCTGCCGGTGAAGTTGGTAAGCAGCTTTGGCAAACTTGAGGCCAACTTGAAGGCTCGCGCGACGATAAGAAGTTGGCTTGTGCTTGTGCGGCATAGCTTCGAGGACTAACCTCGATGGTGCGTCATGTTTTCGGAGCGGACGAGCTAATGGGATGTCACGAGAGAACGAAAAAGAGGCAATAAGTACACGTTCCGTAGCTTGAGGATCGGGTGGGAATGTTTTTTTTTTTTTTTTTTTTTTTTTAAATTATGGATCAGATGAACACCTCATCGGTTTTAAGGATCCTCTTCCGGGTCCCAATTATTCCTAGATTCTTGTTCATAATTTGATTGTCGGGTCCCAAAGAGTTTCACACGAATTCGTGAACGTGCTCGCACGCTGGCAGGTAACATGCCCGCCTCTCTCCGTCGAGTACAATGCTGCACAGTTCAGGCGCAATACGATTTCCATGTCTTGGCTGTACAACGCTCCGCGAGAAACTCCTCCCTCGCCTCTCGCATGCCTCACTTCGCTCCTGCGGGACACGGTGCACCCGTGGCTCACCGGGACACACGTACGCGTCTCGGTCATTAATCTTGATTCCCGGACACAGTGTGTATACCCGTACCGTACCTACCGGTATAACGTGAACGTCGAATCCATTGGAATGGAGGGTGTAATGCGAAGAAAAGTCTATGCGCGTCGCGCCCTCCCGGGAACGAAACAGCCGAGACGAAGCCTCGATTTCTCACGATGTATATCGACGAGTATTAGAAGGAAGGTGAAAGTAAACGAGCGGGTGCGAGAGAGTTGGGCAGAAACAGCGATAACGCGAGACAGCGCAGCGCCGAAGGCTATTTGGATCTCGCCCTCCAAGCTACGGCGACAAAAAAAAAATCCTTTCTCCCTCGCTCCAATTCTACCCGGCTATAATAGCATACGTGCGTGTTAGCTCGTCGACGTGACGACGATAGGCGATGCGAAATCAATTTTCAAATTCAAGGCGCGAGACACATAGTGGAGAAATCTGTCTTCCCTCGGCTGTCGGGACGACGGAATAAGAGAAAAGGGGAGCGATGAATGAAAAGAAAGAAGCGGAAGTAGTCAAAGAAATTATCACAAACAGTATGAAAGGTTTCGCGATTTAATTTTTTTTTAATTTTCTTCACGTCCATAATTGTTTTTCTTGTTAATATATATATATTTTTTTTTGGTCAACGAACCATATTTTTCAAATAGAATTTTAAGTCATTAGTTGTGATTGCAAATTCAATGAAAAATTGTAAAAATTCTAAAGATTTTGTGCAATTCCAAAATACTTAAATGTTTGAACTTGGTGGACAACAAATGTTGCGTGTAACGTGGAGACCTTCACTGCCGTGTACGACTGCAAATTGTACGAGTTCGTTCGGTGCAAGTTTTCGGTATTACGCCAGACCGATTGTCTTGAGCCAATTACTTAGCTTACCATAACACCCGCGATATCACGTTGCAAAACGGCACACATCCCTTCACACGGTGCCTCTCCACTTTTCCGGCAAACTTGCGGTGCACACATATATGTACATAGATATAAGCGTGATAATATGCGAAGCGAAGCGAGCAAACCGCGAACGAAGACTAGCTCTCGCGCGTTGGCCCTGTACCAAGGATTCCACCGCCTGTCACACGACCAATTATCTCGGCGAGTGCGGCACGAGAGAGACAGAGGGTTCGAGAGAGAGAGAGAGAGAGAGAGAAAGAGAGGAAGAACCCGCGTACCTCCAGCACTCGCACGCTTCCATGCTGCTCGTGCTGCTCTGATGCCCCCCTGCTGGAGGCCAGGGTGGCCAACGCCGAGGTCACCGGGGTCGCGAGAAGCACCCACTTGGCAGCCGGCCTGCCCGCGGGGGCTGCTGGTACGCGATTGCACGTTTCACGCGGCGCACGAGACCAAAATCGGGAGAAAACGAGCGAGAGAGTAACTTGACGACGGAATACGGCGCCATGGTATTAGAATTTATCGCTAAGTCGGGCAAAAGCTTCGGGGTCTCTTCGTGACACCGTCCCGTGTAAGCCTTTTCTAATCCAAATCCGATGTTCCTTTATTTGCGGTTAATTTCATTTGTTCACTGCTGCACAGTTAAACGGATTTGTAGATTTAACAAACCTTTCCACGATTATCTTGTTGTATATTCTACGAAAAGTATTCGTAAAATTGACATACTTTTTTGTAAAATGGACAAGATTTTTTTTTTTTGTAAAATTAACAAGAAGAGAATTGTAGTCCTTTGGGTATAAGAAATGTTGGTTACCTATTTTACAGTGCACACAGTGAAGGAGATTTGTACATTTAACAAATCTCCTTTGTCATTTATTTTTTTGTTAATATTACAAAAAGTATTCGTAAAATTGACAGACGTTTTTTTAAATTGTACAAGATTCTTTTGTACAATTAACAAGAAAAGAACCTGTTCTACTGTATATGGCGCGAATATCCTCAATTTCGTAGCTGTTTGTTCATCCAACGGAGTTCATGCAAGATTGATCCCGGAGCGATCTTGCACCAGTGCTGGTCTGTTTAGAGCAATCACGACAGCTCCACCTGAGCCATCGCCACTGAAATCCAGGGGTGATACATCGAGAAGGATCACTCCCGGGGGTGAAGATAATTCGCATGTATTCTCGAAGACGCTAGTAAACCGTGCGCACTTTCCGCGAACTGCCGGCAAAAACCACGAGACAAGATGTCAGGGAGTCTGTACGGAATAACGAGATTTGCGACATGGAGCATCCGGCGCACTTGGCATCAAGCCCAATCGACACGCTCGAACGTAAAACTTTGGTGACCCAGCATCCGTTTCGGTCCGCACTTTCCTTCATCCCTCCATCGGCGTGCGCATTGTCTAGCTCTTTCCCTTCGGATCCCTCGATCCCTCGCGCTTCACCGATGAAAATGTCGACTGGCTCGCATGCTGTACACGCCGGATATTTTCATGGACGCGCGAAAACCGGCGTTGACGAAAACATTCCCCATCGTACCTGCAGTGGCGTGGAAAGCCGTTGCCGCTTCTCCCGCTTCGCAGTCCCGGTTCCACCTAATGACGAGCGACGGACGGAGCCCGAAGTCGAGGAGACGAGGAAGCGTAGCAGGTAATAGACAGACAAGTCCGGATCTCCGTTACGTTATGATCCGACATCGAGTTTCCCTCGACGGAGCACCCTTCGCAGCATGGACGAACGAGGAACGCCGCTATGCAAATCTCTCCGTTCGTTTCTCATACACACTGCCACACCCTCGTCTCCTGCAGCTACAGAGCAGAGAATATGAAGGGCCACGGGCTCGAGTTGGCTCGCACGCTCCCTCACTCTTTTTCCCCACCATCCGCTTAATTACTTCAGTGACTCCCCATCGGCGATCCCACAATGTTGCCGTATATCGATATAGCCAAATGTGTCGATCGAACGGCGCACCTCTCGCCCAACGTAGCGCGATTCGGGATCCGAGAGATTTGGAAGACTGCAAGCCGAAGAGCTGCGAGGAAGCGGGAAGATGCACAAGAGTTGTCCGACTTCTCATCCTGTAACTACGCGAACCGGGCGGCTCTCTGATGGATAAGTGGTAGGTGTAACTTTGAGCGAGAACCACGTGTTGCAGCCGCCTCGTTTCACTCGGTTCTCTCTCGCGGGTGCGGTGCTGGTGTGTGTATGTCTGTGTCTCGGTGAAGCGTGAGCACAGACAAGAGACCGAGAGAAATAGCGTGGCTGAAGGCCCACCGATGTGGCAGAAACGCGCCAGACGGAGTGTCTGGCGTGTCGTGCCATTTCCGGGTAAGCTTAGTCGCGCCCGCTCTTCTTCGCAGGATCCTCTTTCTCCTTCGGCTCTCTTCCGCTCCTCGCTTACCATAGTCTATCCATCCTTTCGACTCTCATAGCGACGTCTCTTGCTCTGCACAGCTCCGTCGCATTGCCACCTCGTACCTACGCAATTTTAGTTCTCCGCGCTAGGCGAACAAGTCGACGAACAACTGCGCCCGCAAACCCGTTGACGTCCCAGAACTCTGTCGGGAGACAAGTGGAAGAGGAAGATTGCACACTCGCTGCTCCGCACAAAGACATCTCGAGGTAGGTGAAAGACTCGATGGTGCGACGATCAACGATACAATTCGCAACCCGAATATTAGCGATGTTTAATCTATCGCTGGAGAAAGAGCCGAAAGATCCTTTGAGCCGAAAGTTCAGCACTCTCGCCCCTTCGAACTTCGTCTTTTCATCGGTACGCACTGGTATCAGCCTCCTCAGACGCGGAGCATCGTGTTTTACGGGGAACTATGGCAGACGCGTCGAGCAAGCTATCTTTTCGCAAAACATGTTCGTAGCTCTAGTCGCGGTTTTGGCAAGGACTTGGCCGCCTCGCCGCTCTTCGTCATTAATCTAGCTTTGCCCTGAGGCTGCGGCTAGCCTCCTCTCTCACCTCATTTTCTCCCTCTCTCTCTCTCTCTCTCTCTCTCTCTCTCTCTCTCTCTCTCTCTCTTCCTCTTTTCCACAACGTAGGTATTATACGTACTATGAGTTATTACTTGGACGAGTATTAAGCCCACACTGTGCTCACCGAGCACCTCGCGGTTTTGTGCTCACAGGCGCACAGGAATCTCGGTGCCAGAGTGATGATCGACTACGCCGCCCCCCCCCCCCCCCCCCTGGATTCATCGCTGTTCTTATATATTTCTCCTCGTCTTTGCCACTTGAGATGGTTTATTTTTCTTACAAGTAAGCAACAAAAAACGAACGAGACGCGGAGCCAATAAATGTTTTCTCGGTATTCTCGCTCCAGCCATTGGAGCCCTTAGTCTTCTCCCGGACTGGCCAAAAGAATCAATCGACTGTCTACGGCTGACCCTTCGGGACAGCTCACTCACTACGTGTTGTACTTTACACTGTAATGATACAGTGTACTCTCCCTCTCTCTCTCTCGCTCTCTAGGTACGTCGAGTGAGAGAGTCACGTCTCGCCGAGCATAACGAGAGGGGTAAGCACCTAAGACCCAGACAACAATGAAACCTCCGCCGAATTCTTTTTTTTTTCATACCTCCTTCCACTCGCGCTTCTTGTATTCATCGCCTTACTCCATGTATCCTTCGTCTCTGTTGCTGCGCTCTTTGACTATTCGGCCCGGAGGTCGATGCAGCGACGAGAGGAGTGCAATTTGCTATGGCAGACGATAGGAACATCGATTTTTCGATGGCCGGGCCGAAGGAGAGGCAGCGGAAGTCGTAGAGAAAGCAACGCGAAGCCGGCAGCCGTCTACAATCACGATACGAATAACGTGGCGAAAAATTCCCGCGGCCGAAGCGGCCGATACGAAGCCATTGGGTGATCTTAATGAAGAGCAAAAAATGGCACATTGGGCCGCGGCGGTGGAGAAAACGGTGCGCGATGCAGCATGAGACAGCGCCAGGTCGCGCAGAATATGGGTCACGTCATCTTTCTTTTTCCACTTTGCTCCGTCTTTCCCCTGCACTTTTGTTCCGCACGATACCTGTACAGCAAAACATCATGAAGTACCAAAAAAAAAAGAAAGAACAAAATTGCTGAAACACCGGGCCTCACGGAATTTCCTCTTTTCATGACATCATATCCGACGTTTGCCTGGATTACCGACGTCTCTGTGTCTGCACGGTTATACGCTCGCGAGAACCTTTTATGAGGTAAAACCGAGCGCCTGATTTTTTTTTTTCATTTTTTTTTTTTTTTCACACAGCCGAGTCGGCGGAAAATCGCGACTGAACAGCGTAGCCCCGCAGCACACTGTGCTACAGTGAACAGCAGGAAGTTCACTGCCGGCGTGCGCGGAGTCTCTCGTAATAAAATGAAATTAGCCGAGCTGTTTCTGGTAGTGTTTCGATGGGGGCGTTTGGGGGACGGTGTGGAAGAGACAACGGAAGGGGTTGCTATGCGCTGGAGAGAAAACCGGCCGTCGTGCAGCGACACACGAGAGGTCCTCCGGGCGAGAGAAGGCGCAGTGCGAGGAACAGCCGGAGAAAACCGGCGGGGGAGGGAAAACGCGAAGAGTATGGAGAGCGCGAGTGGCGGATAAGGTGGAAAGAGGAGCGCGCGGCCGAGACAATGCGCCACCTCGATTTCGCACGCCGTTGGATTACGATTCGAACTCACCGACGCGACGCCCCGGGGCCCTCGGGGATTTCCGTGCGGAATTGGTATGTCGCGAGTGCCTCCGTTCTCGTAGCTGGGCGCCCAACGCCCTTCCTCCCTCTTCCATCCTCGATCTCCGCCTCTCTCGTCCTATCCCTTGCCTGGCCACCGCAACATTGGAGAACACGAGAGATCACGGACCCGACGCTCCGCCACCGGTCCCTGTGATCGTTATCTCCATTATTTCTACTTTTATATCACCGGCCCCGCCGTGCCGCGTGCTCTTTTCCCCGTCGTCTTCCTCTTTTGTTTTCGAATCGATCGAGCGAACCGCTACCCGAGTGTGTTATATCCTATATATTTCGACGATACATTCGCGAAAAATGTACATCATCTCCGGACTGACGAGAAATGTTGCTGACTAGATCGGTATCGCACGGAGGGAGGCACGGTTGCTCTATCTCTCCCTCTCGCACCGTCGGACTAACCGATCGATCTTTCGTTTCGCGTTCGGAGTCGGCCGAGCGAAAACGCGAGGGCGAAGAGAGCATAGCGACGTTTTCTCGGTCACCAGCGACTGCGATATTGCAGCAGCTCGTTCGCCAGCCTGCCGCCCACCCGGAGGCCAAACGACAGGCTGGTACCGCTCTCGGATTAATCTACTTTCCGGTTTCCTCTTCCGTGCCAACGTACCTACCTACCCGGTTCCCTCTTTCCGTAGCCGCTACCAGCAGCCCTCTCGGCCTCCCTCTCTCTGCTCTCTCTCTCTCTCTCTCTCTCTCTCATTCCTTCGTATGCTTCGCGCTACCCTCTTTCTTCTTCCCCCTCAAAGCCTATATCTATATCCAACGGCGTTACACTTTTCTTTCCCTCTTTTTCAAGCCGGGAACCACCTCTCGATACACCAACATCTCGGACCCTTTCAGTTTTCTACCCCGTTTCCTCGCTCGCTGTAGAGATACAAAATAGCACGCGAGGAGGATCATAAAAAGATCCTGACGGCGAACCCCTCTTCGTCCGTGTTATAGGTGGAACACCGTACAAAGCACTGTTACACGGCAACGCCGAGTGCTTTCCATGCAAATGACTTCAGTTGCCTTTACTTCGCTTGTTCGGGAGAAGCTTAATAACTGATACCGACTACCGTTAGAACAGACTTGAGGCGAATACACCCTTCGCCCGTTGGTCCGACCTCCGAAATTCAATTACAACTGTATTATCATTTACTTCATTGTTTTCTTTTTGCTCTTTTTTTTTTTTTACTCTGGAATATCAGAAATATTTTTCGCGCCTCTTTAACACCTGACATGACTCCAGCGAACCCGGCGTCTTCGTCGTTGTGCTGCTCGGCCAAGAATTGATAGTTTTAAGTTTTATTGTAGTGAAGCAATGGTAAATTAGATTCTTTACACACAAATCTGAATCAATATCTTCTCGATGAATCAATGTCTTCTCGATGAATCAATATCTTCCCGATGAATCAGCATCTTCTCGATGAATCAATATCTTCTCGATGAATTAATATTTTCTCGATGAACGGATATTTTCTTGATGAATCGATATTTTTTCGATGAATCGATATTTTTCCGACGAATCAAGATTACCTTGAAACGGCGCGTGTTCACGAGAGTCAACGTGTGATTTTCCAGGGTTAACACGAATATCATATTTCCGTAAGGTTAAATGGATGGGAGTTTGATGGGAAAGAAATGGAACGGAAGAATACAAGTATGCGAGGGTTGAACGTCCACGCTCGACGCGGCTCAACGTTTCAACGACTTTAATCGAAGCCCTCTCGCTCACATTTCCGCTCTCATCTCCTCTCTTTCTCTCTCTCTCTCTCTGTCTCTCGCTCTCTCGGTGTGGCCGGTAAGTGCAAAGCGTTGTTCGCTCGGAAAACGCGCATGCGAAAGGTTACTGCTCTTCCTCCATTTTCCCCGCCACACCCTCAGACCAGATGACCAAGCTACCACTGGTATACTATACGTTTCGATGAGGCGTTCGAGAGACTCGCGAAGAGAGTCCGTCGATCTCTCTGCTCCTCACTCCGGCCCAGTCAACCCTCTCGCTTTATTTGCATTCAAGCCCCTCGAGGCTTTCTCGCCCGTTTCTCGTTTCTGGCACGACATCGACGCGACGCGAGGAGTGCCGGCTCGCGTATGCTACGATATCCCGAATTTATCAATAATTTCCCACCGATTCCTGCGGGTAATCAGCGAGAGTAAAAAAACAATAATCCGATAACCTGGTACGATTTTTTTTTAGTTCGGATTGAATTTAACCTTAACGTCGTTGAATTCGACGTGAGATGATTGCGGAAGCTTTTCGCAAATGAATACGAAGCTTTCGAGGGTATTCGGGAGGGAGACGGAAGGTCGAAGAGGAAATGTATCAGTTTCGACGAATTATCGATTAGTTGCTGGAAAACGGAGCGGAGCTCGTCTCTTCTTTTTTTTTTCTTCTTCCCTTCGTCTCGGTGCGAGGGTGGAAGACGGAGTGTTCGAGACTTTTTTGCCGTTCCTCACCCTCGCCCCCTCGGTAACAACGGGCGTGTGTGCCGGGCGTATAATATCGAATGCCTTCGATGAATTTAAAAGAATGGGCATAATTTAATTTGTTCATTTGGCAACCGTACCGCCCCGTCGGTTAATTAATAAAAGTAATCGAATGAAAAGGCCTCTGTGAAGTAACGTACGAACGAATAACCACTACTATTGCTGCGCAGCGGTGTATAATGTACGCACCACGAGACTGTAGTATAGAGAACGCCGCCGCGGCAGTAGGGAAAGAGCGAGCCGGGCGGACTTGCCAACGGCAGGTGAACCCAGCTGCTCTGAGTGGATTAAACTGAGGTAATCAACGCAAATTGATAATCCTACTTTCCGGGTAGGCAGACGGTAGCGCGCAGCACCTCAAGCTCGAACATCCGACAACGGTGCTGTAGAGCTTGTAGAGCCTCGGAGATCCGGAACGCACTTTCGAGCCGAACTTAATATCAGACTGCGAAATGTGTTTCCTTTTCTTTGAATGAGAAAGAAAATCTGGTGTACGTTGGTCTCCTGGTAAATCTGTTGTGGGCGTATATCAAGAGTTGCCTGATAGACCGATTGATATAGATCGATTGATGTAGACCGATTGATGTAGACCGATTTATATAGATCGATTGATATAGATCGATTGGTATAGTTCGATTGATTTAGACCGATTGATATAGACCGATTGATATAGACCGATTGATAGACGAGTCCCTTCTCTTCTTACCATTACTCTGGGCCGCTCCTAACTCGTAGGTGGATCACCATATTGCCATTGTCTATCGATTTCTATCGGAATTATTGAAGATTCGATAATTGTACTGTTGTCGTTGTATTCATGGTATGATCGATCGGCTTCGAAGTGACGTCATACGGGAAAACGTCACTGCCGGTCAAAAACCGACATTTAACTGCATGATGTCATTACCATTTAAACACAGAGATTTTAAATCCGGAAGCGACGGTTTCCTCGTATGACGTCACTTTCGGTTTAATAGTGAGCTTTTTAATCTAAAAGTGACGTTATAGAGAATATTTTTTAATTTTTCTCCAGAATGTATCTTGAATGTAGCCAGTGACAGAATCATATGAGTTAAGGAATACAGAAAAGTGAGTAAAAGTGCGCGTGAGTAACGTCCAAATTGTATTTAGAATTTATCTCGAATATAAAGATTGAGGAACGGATGAATTAAGGAGTGGGAAGCACGCGCGACATAGTCTCTTCTTCGTCAAACCATTTTTCGATGCACGAGGCTGTATCAGTGATAAAACGATAATAGGTAAAAACAAAAGGAAACTCAGTTAAGCAGGAGCGACGAGGAGGCGTACGTCAGGAGGCTCTCCGGCGCGCACAGTTGCTCCGGTAATTTCATCCTCTCATTTCCAAGCCCCCTTCGTCAGTCACGTCGATGCGGCAGGGGAGGATAGGACGAGAAGGGCTGTAGATCGGATCGCCCCTGTCGATCGTAGATTTTCACCAGAGGGGTTTGTTCGACAGGACATCGAGTGTCGATCGGGCGTTGCACGCGCCACGAAAAGAGAACCGGATTGGCTTTAACGCCACCCCGCTGCTGCCACACCGGTGAAAGCGAAAGCTAATCGTATTTCTTTCCACGGAATACCAATGCTGCTCCCGCTGCTGCTTCTCCCCTCTTCTCCTCCCAACGAGTATATCGGAGCGTGTTCTCCTGCCTGTTTCAACCCACCCACCCACCCCCCCCCCCCTCCACCCTCCTGTTGCGAAGAAAATTAGATGAAACGAGAGACGAAAGAGTGAAGCTGCGCGAGAACAAGGGTATATATATATCGTCGGCAACGGAAAATGAAATCGGAATGGGGCAACACGAAGGGAGAGGTTGTGTACTCCCGGGTGGCAGAGGCCAAACCGGGATGAAACTCGGGATAGGGTTAGAGGCCGACGTGGCGAGTACAGCGGTGGGAGAGAGGCCGAGAGAGGCCGAGACGCGGCTTTCTCCAATCATTCTTACTCCTCTCTCATAATGAAATAAACACGAGAGACTCCACGGACCCGTGCCGCGCGGTGCCCGTTCGCTCGCTGTGCCGCGTCGACGCTGATTGCGATGGAGTTGCCACAAAGCTTAACGACTTCGTTAACGACCGCTCTCTCCCGCTGCACGGGAATTGTCCGGGATGCTGCGCCGGCTATGCCGACGAGACTGATGGAGACCGAGAGCGAAGAGCCTCCACCGACGCCGCTCCTGCTAATATATATAAGGGCCGCGCGCGAAATATTCTGATGCAGTCTGCGAATGCACGCTCCCCCGCCCAAGCTATGCTCTATCCGGGCGCGGAGACGCAATTTTATTTCACGCATACAAAGTTTCGGAGGACTCACGGCACCCCGTGCCGTGCACAGTCAATTAAGGTCGTTCGAGATGGGATGAGAAGGAACAGTGACGTTTCTAGTCAACCGGGTCAAAAATGATGCAACCATGAGGGTAAAAATTACTGTTCGTTGCGGCAAAGATCGCCGTGTTGCCGTTGAAAAACGAATATTTTATCGGCAGTAAATTTTTCTTTTAGGGATTTAACCGTGCAAGTTTCATGAATTTTCAGCCACCAGGCGCTAGTGCACTGAGGGAAGGAGCTTGTAAAAACTACCGATCATCTAAGAAAAATTACCATAGCTTATCGTAGTAGGCCACCAGGGCAACCACCTATGGCGGAAAGTCTCAGATTTTCCAAGAATTTTTACCATAATATCTACGAAAAAATTCTTATAAATCTGGTACTTGCTACCACAGATGGCGCCCTAGTTTCCTGCTAGTATGTGCTACGGTAATATCTCTCGAGCGATATAGACATATTTACTAGATCCTTCTCTCAGCGTGCAAATACCATTAAATATGGGTATTTTGTTTTCTTCGGTGACGATTCGATGCATGCAACGTTCGATATTAGACGCTGCTCGTGCACAGTTTAAAAAAAAAAGTTTGTACTTTTTACAGCAACTTTTTGTCCACAAACGTCCACAATGTTTTGTTTGTTAATTTTCTGATTACGATCCGATTCCGATTTTACGAAATTATTTTTAACTGTGTAGTGTATCTTTCAATTTCGTCGATAATACGTTTCTCGTCAAAGTCGTCGGTCGAATTTAAAGAGCATCGACGAGATATTCGAATTCGGAGCGAGATGATCCAGTCGTTCGAAACGAGAAAAAAAGGAGTGGTAACATTTTTATTCAACCAGGAAAAAAGATGTGTCAATGAGGGTAAAAATTGCTGTTCGTTGCAGCAAAGTTTTTTTTCACTGATATTGCCATGCAAGTTTCGTGGATTTTCAGCCACCAGGCGCCGCAAATACCATTAAATATTAGTATATTATTTTTATTTCTTTCCGTCGCGACCCGATTCACGTAACGTTCGTAATATTACACTCTGCTCATCGTAATCTCTCGGTTGCGTCGATAATTCGTTTCTCGGCAAAAGCATCGATCGAATTAATGAGGCAGAACGGGATGCTCGAAGTCGGAGCGAAAGAGTCCATCGGGCCTGTGAACCTGTCCGCGATTCAACCGCCCCCCATTCCGCGCTTTGAGAGACGCAACGCGGACGCGAGTCCGCGTTTGCGCAAGCTTTTACGTAATAGCCGGGCGCCGGAGCGCGGTTTCTGGAACGTGAACGGCTCGACTTGTTTATCGAGCCTCGCCGACACTCCTCGAGACTCTCGTTCTCTTTGCTCTCCGGACGGTCTCGGGAAGAACACAGCGGAGTTCGAGATCGTCTTGTCGCCTCGTCTCTTCTCCCTCGAAACTTGGGCGGTGGTCGCTCACTCGCGGTTCCCCGACGCGGACGAGAACGCGAGAAGGAGCGAGTGAGGAGAGCCGGCCGCGAACGCGAGGCCGACCTTCGCGTCGAATCTCGAGTTACAACAAGTGGTCGCGTTCGCGAGACAGCGCGAGCACCGAGAGTTCCGAAACCCCACCCCCCTGCGCCCCCTGCCGTTGCCTCCTCGTTTCGTTATGAAGTCGCGGATGAAACCTCGAGAGGCAAGAGCCGTACCTTCGTCGAGCAAAAATTCGCGGCGTTCGATCCTTCGATGAACAATTAAAAGCTTTGTCGGCAACATGGAATTCAATTTTTTTTTTAATCTTTCTATTTTACCGATGGATTATGAAATCGGGATTAACGATTACTGATTGGAGCTGATCATCTTAATTTATAGCGAAGCGCCCTCCGATCTGAAATTCATAGGATGCGACGTTTTTTAGAATTCCTTGGATTGGACGAACAAAAAAAAATGGTATTGGTTACTTGCCGTTCATCGTCCCAAGCGACCCAACGAAAAAGGTTTCGAAACTCCGTCGAAGAGCCCTTTTATTTCATTTCGACGCTTCAGGGCTGCGTTCGGATTATTCTTTTCCATTGATTTTTCCATTGACGAATCCTTCGCTCACGTTACTCCAAGCTCGATATTTGATTTAAAATCAAATGTCCGGCCATTACCAGCGCTAAATTGTTTCTGGACGATGATGATGATTATCCCTAACGATCGGATAATCCCGATGTTAAAAATGCTGTTTGCATCTCGTGTGGTCCCGACAGCGACTTTTCATGAGGAACGAATCAAGTAATGACGACGGGCGACCTGACACGGCCCGTACGCTCTCACATACATGCACTCACTCGACCCACGGTCTTGCTCTGCCCACTCTTCTTCGTCTTCTTTCGCCTCTAATGCTCTCCCCTGCTGCCGCTTGGCTCCGGCACCGGCAAACCGTGCGCCCGGTTGGATATCTTTCGTTTCTTTTATTTTATTTTCTTTGCTTTTTTTTTCATACTGTTTCATTTCGTTTCTCTTCCATCCAACTCTGTACGTCCAGTACGGCACGATATACTGTACGGTCTATATAATGCAACGTAAGTCTCCTGGTCTCCGGTGCTCGCGTCGTTATAGTGCCGCACTCCGGAGAGCTCGGTTATACGCAACCGGTGAACGTGGGCGCCGCGCTCCTCCGCACCGGCATATTTTTATCCCCCTACGAAGATTAACGTTGCCGATGCCCTTCTGACTGCTTCTCTCTCGAGCTCGAGCTCGAGCTCGAGCTCGAGCTCGAGCCCGACTCATCTCTGCCCGTACCCGCGATGCACAAACTGTAGGATATTGTCGCTACAGTTCATCCGAGCGGAAACGGGACGATATACGAGCGAAGCTACCGACGTGTCGCGAGCTTGAAACTTTATTGTTTTATCGTAACCGAGATACAAAGACCTTCCTCGATGAATTCCAATGCTTGCATTGAACTCCTCGGGAATTGAACGAATTCTCAACCACCACTGAAATCGATAATGAATACACCGATTTTTTGTTCGTCCACCGATTACATTAGCCGTGAACCACAATTTTTTAACACGATCCAGCACGTAGATAATAAAACTAAAATTTAATAAAAGTTTAACATTGAAATTTTCATATTGATTCCTCATAATACGCCTTTATTCGTAAAGCTTATGTGTTATGTGAGAAAGCATTTCCTGTGTTTTTGGCTTTTTCGTGAAGGAAGCTGTGCGAATAAAGCGATATTATGAGGAAGCGATTTGAAATAGTACTTTATTTCACTAGGTGCGAAAATGGCAGTTTTACCCACGCTTCGCGTGCATAAAGTTCCCACTTTCACACCGATTATATTCAATGTATTTTTTCCACGCTGATCACGAATCTACCACTTATTTTGTTTATCAATGAATATTTAGTACGGTAATTTTTAATGAAATTAAAAAATTCATAATAAAATCAAATTTAAACAGTTCGATCGATACTCCCAAAATTTAACAAGGATTATCGGCCGTTCTTATGCCATCGTAATACACGTGTTTTCAGCCCGATAGCAACAAAATTGTAAGAGCTAGAGCGCTAAACAACACCAATTTTTAAAATGACCTATTGAAGAAACATTGATTAGTGGTTACTCAATGTTTCTTCAATATTTCATTAAAAAATTTGCCGCCATTGAAATACGACCGGAGTAGCCACCTAAACTCTAATTCTTTTTTAATCAGAAAAACACACCAAGGATATGAAAAAAATGAGATGATCAAATTGAAGATTAGTTATTTAAAAAAAAAAAAAGAAGATAATTCATGGATACCGCTCCACCTGAACGGCCCTTAAAATGACAGAGGCAGCACACAGGAAGCCCTCCCCCCAAAAATAAAGCTTCTACATACGGAGAGCTTTCGTCTAATTTCTCGAGTCGCTTCGCGCCGGTTTATTTTTCAGCAAGAAAGCGAAAAAGCCGGAGTGTCGACTCGCTTCGCGGAGACTCTCTTGCGCCGTCGAGGGATATGTAGTCACGCGAACTGGAGATCGCTTCGCCAGTACGTCAACCCTCGTCACACGGGATTCCTGCGCCCTCCGCGGGGCGGCGGCGGGCGATGCTCGATGCGCAGCGAAAACGAGACGGAAAGTGCGTAGCACGCGTCGAGCCTGCGGATACAAAGCTCTCGTACACACGGTGGCAAACCTTCCTGCCGGGCGTTTATAGGGCACTCCTTCGTCACAGACGTAACGTGTGAAAGCTGGACCAATGAGGCTTGCGCGAACCTTTCCTGTAATCGGGAGAGCTCGCGAGGGAGGCTGGCAGCGAGGAGAGAAAAAATGGCAAAAAGCGCGTTGTCGTTCCATCCTCGCTTCTGCACTTTTGCCTTCGCTCTCTCCAGCTGCCGGCGAGCCTCGAGGCGGAAACCGTGGGACGAACTGCGCGAGCGAGACGGAAAAGTCTCGCCGAACGGGAGAAACACCGCGGGCTGAAGAGAGACCGAACGCGCGGAGACGCGTGAGGATGGTCGTAAAAGAGAAAAGAGGATAACGGCGCAGTGTAGAGATGAGATGAGCTGCGAACGAGGGCGACGCCAGCACGGAGAGGGCGAGCGAGCGGAAGAGAAGAGGAACGATAAATGAGAGTGTCGCACAGAGTCTATAGGAGTTATGTGCTTCATCGCGCGGTGACGATAGTACGCGTGCGCCTCCTCGCGATACGAGAGTCAGCGTAGGCACGTACGTGGTTCACGTTCGTACCGCGAATGTCAACGGTGGGGAAAAAAAAGATATATATATATAAAAAAAAAAAACTAAAAACGTATGACCACTCGGTAGAGAGAAGCGCGCGGCGGAGAGTCGGGCTCTTCGCTTCCGATTTGCAGATCCGCGGTGCGAAAAAAAAAAAAATTGATAATACAATTTAGACGTCCAATTTCATGTCTCGTCGAAGATTCATGCGCACACCGAAAAAAAGGTTTGGTAATATCAAACTAAGCTGCGGTTGCGGATGGCGAAGGAAATATTTGGTCGATTGAAAGAAATATTTTGTCGATTGAACCAACATTTAGTTGTGTGACCTAATATTTAGTTGCTTCGACGAATAGTTACTTGAATTGAACAAACATCTTGTTCAATCGACCAAACATTTTCCTCGCCACCCGCAATCGCAGCTCAGTTGATATTAGCAAACCATTTTTTTCGGTGGATCATATTCGACAATGATACGAGCAAACGTTGGGATTGATGTCGTGAAAAAAAAAAAGAAATTAAAATCGTTGGGACAAAGTGCGACAACTATCATTAGGGCTACTTGTCACGATGTACTGTTGTTGTTGAATCCATGTATCGGAGAAAATAAAAGAGGGTGCGCCAAAAAAGTTGTTCCATCCTTCGTGAAGAAGTAACTCCTCGATGCCGGCCATTACCTCGACTATTTTATTATCTCTTATAATTTAATTCTCTTCTCAGGCGATATTTTTCGTCAAGCGAATATTCTTTTTTTTTTCATTTTTTTTTAACAAAACGCTGCTTGCAGTTTTGCAACGTTTTTTTTTTTTTTTTTTTTTTTTTTGAGCGTGTTCGTCTGCGGAGTACTTTCTTTTTCCACTGGGCGCATTCCAACTGTAAATTGTGTCCCGCGGAGTTTCGGGAGAACGAGGGGTTGGCGCCTGGTGACTCGGCCTTGGATATTAACTACCCTCTCATATATACCTCGAACTATATAGAGCTTCACCGACACGCACAGTTTTTCTCTGCGTCGCTCCCCCCCCCTCGCTCCCCATCACGCTTAATGAATTCCACCGCATACAAATCCACGGATACATAGCTATACGTATACGCACTCGGTTTCTGAAACGTAGGGGGGAGCGAGTCACGAACGAGTTCTTCGCGTTTCTCTCTCTCTCCCTCTGCGCCCGGTGTACATTTTCATTATATATTTCAAGGGAGAGTTGCAGAGGCGCCGGAGGATCGCTGAAAATTCAATTAGTTAATTAACCGAGAGGCGGTGGCTCTTGAATCTTTTTGCCGAACCGCAGTCTCGATCGCTCTACCGGGGCGCATTTCAAAGAAGCATCGATCCAATTTTTTTTGTATCGTTCGATTAGAATATTTCTTTTTAATCATCTAGCCGCATTGCTCTTGCTGTTAATTCGCAAGTGCAACGTCTATTCGGATACTCGTTACGGCTAACCTTCATCGGGCAATAACAATTTTTTTTTTTTTTTTAATCCGCTCGGAGGTTGGAGTAAACACGTGGGCGGATCGGGTAACTCTCGATGCGGCCTTATGCGCTCGAATTATAGATTGCATTACGTAGGTTTGACGGCAAGTGTGTTTATCGCTGTCCCGTACATTGATCGTCCGAAGGCGTTGCGTCAGCGCTCAATCGTCTCGGGCAACGAAGTTCAGGATCTCGAGCTCGTGCCGTTCGCGACGATCGCGCCCACGCACGAGCGCAATTTCAATCGCCGCGCCCGATTCCACCGAGACGAACTCACGTTTCTGCACCGGAGCGATGAGGGCCGATACGACGAAATAATGCGGTTCCGAACGGTCCTTGTCCATACCGCACGGTCAAAAAAAGTTTGTACATTAAGGCGAAGTGTTCGCAACCCAATTTCGCAACACAAAAATCTCTCAAACCTTTTGTTTTCTTGGGAAAATTATGAGAATAGTGAGCCGCAGAATTACTGCGCATAATTTACGGTTCTCGCATTTCTCCCGAAAAATTAGCCGTCTTAGAGAATTTTGGATTGCAGTTTTTGTTGCCGATCGAGAAGTCGCACGAAAAAAAAAAAAGATTTACTTCACGTTAATTTTACAATTCTTCCTTCTCGACGTACAGTAGTTTTAGTTGAAGAAAAAAAAAAATTGTTAAAACAACTAGAAAAGAAAACAAACAGAAAAAAACAGATTCTCTTCTCGTTAATTTTACAATTCTTCCTTCACAACGAAAAGTAGTGTGAACTGAATGAAAAACATTGTTAAATCAACAAGTGAAAATAATTCAATGCCTGTTAGATGTGCGATCCTTTCTACCGTGCGAGACGCGAAGTTTGGCGCGAGAATGCCGTTCAGCGAGAGCGTCTTCAGCTCGTCTCCGTAGCCGATGTTTCCAACTACGCTAATTATTTGTTACAGCTTGTAACTTAATCCCCGAAGTTTAATATTCAGTCTCGGTGTATCTCGCATCGTCGTTATCATCGCCTTTTATTTTCAACGCTGCGAAGCGGAGCCGCTTTCAGTACGACAGGGAAGGCTTGTAGTCTCAAAGTGGCGCATCTCGTCTTTGGAATTCCGCGCGCGACGCTTATTTCGTTGACGGTATTCACCGAGCTGGGGGGGGAGGGGGGGGTCGGAGACCCCAGATGGAAAATTGGGTTGCCTCCCTCATCGTCCCTTATGCAGCCCTCCACCGTATCTAACGACAGTACTCGCTCATCCGCTTCGTTTTCGTTGTTCTCTTTTTCTCCCTCTCTTTTTTTCAGTTCTCCGTCTCCCCGGCAGTGTATATACGAGTACATTTTTCACCGTGTCCTCGTTCGCGCGTAAGCCAGCCAACTTTGTACCGTATCGCGGCTCTCTCCGCCGTCTTGCATGTGTTTAGATTTTTCTTTCCGTCGTCGTCGTCGTCGTCGGCGCATTTGTATCCTATACGGGGACGTAGATAAAAGGGAAACGGGGAAAGAGGAAGCGGCACGGAGACAATTCTCCGTGAGTTTCCCCAGCGCCGGGAGGAACCAGATGCGAAGGACTCACTTTCGAACCCTCGCCGCCTTGAGAACAACTTCACGTACGACGATAAATTCGAGGGTTGCATCGACTATTTAAGAATTCAAGCCACTGCACGCCAGAGGAAAAAGGAACATACGGAAAATCGAGTTCCACGGAGAGGCTTTCGGTCCGGCGGAGGCGGCGGGGGTTGGAGTTGCGGGCCACAAAAACACCATGCCACGGGAGAACGAGGAAAATAATAAGCCGCATTTTATCGTCACCTGGAAAACACACCGCGGAGAAGGAATTTTCTCAATCTGTTCGATTCGAGGAGGCGAAACGGGTGGCCGTACCGGAGCGCCGTGCACGGGAGAGACTCGTCGTATATGAAACATTTCGATGCAGCTCGCGATCAGAGCGAACGATTCTCGTGACCCAGCTGGAACGGGATTAAGAAGTCCCGAACGCTGGCGGGCTCTGTGCGGTATTTCCGAGTGAAAAGAGAGAAAGAGAAAAAGCTGTTCCGGGCCGGATTCTATATTGCAAGAGAACTCTCGAGAGATGTTGCGGGGGGGGGGGGGGGGGGGGATGAAGGAAAGAGGGACAGATACGGCCGCTGGAGGGTGTGCGAGGGGATGAAAGAGTTATGGTATATATAGAGGAGCGCGGAAGAACAGCGACGAAGGCGAAAATGGAGGTGAAGGCGAAGAGAGTAGCTCCCTCGTAGCGGCAGCACCGGCGGCGGCTCTCGATAAGCTCCGAGGATTTCTTGGCGCGGTCCGGGTGGCAAAGTAGTTCCGGCTCTTTCCATTCCGATACCAGGGTGAATATTTGATCCCGGAGTACGGGAGTACCCATGGAAAAGTACTCGCTGCGAAGCACAGCGGTAAAGCGGAGGTCGAGGGTCGAGGGCGAAGGAACTGCGCGGCGGGACAAGAGCGAGGCCGCCGGGCGAGAGAGGAAGCTCCGGAGAGACGCCGAGGACGATCGGAGGAAACCGAGGAGGAAGGAAACCGTGGAGCGCCCGCTGCAGACGATAGCAATAGAAACAGTGGGGAAAACGGCGGAGGAGAAGGAAATGAAAGGTAAAGGTTGGAAGGTAGCGAGAGAGAACGGGAGATAAAGAAGAGTGCTCGGATATAAATCAAGAGAGCCGCCTGGCGCTTGCTCTACGGCCTATGAATAACTTTGTTATTCCGACCCGTAAAATTGCTCTGTCCTCTCCTCTTCCCCTCCGACCCTTCGCGCCGGAGCGCCAACGGCGGAGGGAGAAGAAGCAGCGGCAGCATCACGCGGGACCTCGAGACCTGGCGAAAAGTGGAAAGCGCTCGTAGCCCGGCATCGCGGCTGCACGGGGTTGACGGAGGTCGCGCGGGCGAAGGGGCCGAGGGGTCCGCCGGCTACGAGGAGTTTGCGGATGGATCCGTCCGTGGGATCACGAGAAACTGGCGAAACCCCGAGCTCACGATCTCGCCGAAACGCGCGGGCGCGGGTGGAGAGGCGAGGAACACAGCTCGTACACCTAACTCGAGAGGGAATAGGAACGGCTTCAAACTCCACGAGACGCGAAGCCTCACGGTGGGTGCCTCGCGGATAGTTTACATACTTTGATCGTTCACCCACGAGAATCTCTCAGGGTCGCAACTTTACGGCGGGACGAGGGGGCGTCGGCGGAATCGGGAAGGAAAACTGGCGTATGATGCAAAGAGGGTGGCTGAGGGAGGGAGGGAGGGAGTCCGAGTAGCTCGGTGAAAAGTTTCGCCGATGCTGTTGGTTCTTCCACCTTTGCTGGCTTCTTTCTCTCATCTCGCTCCGGGACAGCGCGATATATATCGCGGTAAAATGATGAGGATGAGTTTCGATCTAGCGGAGAGCGATGGTCGCGACCGGACTCGCGGATGCGAATCGTAGTCGAGGGATCGGGTGGAGCATTCACTTCGTAGGGGCCTCGCTCGGGTCTGTTCATCACGGTATCTCGGAAAAGGAGCTTCGCTATTCGCAAGGACGGGTAAACCGGAATATCGAGCGTGGAGGAAGTCGAATGAGCGGAATAAGAAGAATTGTATATCCACCTGACGCGGAGGAAAGGAGAGACCGGAAACCGGTGGCCGTGCGTCGCGAGGCGGGAGCGTGGGGTAGTTTCTTCGGGAGAGCGTCTGGCGAGAGGAGATAAAGGAGCGCGGAAAATCCGCAGACGAGCACACCCGAAGGAAATTCGTACGGTCTGAGAGAGCGAGATACACGGAGGGTGAAGGGATGAAGGGCCGGGGAGGACGAGGAGAAATATAGTGCGGATGAAGCGGGCGTATACGGTTCTGTATGTGGAACACGGCACGCGCGTATAGAATAAATTTGTATATTGTCGCCGGCAAGTTGGATTTTCCTTCGGGCTTCCCACGGGAAAAGCTGCGAGGTGGAAGGCGCGAAGGGGGCGGCGACGGTAGGAAGCTTCGCGGACAGGGAAGATGAGCCAGGGAGGAGGATGCCGAGGAAGAAGGGAAAGATGGAGGAGGGACATCGGTGAAGAGATCGTCTATCTCGACGTCTTTGAGTTGCTTACGCCGCGCGTTACATTCTGAATCTGTAATAGTGAAGCACCCCGCGAGCATTCGGGTAGAGACAGAGAGATGGATCGCGATGACGAAGACGGAGGAGGCTGAGGCAGAGTGGAAGAGCGGAGAGTGGAAAGCGGTGATGTTTGTAACGCTGTGTTGCCGGGCCGACTGGTGCGAACGAGCTTGCTAGAGATGGCCTGGGTACGTAGGTACGGGGGGGGTGAGTGGCGGGGGAAGGAAGAGGCTCTGCTGATTCGAAGTTAATCTGGTATTCCACCTGTATACGGGGACGAAGACTAAAACGACGACGCGGGTGGAGGAGCCGACTTCGGAGCGTGCTTGTGTATCGGTGTTGGCGCCCCAGCTGCACATAGCTCGTGGAGCCGAGTCCCAGACGATGCCTTGATACAACCGGGACCGAAGGACGCGGGGACGAGGGACGATAGTCAAGAGACAAGAGTGGGGAAGGAAGCAGGAGCCACCGGATAGAAAGTATGCAGCGCCAGAGGTGGAGCCTTGATTGCGAGCTGGGACTTCCCGGTCAGGACCTCGAGGTTCTCCCGGTGGGATTTGGATACGGCGGGGCGGTGTCTTTTCCGACTACAGCATCAACCCCTCCGAACAAGTGTGAAAAGGATGAAAGAAGATGATAAGGCCGTCTGACCGGTAGAAAAAACAAATATGCGGCACAAAATGCGATCCGACCGAAATTCGCGTATGCGAAAACAAGATTCCCAGCAGGCCGCGGGGGATTTGGATGGTGACTACAAATATATATTCCCGAAATGACGCAGCCTATAAGACAAATGGAGGGCCACTGGATCGACGTTTTTAGCAAACTTCATTCGAAATATACGCAAATACGTGAAGACTGAAAAAAAGGAAGCGACAAAAAAAAAACACACACGCACATCGTGACTGGGATTTTTGGTTGTGTTTGCTGCACACGTGCGCTGGCCGAGGATTGAGTCGCGTGTAATCGTGACTGACGAGTACAACGCGTCGAGGCTTCGCTCTCGCATTTCACGATCGATGCTCCCGCGAGTGCTCATCTCACCGTGATTTTCGTTCGCTGTGTCCTCTCCCGAAAGCGAACGGATGGTCAGCCACTCGCGCACCGAGCGTGTATAGAGATCGAGAGAGTGTAATATAATCGCCTCTCACGGGCTCGCAAGGGAGAGGGCGTCGGGCGCCGACACGACCGAGCCGTCACAAACAATGAGATATAACAGCAAAATCAACTTTGTGGCCTGTCCACGGATTACTTTGACCCGCGAGCGTGGCGTCCATCCGTGCCCATGGCCATGGGCATCAAAGCGAAATGATGATAAGAGGAAAAAGGGAAGGTCCGAGCGAGGGGAGGCTCTTGCTGAGAGCGATAGGCGAGAGGAAATGGATACAGAGATGAACCGCAAGGACACACGAGCAGGTGAGAGGGTGGCTTAAGAGACTCTCGTAGTTGGACTCGGGCGCTCAACGTCATTACCGCAAACAACCTCGCCATCTTTTATTTATATCATTAGGGGGATGAGAGGGGGATGTGAACGGCGAGCGCTGAGGGCCACTAGGACTCCGCTCTTTATGCCATGGCCTCTCAGGGCTCGTAAGGGAGCCGGTCGACAGGGATTCGTCGCGACCGTTTCGCAGTCCGCGGCGGGTCTTTCGTCATTTGTAGTGAAAAAAAAAGGTCGGCAGGTCGGACAGTAGCCTTATGGGATGGATGGATCCCTCGGTGACGCTGGCAATCTTCCGTTTTCCGGCTGCATCACGCAAACTCTCCCCCTATTTAATTAAACAAACTGAATCAGCGGGCTCCGGAACTTTTTGAAAATGCAAATGGCCATAAAACGATAAAGAGCTGCGAGGAGTTTGGGAACAATTTTATTCCGAAAGCAGAGCGTGATGCTGGGCATTGCAATTATTTGAGTAAAAAATTGGGGGCTTTAAAAAAATGTTCGGAACCACTTTTTTCTGTTGCAGAGCCCTAAAAATGCGAAACAAGAGCGCAATGCTGGCTTAGCATTGCAATTCTTCGGGTAAGAGTTAAGGGGTTTAAAAAAATTTTATTGACCACTTTTTCCCCACATTGGAAAAAAGGTTTGGTAATATCAAACTAAGCTGCGGTTGCGGGTGGCGAAGGAAATATTTGGTTGATTGAAAAAAATATTTAGTCGTTTGAACGCAAATTTAGTTGTTCGAACGCATATTTAGTTGTTTGGTCTAATATTTAGTGGCTTCAACGAATAGTTACTCGAATTGAACGAACATTTTGTTCAATCGACAAAACATTTCCATCGCAATCCGCAACCGCAGCTTAGTTGATATTTTGTTCGCTGCATGGAATCTTCCGGTCAATTTCTGGTACAGGCTCAAACGGAACATCGCCGACGGCAAAGCCAGAAGCCCTTTGCTATCTCTCGAGATTTCCAGCACTAATTTCTTTAGTCGGCACGACGCAGCGCAAAAAGTGATTCGCAAGACGCAAGCCGAAAGAAAATAGTATTGGTTGCAACAACATCCTCGATGTGGTATGACGCTTGGCGTTTTCACGCGGTCGAGAGACCGTAGCGCGAAATTCCCATCCAGGTATATACGTCCACTTATCGATCCTCCATTGCCCTGTCCTCTTTGCATATCCCCGTTAATTAATGCTATTCAACTGCGCGATGCGGACGAGGCTCTCAGTAGTATATCCTTCAGAACCGCGTCCTCTCCTGCGCTATCCCCGGCAGAACCCTGACCGGCCCGGTTGATCGGTTCAACGCGCGCACCATTCTCAAGGGTCTTTCCCAATGTGCGCCAGATCCCGTCCCTCGAATTACACGCGTCTGTGCAATATCCCGTCGCCTATGCAGACTCCCGACTCTGCCATCGAATCGTCACCATCAGCGTGCGCAATTCGTGCGCGCATTAATTTCTTCTCGACTGATTTCGTACAATCAACGCATCCCACCCGATAATCGGGGAAACATTTTACCAACAGTCCAATGACCATCGGAATCGCGAATCTGGGTAGGAGGAATGCCCGATGTTTCATTTCGCGTGGACAGCGTATAGAATTCATGCGGTGCGAATTGACGATTCGGATCATCGGACTCCAGGACTCCGGTGCCAATATAAGCCCGGCGCGCACCGGCGCGACGCCGGTCGGTCTCTCCCGGCCGGGCGCTACCGTCGATAATCGAACATCAATCATCCTTGGAATTATGCTGAATTAATTATTATTGAGTGGTGCGCCGGCGGTGCCCACGTATCAACGTGTGATGCTGCTCGCGTACCTACATGCTTCCCGCTCACGGCTTCTCTGTCCCTACGCCGAACGTCAATGTGCTACTGTACCGTGCTACCGCAACGGTGAAGGGGGCCTCGTATCGTCGAGCTTACATGCACAAGCAGAGTCGAATGGAGAACACAGCCATCGATTCTCACCGAATACTCGGCGCACTTGCCGATTGGCAGCTGTATCCCCGGTAGTCGCTCTCTCTCTCTCTCTATCGCATCATCACTCCGGGTGTCTGTGTTATCCTCACACGGTCGGTCCTCGCATTCGCTTCGCCGAACGTTCTCCTCCTCATCGTACTATCTCACTCTTCTCGTCATTTCCACTATCGCACGCAGGCTGTACCGCTGCGCCGCGATCTATTTCGATCACGGTCTGCACTGCATACCCGTTGCGTCACGTCTCATCAACGTCCGCGACCCCCTCGGATGGGCACGAAGAAATGTGTCATATTTGCGCTCGCAGTAAAAACTAAACGACGAATATTTAAATGCTGGTGGCAAAAAAAAAAAAAAAAAAAAAAACAATGCGAATCATCGTGCGCTGTGAATGTGTTTTCCTAAGCGACGTTTCGCAGGATTCGGCTGGGAAAAAAATTGTGCAAGAAATAGATATTATGGCTTTAAGAATGTCCGCATATAGAAATAAGATGATAGTGTTGGTTCGTAGTTAGACAAGATAGGTGGGGGTGGAACTGGGTAGCTGGCAATGGACGTTCGTACCGAAAAAAGTCAATTAAATTCGTGTACGATTGTTCTTAGCATCCGAGAAAAATTTCGATTGGAGGCAAGATTGACTATTTCCGGAACTCACCGCTCATCGTGAGAGAAGGAACATTTTCTTAATACGCCTCGAACGTCGGGGCGATATGTAAAAAAAAATGTTTACTTTTTACAACTTATTATCCACAAACGTCCACAATTTTTTGTGTGTTAATTTTCGGTACCAACCATCCGATTCTAGTGTTAGAAACAAAAGTACAAACTAAAATTGTTAGTGACACGGAAAACAAAATGATAGATTTGTATATTTAATCCTCAACAAACGAGTTTGTCACTTATTTAACAAAATCATTTTTTACGAAACTTTGCTATCTGCAATTTTACGAAATTGTCTTTTACTGTGCGTGTCCAGACTCCCCACTCTGCGCCGAGTCTTTCCGAATGTTTAAATTAACTACCATCGAAATATTAGCGTACTCCATTTTACCCCCATTTATTCCGTTCTTATCCATCTACGCTGGATTGTCGCGCCCGCTAATATGATTGTCCTTTATCCGTAATAATTATCGCGCTACACGTGTACAACGGCCTTCGAGAAGATTTGTCCTCGAGCACGAGTCGTGCGGTCGCGCAATAGCGAACGACGATATTAGAATCGCGCCCGACTACGAATTTATAGGTTTATTTGATTTATTCGATCGCGTTGTTCTCTCTCTCTCTCCCGTCGCACTGTTCCGTATAGCGCATGGCATACAGTATCGACAGCGGTACTGCCGAGTCGTCGGTAACAAAAAAAAAAAAAAGAGGTCGAAAGACGCGCGGCAAGGGGAGTGGACAGAGAGGGACCGTAGAAGATAGTCGAGCCGGTGTAGAAAAGAGTTGAGGAAAGTGGAGGCTGAGGACGAGAGTCGGTGACGCAGCTGCGACGTAAAAACGCAGCTGGGAAGCACGGTTCGGTGTTCGAAGCTTGCAGTGTATATCCACGGATGTACCGGTATCGCCGAAGATATAAGGGGCGGGGGGGAGGCGATGCACGAGACGCAGCGGAATAACGCACGCGATATTTCCGATGCGAAATACGAACGGGTTGAATTTCTCCTTCGGTATTCATCCCTTCGCGCCCATGCGCTATCGTGCCCTCCCACACTCATTTTTCTTCTCCGCCGGAGCGTTTGTTCCGGATCCCTTGGCGATATGGCATTTAAAGTCTCGTCGCGGCCGGGGTTCGTCTGCTCTGTTCCGCTCTTGCTCCGTGAAATGTGACGTCTTTCTGCTTCCTTTCTCTTCGTTCGATGTGCCATTTTTACCCTTTTTTTTTTTGGTTCAAACGGAAAAACCTCTTCGAGCGTCCTCGTGTCTTGTTTGCAGCGTTCTCAAGTCCTGCGCGTTTCGCTGCTACGGAGCTGAGCGGACGAACACCGGTCACAGGCCGATCTTAACCCTTCGATTTGAGGATGCTTCACGCGCAAAATTCCGAGTCAAAAGTGAGATTTAGTGAGAATTCGAACACTCCAAATTGTATACAAATCTGAAAAAAAAAATCAACTGTATTGAAGATGCCGACAACATTCATTTTGCGTAATAATAATGTCAAAAAGTTATTAACAAATCACTAAACAAAAAAATTGTTCAACTAATAATCAGTAAACCTTTTTTTCCTCTTTCCAAATGAATTCATTGATTTTCTAGAACACCACATACATTTTTTCATAATTCTCTATTATTTTTGAATTTTTCGTTTTTGGAATTTTTCTAAGGCCGTAACTCCGTAACGGTTGGAGCAATGGCCTCGAAACATTTTATCTGTACTTTAGAATTGTGATATTGAAACATATCCAAAGTTCATGCCTCTACATCAATTTCTTGAATTTTTGAGAAAAATTTAGTTGAAATGATAGAATATTGTGAAAAAATTCATATGAATTCTAAATAATCAAGAAATTTACTTAAAACGAGAAAGTAAAAAGTAGTCTGATTTTTTTTATTAAACAATTAATTTTTCGAATAATTTCTCAATAACTATTTGGCATTATTATTATGCAAAATCAAAGGTCTTGACATGCGTGATGCGGCTGATTTTTTTTCGGATTCTTGGCATGTCGTCAAGTACTGAAACTTTGACCGCATTAAACTTTTGGCTGGGAATCTATATGTGTGATGTATCCTCAAGATCCGGAGTCTCTTTCATGTTGAAAAAAAAAGTTTCTCACCGATTGTTCACATCACATCTCCAGTGAGGGACGGCGGACGGTGTTCGGCCACCTTAATTTTTATTTCCCTCTACAGCAGCGATGCGTCAAGGGCTGCTTCTGCACAGTTCCGGGAATGCGTGATCAAGAGGCGAAAATAATGGCACGCGCGCGCTAACTTCCGACTGGTTTATTGCACCGTTCCAGTGTTAACATTCCTCGCTTCTCGGTCCGTTTTCATGCGTTGCACCATAAGATGAAATATGCGTACGAGAAAGACAGCCGGGAAAAAAACCAAAAAAAAAAAACAAAGCCTCGAAAAAAAGGGGGAAAAAAAATTGAAGGGAATGAGACGAGCGCAGTCAGTGCCTGCGTGCATTATAGCCCCATCGCGTCGAAACGTCGCTCGCATTCTCTACGTGCCAGCCGTTGACGTCGAGGAGGGAGACGCGGACCGGACGAACGGTAGAACGAAGAGAGCGAGAACGAGATTGAGTGAAAGATGAGCGACGTACAGCGACATATTTTGTGCGGTCTTGCACACGCACGCGGGGAGGCCTGCCTGGCTCCGCAGGGCCAAGGGAGAGCGAGTGACACTGCGAGAGGACAGAACGAGAATCGTCGGCGTTCGTTACCCCGCAACCGTATGCAACTGTCGTACATAGAGTCGCGCCACCACCGACGCGCGAGCCAGTAGGAGCAAAACCCTCTCGGCTCTCTCATCGCGCCCGGCAATCCTGAATAATTCAAACGAATATCAAGCCCCGATTCGCCTTTTCCCTTCTGGCGAAGAAGAAAAAAAACAAAAAAAGGATAAAAAACGAACTGCTTCGTTTCGGAGCTACTCATCCTGACTCGTCCATCTCGCGTGGAAAAATAATAGAATGTGGAACGAAGCTCGGTAAAAGCATTGCTCAAAATGCGCCTGGCAAGTGAGGCTGGCCCAACGATCATGGGAATCGTCGGTGATACGGCCACAGATTTTTTTTCGAAAAAAAAAAATGTTACTATAGCCGTTAGAATCCCGTTGCTCGATGCGGATGAAGTTCTAACGAAAGAAATCCTGTTCAATTTACGTTTTACCGATTTCCGTCGTAGTTATTACTCAGTTTTGTTTGTTGTCTGTTCGATAAACAATCTTATTATACCTGTTAACCCTTCATAAGTCACACCTCTGCCCCCACTTTTAGGCGCCACCAAAAATTAGTTTTACATTACCAAAAACATTTGGTAATATACAACTAAGCTGCGATTGCGCATGGCGATGGAAATATTTGGTCGATTGAAAGAAATATTTAGTTGATCGAACGTATATTTAGTTGTTTGACCTAATTTTTCAGTGGCTTCAACGAATAGTTACTTGAATTCAACAAAAAAATGTGTGCAATCGACTAAACATTTCCTTCGTCAACCGCAACCGCAGCTTGGTTCACATTTTGTTTCGGTGTACTCGCGTTCGTTTTAATGCGCTTTGACAGAAATGACCATTAATCTTTCACATCCCCGGAATACGAAAAATCACTGTCAACACTCTCCGTGATACCGTGGATACGATTATATTCACATCCTATCCAACGATATTTTATTATTTTATTACCCTCGATGGGACAGATGCTGCGTAGCATAAATTCGCTAAAGCGTTTAGCGTCGCGACTCCTTTTGTCTCGTCGCGAATCGATATTAGCGAAGCTCTCTCTCGGCGCGATAAGCCTGTCGTCACTTCTGGTCGCGGCTCTTCTCTCTCGTGCCGACGTATGGACTGCCTTTGGGTACGATATCGTACAGACACACTCGTACAATACGTATGGACAAACGACATACTCCCCTATCTCGTCCCACCGGTCGGTGGGCCGGGTGGAGGGGTGTGGGGGGGGGGGGGGGGGAGAGAGGGGTCTGTCTTGGGCCATTGACGCCAATGCGAAAATAGCCGAGAGCGAACTAGGCTGGCGCCGTAAAGTACGTTTACGAATCGTTAGAACGTCGCCCGATCGGCGCTAGCGAATAAGTGAACTAGCGGAGCGGTAACCCGCGTGATGCCGAGCTCACGTACACTGGAGTACGTATATCGAGTGTCCTACACGTTTCCACCGTACCACCGTGGGTAACACACGTTTCTGTTATAACCCGCGTCGCGTGTTCATCCGACCGGATATTTAGATTCGAAAAGCCCCCCCACACACACACACACACACACACACACACACTTCCTCGCCCCCTCGTCGCCCGTTCCCGCCAAACGTGAATAGTACATGCATCGACGCAGAGGATTGGGAAATTCGACTGCGACCGGCGGTTCACGACTCGCTATAATAGATCTGGCTATTTAGTCGCCGATATGACTGTCTCGCATAGACCTCACCGAGAATGTCTATATCGTCGTTTCAAATATGGATTTTGATTGAAACTATCGCTGACAATGTAGCGTCGCGCTGGCGGAAGCGGCACGAGGAGCCGGGCAAAATGTATACCCCGGGGACAAAAAGGACTATCTTTGTCGATATCGTCGCGAAACATGAAGCAAGATTATCGTCATATTTTGATCGTGACTGTGTGGTTGTCTTTATGAAATGTTTATGATTAAACAAAACAGTCAAAAAGTCACCACATACGCTTATAAAACAAAAAGCTCTCACAGTTGTTGTTCCATGACTTTCTTGGTGTGAGTAAAAAAAAAAAAAGAAAGTCTCATCTCAAATGGAGGGATGCATGGGGACACTGGTCCGTTTCACCCTCCGGCTTTCATCCAATTCTCTCCTCGCATTATCAGCCTTTCCATCCATAAATACTAAGTAAAGATCCAGGTCCAGATTCAACTGGAGACGATTCTCCGAGAATGTCTATATCGTCGTTTCAAATATGGATTTTGATTAAAACTATCGCTGACAATGTAGCGTCGCGCTGGCGGGAGCGGCACGAGGAGCCGGGCAAAATGGATACCCTGGGGACAAAACGGACTATCTTTCCCAATATCTTTAAGAAATGTTTATGATTAAATAAAAAAAGTGAAAAAGTGACAAAATACGCTTATAAAACAAAAAGGTCTCCCAGTTGTTGTCCCATGGCTTTCCTTATGTCAGTAAAAAACAGAAAGTCTAATCTCAAATGGAGGAATGGATGGGGACACTGGTCCGTTTCGCCCCCCCCGGCTTTCTCCTAATTCGCTTCTCGCATTATCAACCTTTCCGCGACTGTATACACAAATACTAAGATAAAGATCCGGGTCCAGATCCAGCTGGAGACCACTCTCGTCGGAGCCTTTCGTGTGTTTTTTTTTTTTTTTTTTAAGTCATAATGTCCGAGCCGGAAAATGAGGAGCTAGGAAGAAAGACGCGAGGGCGAGAGAGTGGGAGAGGGCGAGAGAAAGAGTATAGAGGTTGACGTGAAAATAGAAGCTCCTCGAGAATATTATCCGGTCGCAGTTAGCGACGAAGAAAGAAGCAGAGAGCAAAGTACAGTCCGTACTTATATATACATACACATATATATATATACATATATATATATATGTGTATAGAGTGAAAAGCAGCGAGCTCCGTTCAGCCTTTCAAGAGTCTACCTTGGATTTTTTTTCTTTTTCTTTTTTTTTTTTTTTTTTTATTCCTCGTCCAGGAGAGATGCACACAGGCATCGGCAGCGGACGCGCGAGCTCTTGGCTCCTTTAATATTGCCTGCCAATCTTCTAGTGTACCCCCGAAATTACTCCACCGCTGCGCAGAGACTCTACTCGAATCAACCCTGTCCTCCTTCTTCTCTTCGTTATTTTCTCGAAGGAGCAGACCATCGTCTCCGTTTTTATTTTTTTCCTGGAACGGCCCCTCTTCCCGACGTAAATTTCACCGTACGGTCTTGCGTAAAAAAAAAAAAAAAATTATCTGGCTTTACGGCAAATCGCGGTAGATGTATGCGTCTATACGTTTACCAAAAGTCCCCCTCGCTAGGACGATTGTATACGTACAATACAAATTCCTAGTTTGATATCTACTCACAGTCTGCAGCCTACAATCTGTTTACGAGTCTACAGTCTATCTACAAGTTTACAGTTTGTCTACAAGCATACAGTTTGACTACGAGTCTACAGTTTGTCTAAAAGTCTACAGTTTCTCTACAAGTCTACAGTTTCTCTACAAGTCTGCAGTTTGTCAACAAGTCTACAGTTTCTCTACAAGTCTACAGTTTGTCAACAAGTCTACAGTTTCTCTACAAGTCTACAGTTTGTCTACAAGTCTACAGTTTGTCTACAAGTTTACAGCCTACAATCTGTCTATAAGTCTACAGTCTGTCTACAAGTCTACAGTCAATGTGGAGTGCGATCTGTGTAGATCAAAGTTTATGTGCTATAGACTTTAAGTCTGTAGATTTCGGTCCGCACAGAGGGTTAGTAGATCAAAAAGTTGTCCCGCTTAACGTCTTCATCTGTACAGACTGAAGTCCATCTTAGATTTCAGACCAAAGTCGATCGGACCGTCGATTTTGGTCTACATAGACCGAAAGTTTATGTTGACTGTAGATCCAATTAAGCGATTCTCGAATTCAACAGCGATTCTCGAAATCTCAATTCCATATTCCATGTCGGCAATCCTTCCGGTATTTGGACTTTACGTCTACTCGCGTAACAGGAGCCACCGCCAGTCTACCGTATACCGGATTTCGTATGCGTTGTGGTCGCTATCGCTGTAATTTAAGGCAATTCGCTTTTACCCTCATTCCGCGGAGTCGTATATTAAAAAGACAGTTTTATGCCCGAACAAATTTAGTCCTGTAGAGCATCGAGATCCGGCGCGATCGTTAGCGTAAGTCTATGTGGGCCAGAGCGTAACTGGATTATGCGCTCTAGAGTGTCCCGCGTACTTTTAATGTTCCCCGTCGTCGGGAGGAATCAGCTGGCCCGGGGACGCGAGATAGCTCCCGAGCTGTCGCGCCGATATGGGGACAGAAAAGCTCTAGCTCTAGTGCTCCGGCCGATTATCGTCCGAGCCACTTCCTCATCGACGTCTGCTCGCCCCGAAAATGACCCGTCCGCTAATAAAGTACGCTCGCGGTGGCCGCCACTTCTCCCCGGCCGGGCTCTCGGGATCTCTCTAGCTCTATCCCGAGTCCCCGGAAACCCTAAAATTCGAACTCCACTCCGTCTCCGCTCTCGACCACGACGAGAGATGCCGCCTTCTCCCCGACGCTGGACCGTCGCCAACTCGCCTGTTCCAATGCTCTGCTCCGCTGACGCTAACCCCGCTGATGCCGGTGACGCCGAAAAGGCAAGTGGAGTACGTCGACGTCCGTTCCATTTTACTTTCGCCCACTGTCTCGTACGTTCGTGTATCCTCGGGGAAGGCCGGACGAACCAAGAGTTCTCGTTTGTATGAGTCTTCTCGTCACTCCGGACATTCGACGACGATCTTTTCGCACCTCGTAACTCCTAAGTCCGCGGGGGCCGTGAAGGGGGGGGGGGGGGAGTATGCGGAACCCGAGATTCCTCATATATCTCACTCGGTTCTCGCTCATCTCTCAGCCGCGCGCCGGCCCGTTACTTACGCTATTCATAGGTTCGACGGGGGAGTGTTCTCTCGCGAAAGAAGATGGAGCGTGAATACGGGGCTTCAAAGCCTTCGGACTGCTAAGCGAAGCTAGAGACGCCGGTTGAGACGACGGGAGAACGAGAACCGAGAGCCGATGGGGAGCCGGTGGCGAAAAGAAATGAATAAAAAAAAAATTTGGTACATGCGATTCGCGAGTGGAAGACCGTGCGGAACGGTGGCACCTGTCCAATCTAGTGTGCCGTACACGTGAAACGGCGGTCGAGCAGCAACAGCAGCTGACAAGCGGAAGGGGAGGGGGGGGCGGATGGAGGGGGCGAAGAGACGGAGCTTACACAGTTGGTGGAGGAGCCCAAAAGGAGGAATATCGCGATTGAGCGGCGAGGGAGGTAGAACAGAAGATTCGGTAGTAAGAGAAAAGGGTGGAAGAAACCGAGATGAAGAGCATGAAAGAAGAAAAAGAGAGAGAGAGAGAGAGAGAGAGAGAGAGAGAGAGAGAGAGAGAGCGAAAGCGAAGAATGGGATGGAACGAAAAGAGGGAGAGTGTATAGACTCGGTTCTCCCAGGCGAGCACGAAGAGGCCGTAGATGCCGTCACTGGCGCGGATTGTCTCGGCACAATCTCGGAAGACCTCGTATACGCGAGCTGGTTTTCCTTTTATTTAGTGTGTTTTTTTTCTTCCTCTCCGGCTACCTCCCTCGTCCCTCTCGCTCCAACTTCTGCCCTGCGAGGAAGCAGCGAGCGGCAGCAGTAAGGTAGCGGCAAAGCAGTGGCAGGTGCCCAGCGTCTCGTAACGACCACTCACTTTTTCTCCGACCCTTCCTTCCATCCCTCCATTAACTTCTCTTTCACTCTTCGCCATTATTGGACACTCCGTGACGTCCCTTTGTTTCATCGGCGCTCTCATGAAGTAGCTGTGTTTCGACTTATCAGGCAGTCTCGAACCGCATCGCTGAATGGGTCAAAGATTTTTTGATGCTCCATCGATTCCTCATTTTTTTTTTTTTTTTGGTGTTCTCTTTAATTAGTCCTCGACGGACGGATAGATTGGCCGTCGAAGCCCGTTGAGTTTGCACTCAGGAATGACATTTCAGTGCGAGGTGTTTTATGAGTTCCGATACCGAGAGACAATCGTTTGCCGGATACCCGAGGAGAGACTCTTCTCTTAATTTTTCTTCTCTCCCGCGATCTCCGTCGCTCCATTCGTGTAATATAACGGCTCGCAAACGGTGCGGCAAGCACCATCGTACCCACCGCAGCATCGCACTCTCGAGTCCCTCTCTCGGTCTCTCCTCTTCTCGGCCTGATTGAGCGCGGCGAAACTTTTGGCAAGCGAAACTAAAAGTTTTCACGTGCAGCGAGAAAGTGCCGGCTCGCGGATGCAGCGGCAGGAGCGAAGGCACCGAAGTGGCACCGCTGAGGAAAGAGAAGTGCGAGAGGCGAGAGAACGAGGGAGTATGTGTAGTACACGTTCGTCCTGCTTCTCCGCGGCCTCTCGTGCTTCCGCTAACTCCTATCGCTCTGCACCGAGCACACGCTCTCGGCCCGGCGATCAAGGAGCTGTTACGGAGAGAACGACGAGGACGAAGCCGACGAGAGGTTCTCGCTTCCATCGTTTCCGTCACCAACTGCGCCGTTTCGCGAGCACACAACTTTATTCGGAGATTAGTGTAAAACGAGGGCGCGAACCGAGTTCGAAGAGGTCTCGTGGGAAAAGGGCTCGAGTGTTAAAAGCGGCCTCTGCGGAGGAAAAAAAAGAGCGTCGGTACGGAAGAGGCTCGCGAGGAGAGCTCAAAATACGGCTCTTAAGTGCGACGGAAGACCGAGGCTGGACGAAACGGACCATTTCTGCCAATTCCTCGGGGTCCATAAAAAAAAAAAAACCGCCTCGTATAACACGGCGGTCCGTTCTGCCCCGCTCAGCCGTAAAACGGTTCGAAGGACGCAGAAAACTTTCGGAGAATTGATCGCGGTGAGGGAAATGCCGCGACGTCGTTTATTCCTTCCTCTCGGCGTACCGAGGCTTCCGGTTTGCCGCCGCTGTTTGAATAATCGCGGTTTTGCGATACCTCGGAGGATTTCCTCCCGGGACTAAAATTCTGCACTATATTTACTTTTTTTTTTTTTTTCTCGCAATACACACCGCTCTATACCAAGCGGTGACTCGACACAACTGTACAAGCGCGACGTACAAAATTGTGCTATTTCTTCTCAACACTTGTCGCACAATAATGCATCCACGGTAGCAATTCCACCGTGGAAACAGTCTCTCTCTCTCTCTCTTTCTCTCTCCCCCCAATCGTCAACAGTCGATTTCACATATAAAAATTTTGGGGAGTTTTGTTTGCCCACCGGATTGTCGTCGGGTACACGGCAAAGAGCGCTCGATCAGAAAAGCTTCCGGTTTTCATGAGATCTCGCACTCTCTGACCACTCCGGAATTCGAGAAAAAAAAACGCCAAAAAAAAAAAATCGATCGGATGTGAGTGTCGCGATAGCTCCGCACAAATACCATCGCCAATTCTGGCTCCACATTGTCGTCGTGGTGGTGCCCCTCGACGCTTTCACAATTGACCCCATTCACTACTGTAGAGTAACATACTATACAGTGCCTTATACTACTATCGGTGACTGCATCCGAACTGAGTAAAGCTCTGTACGCTCGACTGGTATTGGATCGTTCACGGTGCACCGGGTACAACATATATCTATATGTGCACTCGCTGTATAGTTACCACCGCTGGCCGATAGCTCTGAGGGGTCGCGCAGCAGCTTCCCCGACGACTGGCTCCGAGTGCATCCGTATGCGTGCCGGTGGCTATGTGTCGGTCTCAGTGACGCGGAGCTCGCGCTCTCCGTCGCGGACAAAGTCCCCTGGACCGAAAGTCGCGGTAATGGTGAGAAGGAAGAGTGGTGGCTCTCTGGCTCTGCGGATTCTAAAGTGCCCGCGCGGCGTTCCACGACATGCTGGCTGGTCCAGTGTGTGTGCAGCAGCGCGAGGGTCATCGACGATAGGAGAGGGAGACGGTGAGGAAGAGAGCGAGTCTCCGCACGGGGAGACAGAACGATAGCTGCAGAAAAGTGACCGGTCCTTGCGACGATCTCCCTCTTCTCTGCGGCGTCTCGCGATCGTGAGCCGTTGATGGTGCCTCGAGTGGACGAGGGAGAATGGAGGAAGGACGATGAGGAGCCGAGGGAAGAGAAGAGAGAGACCGCGAGGAGAGAAACTGCCCCGAGGCTCGGATCGCATCGACGAGGGTGACGGCAGAAACGAAAGGGGTGTGCGAGCGTGAGACCTTTTCCTCAGCCAGCAACAATAATTATCCCCCCAATGGTCCGGTAGCCACCCGGCGACGAGCTCAACGTGCAACTGGTACGAGTCATCGGCACTCCCTGGAGCTGTTAGTAGGCGAGCGGGAAGTAGATCCGACTTCCGTTTGCCTCACTTCGCTGTGTTTATCGTCCAGTCGGAGGAAGCCTCTTCGTTCCTAGTGGGAATCAAAGACTGGACTGGTACTGGCCGACGTTGGCCGAACACCGGCCGACTCTGCGCCAGCACTAGCCCCTTGTGGCATTCCCACCGGGGTCATTAGCTCGCTCATCTCGTCCGATACTCGTCTACTTCAGCGTATGCATCGTACAGTCTGTGCATACTTCCGTCTGTGTAGACTGGACTCTGCAGTCTGGGGTCTCGAGTCTAACGGTCGAAGTCTACACAGACTGCGGACTCGGGTAGACGAGTGTGTAGGACTCGACATTTGCTGAAGAAATCTATGTCTGCAACCTTCCCGGTAAACGGACTTTCGGTGGACGCGCGTGAACCGATCTGCCAAGAATCTGTCGTTGACCAAATCCTTCTTCACACGGTTCGTTCGCGCGATCTCGGTCCACGAATTTTCCTACACCATCGAATCCCTCCCGACACTCGACTCCCGTCGAGGGGGTAGCGAAGATTGAAAGAGAAGTGGTGGAAAAAAAAAAAAGAAAAAGAAAAAAACATAGAAGAATCTGTAAACCCTTGCAGTATCTGGATGGATAGCGCGAAGGCGTATAAGGAAAGTTTTAAGTATTTATCTGTGTCTTGAAAAGTTTCGTTGCATCGTAAGCTCCGAGAGTTTACGAGAGTAAATTCTATACTGTAGTTAGAGGATATAAGAATGGCGGGAGGGGGATCGGCGAATGAAGAGAGAGTAACAGGAAAGAGGCGAACCGCCGATAAATTCTACGGAGTGAATGGAGTATAGTTATCGATAAATGAAGAAGAAGAAGAAGAAGAAGAGGAGGACGAAGAAATAGGAGGGGAAAAAAAGTAAATTCTCTTGCCTCGCCTCTCTTTTCGATAAATCGAGGAAAATGTCGAATTCTCATCATTTGTGTACGTTCATCTCCCCTCTATCGGGAACCGTGTATGTTCCTTACCTACTGCATAAGCGGGGGCGTCCCGACGGCGGCGTCGCGAAAGCGCCTCGGAGTCTCTCTCTCTATACCGCGTCTTTCGTCGTTATACACTCTACTTTCGTGACCGCGTATATATACGTAAAATGTTCGTGACTCAGACCGTGCTCGCGTCTCCACGGCTGCTCGCGCACAAGATTACTATCCTGTCTCTCCTCGGGACACGAGTTTAACCGTTACATTAAACTCCACCAAAGTCCCTCTCTCTCTCTCTCTCCCCCTCTCCCTGTCTCCCCTTATACCTACGCGGTGAACTATAATACCACGTAGCTTTTCGCTATAGTCACTGCGGTGATACCGGCGCCGTAAATGTGTGCATACATATATATATAGCTTTTGTAAAATTAGCGAAAGGCGAGCGTTAACCCGACCGGTTGATTTATCAAATCGTCAGTCTCGTCCTTTTCCGTTACTGTGAATATCGATACGTTTCTCTCGATCGAGAGGAGAGCTTCGAAAACTTGTTAACAGACTGATCGACTGCACTATGACGACTGGACCTTGGGGTAGTGAGGTCGAATGAATGCATAACAACTAAATCTGGGACGTATGGATCTAGTAGAGTGGCCGAAAGTGAGAAAGGTCTCGATTTCATGCATAAAAAATTGTATTTTTGGTATTTAAATGGAAATATTGGGTTGGGAGTAAAAGAATTTTATGAGACAGACAGTACACACTTTGAGTACCAAATAAGTACTCGTGTACTTTAAGTACTGCCGAGCTCTGATGTGTATCGAGCACGACGGGAATACTTTGTATTTTAATCATTGGCTCCATAATCTCGTATGAGAGGAATGACATGAAATATTACGACACGGGCAAATCTATTATCAGGTGAATGTATTTCTGTCGGGAGAGCTCAATAAATTATTATTATTGGTTAATGGGCCGGGCCCAATTGCAAGAGCGATGAGAAACCCGTTGCCCAATGAACGGTGTGAGCTTATATATTGCACTGATTTATCACTAGTACATAAGATCTATTGATGTAAAATGGCATTTTAACGGCACCACGCAATGTTGAACATCAATTTGAAATGCTCTCAAACGTTAACGAACGAAACCGCTTACAGAGCGGTCGATGCTCTGCCGAATTATAAATTGAAGTTAATGTTTTCATATAATTTAGTCCCGTCAAATTATTGAAAAATAATATTTGTACGATGCTGCCGTAAACTCCGACATAAAGATAGAACCTTGTGATACTCCGCGATCCGACATACTGCGGCACGAGTGACGGAAACGGGTTACACGATGATGTCGAAAACTGCGACACACGTGACGAAAACTGGGTGCGCGAGGTCACGTAACCTGCAGCATTCGGTCGAAAAAGTCACGGATATCCCGACAGCGGAGAAGCACTATTAAAACCGATAATTTAATAATTTGCTCCTACTGAATTCACTGCGATAACGGCTGAATTGTATTCAGAAAGAATCGATGCATACATTGAAAAACAGTTTTTTTTTTTTTTCGAACCAACAAAAATCAGTGTATGAACAATGGAAAACCGCGTTCACTGCCCTTAAGATAACAGAAAGTGGGCCTCTTACCTTAATCACCCTCCGCTTGCACACACGCCACGCGATTCCGCACAGTCTTGGAACTGACACATCAGATAAAAAGAATTGGCCAATAAAGAGAAACTATGCACGCAAAATTCGTACGATCCGTGACGATGAAGCGCAAAACCGAGCGTAGCTGGGATGAGTTCATCTCCGCTAATGTAACACGTACGGGCCAAGTTAAACTCGTACATCCTTCTTAACGCCGCTATAGAGAGTGACGCTCGGCGGTCTCGCAGTCTCGGGCAATTATGCGTGCCCGAGGCGGCAACGCTTCGTCGTTGATGCCGTGCCTGTGTACGCACTGTGGTCCGGATTCGTGCTCGCGCCGCTGTGATTTTGCTTACACTGCCGCTTTTGCTGCAGCATCGATGACGCGGACCAAATGTCACGCCTCGCGTCACCGAATATTTTCGGAGCGTCGCTGAACGATTCGGTAACACTGACTCTGCGAAGCATTCCGTCACCAATCTGTTGGAGGACCGGAAAAAAAAAAAAAAAACACCAAAAAACTACCGAAACGACTCTGAGCGCTTGTTTAATGACGAAGAGAAATTCGGCTGGAGCGTCGGCGTTGGCGAATTACAAGGAGGAAGCAACCTGCTGGCGTTACCAGAGCGGATAGGCGAGGGTGGTTTCGGAGTACACAGAGGATGAGCAGAGGCGGAGCTCCCTTCTGGAAGCAAGCCATTACCTAATCGCTTAACCTTTCTGGCGTCTAGCCTGGATAAGCGCCGATATATGAAACTACCACTGGCTGCTGATTTCCGCCTCGTGTTTCCCATAGCCGAGACCATGTAACTGGGATGCTTTGGGTATTTGCTTTGATTCACGAATAATTTAACGTCTTGCACTCGGTAAAAGAGATTTCTACATTTGCCAGCAAGGCGTGTTGCAAAGAAAGTCTCAGCATATATTTATTCAAAAAAAAAAAAAAAACAAAAAACAAAACAAGTGCAGAGACGATCGCACGTGCACTTTGGGATTCACTTACGAAGGCGTGCACCGAAAGGGCCGGTGCACGAATAATACTTGAATCGCCATTCCCACAGGATGTTCGAGAAGTTCTCAATTCCTTCCTCGCTCTCAATTCACGGAAGTAGCTGAATCGCCGTCCAGGTTTCTCATCGCATAATCCCTTCACATCCGGACACCTATTATTCCAAACTCTTGCCCGGTTGCCTTCGTTGCGAGCTCTCTCTCTCTCTCAGCTTCCTGGCCAAAGAATATCGGAAAAACAGCGCTCGCATCCAGTCCCGTCCGCGAGGCCGTATACCAAATTCAGAATTAATTTCGAGGGACCTGTGCACGAGCAAGCGAGCTCGAAACAGGTATCGCCTCTTAATATCGCAGAGCAGGGGGTTAAAACACGGCTGCACCTATACAATCCACCGTGCTCGCGTAGTCTAGCATAGACCAGCCAGACGAGCACGAAGAAAAAAAAAAAAAAAACAGGGAAAGAGTGGTTGGTTGTGCACGGTGCAGGGACGAAGGTCGAATGGCAGAGAGCACTACCTCTACATACTTTGTTGTACCGGCATACCAACCAGTCATACCGAGCCGAGATTCCCGCGAAACCGGCTCATAGAATCAACGTTGAGACTGGTCATGGTTTTCCGTTTTTTTTTTTCTTCTTCTTCTCCTCGTCGGAGGGTCAGAACACACCGGTACCAGTGACGGACAAAGAGAAACGATACATGGAAGCTGACCGGAGTAGCGGAAGCGAATGAGAATCGGAGAATAGACTCCGATGTACGCGTACAACCGTGGCTTTAATGCCGTAAGGCCATGTCTGTTGGATGCACGAGCACACATGCCCGTGTGCCCTTCTGGCGCGGGGCCATTCGATGTGTAGCATGTATCAGGAAGAGCACGACCGAAGGTCCACGGGACGAGGTCAGAGACCGGCCAGGATCGAAGGGCCAACGAGGGTCACGCGTGTCTCAAAAAGAAGAGACGAAAAAAAAAAGGACTCTCTCTCCCCCTCTCCGTCGAGACTATCTTCCGCGTGTACTGATCTTTTCCGTTTACGTTTGGCATTCGGTCCTCAAGGGAGGGGTGGGAAGTGCGTCGCGGCATATACCTTTGCATTATAGAGTCTTAGGAGGACACCGGGGAGGACGACACCGAGGACGTCCAACAGAGATATCCGGTCGTCTTTGCGGAGGTGACTCGCTCCTCGACCGATCGTAAAAGTCCCCGTGGACCTCGAGATTATCCGGGGAAAATGCACGATTTTTTTTTTTTTTGGCATTTTCCCCTCCCCACTTCCCTCGGTGAAATACCGTGGGTGAGATGAGTCACTGAGAAGTACGCCGGAAAGAAGAAGCCGAAGAGGAAGGGCGAAATGGAGGAAGCGGAAAACGGGGGAAAAGTCGGGGATAAAAAAAAAAAAAAAAAAAAAAAAAGAAGAGGAGATGCCGAGATGCCAAGGGGAATGCCGGACTCTCCGCCGGGGCGTACCGAGCGAGGGAGGTAAGGAGCGGAGAAGCAGAAACGTGACCGGCCAAACGGTAAACGACAACGTCCTTTCGATTTACGATGGTAAGCTCTCACGGGAAAGTTCATTCCGGACAGGAGATCCTCGATTCCGTTTCGGCGGAGCAGGAGAACGAGATGACGTGGTCTATTCCTCTCCCGCGGTCCTCTCCGCCGATCGTTCTAAGCATCCCACTCTCAACTTTCACGCTTCGGTTCGCATGTAATTTAAAAACCTCGCCGAGGTGAGCCTCCGATGCTCGTCGGAAGCAATTTTCCACGATGATTCATCGACATCGGGCAGCAAACCGCGAGCCGCCGCGGCAGTCGGTCCGATCGATGCTAGTTAAGAAATTTGTGCAAATACGGACTATAATTTCGAGCTGGCCAATTCGGAGAGTAGTCGGATTAGTCATCGGTCGCGAACGGCGTGTATGACTGTACGGATGGGATATTGCTCTCTGCACAAACTGGTTGATATACAGCATTGCGGAGTAACCCCGGTTATACATAGCACGAACATAGCCGACCTCTACCCTGCAATATAGAGTGTAGGTTGCGCTCTGCGACGTTATTATATTCCGACGTTGGGGACAACACACAAGTGAGTCACCGTGGTGGGTGAGAGAGAGAGAGAGAGAGAGAGAGAGAGAGAAGGAGGGTGAGCGGGCAAATTACGATCGATCGTCGACGTGTCGCGGCGTCTAGCGCACGTGTTATATTTACGTTATTATGTATACGAAAGGAGCGGCGGGGACGGCGAGGCGGATGACGGAAATAGACAAAGAAATTGAGAGAAAAAGTGATCTGACGAATAGCGACGTAACGCTGTTAGGATGCCACTGAAAGGCCGACGACGACGGCAAATCGCCGATCCTCTCCGATCGACGCTCTCTCCACTTGTCGCGGCTGTTTCGCCGTGTTCGCCGGCCAGAGAGCTACGGATGAAAATTTATTCTCACCACGCTTCCCTTCGTCCCTGATCGCATTATGGACCTGGAACACCCTGGCAACGACGAGAGGAACGATGCCGCGAGCCAGCTATCGCGGAAACCCGGCGAAAAAAAAATAAAACTAAACCAGTTCGAGCTGCGGATAAAGAGCCGGGAGATGAAAAATTTCGCTATATCGCGGACAATGTTTCCAGGTCAAAGTTCAAAGTCAGCAATTTCCGTCAATGCGCCGGGTGATTTTTTGATAAAGAAATTGACGACTCGGAATACCGCGAGTTGCACTGTGAAAAAAAAAAAATTTTGATTGAACATTAATGAACGGTATCGGAAACCTTTTTTTACACAAACAGTTTCTGAATTTACAGACACATGTGCGTTGCAATTTCACGGTCAAAACTTTTATTCGCAATTAAAATTTTTGCAAATTTCCTGACAAAATATTTGTAATTTTAATATCCGGTACACAGAGAAAAAAAAACAAAATTGTTGAATCAATGTTGTTTGGTTGGTACAACTGAATCTTTCTTTTGTTGAACGATTATTCGCTTCGGTCGATTCATAATATTTCGATTCAAACTAATTTTTTTTTTTATTGTACCAACTAAAGAACGCCTTTGAACGCGGAGGAACGCACCTTGCTCGATCCAACCATTTGTTTTTTTCTCAGTGTATTATAATTGGAAAAAAAGTACATTAATGTTCAATCAATGTAAGTAATACAGGCAAATTTCAAGCTCGAGGGCATTAAATTTACAATTTATTTTTACATTCTGACCGCACCGTTCTCACGAGCGAAACGACGTCAGATACGAATAGTGTGAAAGTGGTGGAGATGGACCGGTTCATGCATCATAGATTTACATGCTAATCGAGGTGGACCACATTCGCCACATTTGATCTATAGATCCTTAGATCATTCTTCCGCCATATTCACGATTCGTATTCCAAGCCATGCTTCGAGCGAGCCTCCAGCCACGCACATTTTTTTGCGCAGTTTCCTTCGAATTGAGGCTGGATTGAAAGTGCCCAAAGCACTGTGCGCACTTTGAGATTTTTTTTTTTTTCTTTCTTTTAACAGTATGTCCCTCCGTGCGTATTGCACCAGATAAAAGAAGATAACGAATATTGTGTGTACCATAAAAAGCGGAATGGCAGAAGAATAAAAATGCACGAAGAGATAAAGCCTTATCGCGGTTCACACTTGTACACACGGATGCGGATAGCGAAATAAGTGAAAGTATAAAATAAAACGAGATGCGTATCAAGCGCTTGTCGGTCTTCTGTCCCGCTCTGCAGCTTCGTTATTCGGGATCTCTTCTCGCTCTTCGATCCATCGACAACCGAGACGAGAGCGGCTATACGGCAGCGATGACGATAGTTCGTTTCGAATGGCGCGTTTTTACTCCCGTTTTTACTCGCTTGCAAAAGCCCCGAAGAGCGTTTCGCGTTCTACACTCCGGCGTTCCCTTGCACCGTGGCTTCGTACCGGGGAAAATAGAATATCGAGACACAAGTGTCGCTGTAAAAGACGGTGACGCGTGCGCGGAACCGCGACGTAGGAAACGGCGAAAGTGAAAGCCCGTTCACGCTCGCTACTTCTGCATGCAGAAATCCTCGAGAGAGAGATGTCTCGAATGCAATGCGCGACCGTTCGTTTCTTCCAGTAAAACGTCACTGTCGCGATTTGATTGAACGATTATTCGAACTCGCGATCAGTCGCATGCGGTGACTTTGACGAGCAATCGAGACGATACATTCGTGGCGACGAGTACATCGTTGCGGCAGTCGCGGGTACGAAGGATTATTAGGCAACTGGTTTCACGAATGAACCTTGCAAAGTCAATCGACAATCGTTTTCTTTATGCATCGTAACTATGAACGGGAACAGTTTCACGAAACTAATTTCACGAATAAACCTTGCAAAGTGAATCGACAATTGTTTTCTTTGTGCATCATAATTATGATCGGGAACACTGGAAGACAGAAGAACGTTACTTGTGTTTCATTCATCGTACGTCCATAATGATTGCGATGCATAAAGTAAAAGAATGCCGATTGACTTTGCATGGTTTATTCGTGAAACGAAATGCAACTTTGTAATACTACTGAAACACCAATTACTGCATGAATAATGAACGAAATTTTTGCAACGCCTTTTCGCCATGGAAAATGACTATCATGGTTTTTTGATACAAAAAATCATGATATCTTTTTCCATCTATTTTTTAGCCTCGTATGAGCAGTGTGGAGTACGGCATTATGGTGTCGTATGAGCATTATGGACGTACACACTGGACGTTCCACACTGCTCATACGAGGCTAAAAAATAGATGGAAAAAGATGTCATGACTTTTTTTTATCAAAAAAACAATGATAGTCATTTTCCATGCCGAAAAGGCGTTGCAAAAATTTCGTTCATTATTCATGCAGTAATTGGTATTTCAGTAGTATTACGAAGTTGTATTTCGTTTCACGAATAAACCGTGCAAAGTCAATCGGCAATCTTTTACTTTATGCATCGCAATTATCATCGGTAATACTGGAAGAGTGGAGAACATTAATTGTGTTCCATTTATCGTCCTCACTGCTCAAACGACACTACAACGAAGTGGAAAAAGATGTCACGACGTTTTGTATTAAAAAAAAAAAAAACCATGATAGTCATTTTCCATGCCGAAAAGGCGTTTCAAAAATTTCGTTCATCATTCATACAGTAATTGGTATTTCAGTAGTATTACGAAGTTGTATTTCGTTTCACGAATAAACCGTGCAAAGTCAATCGGCAATATTTTTCATTATGCGTCGCAATTGTCATCGGTAATACTGGAAGAGTGGAGAGCGTTACTTGCGTTCCATTTATCGTACTCCGCACTGCTCAAACGGGGCTAAAAAATAAATGGAAAAAGACATCACGACTTTTTGTACTAAAATGCCACTCCGCCACTCCGTTTTCCATGCCGAAGAGGCGTCCCGCAAAATTGCGTTCATTATTTTATGGAGTACAAACGTCACGGTAAATAATTTTTTAATTTTTATGGTGATAAGATAACATAAAAAAAAATTTCGTACCCGTAACTCCGATCTGACCCAACAGTCTCGCCTCCTTCGTCCCTCGAACCATTAAAAAAACGGTTAGTCAGGGACCTTTACTTTGACATATATACACACGCATACATACATACATACATACATACATGTATATATATATATATACACATACTTTTTTTTATTGTCAATCCCACAGCGGCGAAGCTCATGAGGCGAAATATCGCGTGGCAATTAAGGATCGAAGGAGGGTCGTAAGGGGGGGGGGAGACATCAGGCAAAGTTGACTCGGCGTCGAAGCGTCTCGACACGCGATGTCGCCCTCGGACCTCCCGGCGCACCGTCGAGCAAACCTCGAATTCGTCTCCTTCCCGGTCTCCCCGCACATTCAGCGCCGCGTTGTTGCAAGGCGTCAAATTTTATCGCTCGAGATTAAGCGCGCCGAGGGTGAAACCTCGAGAGCTCTCGAAGTTTGGGCGAGAACGAAGAGCGAGGGAGAGAGATCCGAGGCGCTCGACTTGCACTTACGAAGCTCGCGGAAATATCGTGTCTCCTGGTTTCTCACACACACACACACACACACACACACACACACACACACACACGCGCGCGCGCGCGCGCGCGCGCCCGTCCATCCACCCATACAACTCCTTCCGAACAGTACGTACCCGACGAGTTATCCGCAAAGTCAGAGCTCCCTGTTCACTCTCTATACACGTGCGCCGCAGCAACCTTGTTATCTTATTGTACTGTTGTGTGATGCGCGCCCCGATGTACCAACAGCACGAAGGGAAACGTCTTGGCGAGCAGGTTTCTCAAATCCCCCCCCCCCGCCCCTCCAAAATGCGCGGTTCTCTCCCCTTCGTCTTTCTTCAAACCCACTCCCTCCGCGCGGTCGCTCTTCTTCAGCATCCTCTGCAGAACCAGCAGGAGCTCTGCCGACGTAGCTGCCGAACCACTCCGCTCTGCAGCCAGGCGGCTCGGGCTGCAAAAGAGAAAGAAGGAACGCTCGCCAGGACGAACGGGCACAGCGACATACGAGGGGTGGGAAGGAGAACGAGATACAGTCCTCTTCATTATGCTAATGCCGCGTCCAACTACAGCTGACCGCGGCCCAAAATAGATGCAGATAGCTCTCTCGGTCCAGCATTTCCCTTTCTCTGACACGAGGGGCTGCTTCGCTCGATCTTGATTCCCCTCCGTCTCTCGTCTCGAATGTTTGTCCGTAAATGTTCTCGCATAAACCCCCCCCCCCTCCCCCCCCCCCTCCGCCCCGGTTATGAAAGTCTTGTTTCTAGGTTTGTACGAATATCAGAGTTTTTTTTTTTTTTTTCGCTATGTTTATCACCTCGAGCAGCTCGGTAGGACGGAATTCGGAACGGGCAGCTACTTTTTGACTTTCATTAATTTCTTCGTCGTGCAATTAACTATCGGGGAATACTTGGATCAGTCAAAGACTCGTCTCGACAACGCCGCTCGATTGTGCAAGCCTTTACGATGCACAATTTTTCGTACTTGCGGCATTGGTGAAGCAACTGTTTTGAGAGATTTACACGGTAAAAAATATTTGTACATTTAACAAAAACTCTTTGGTCCGCAGACGTTCATAATTATTTTGTTGTTAGTTTTACATAAAAGTATTTGTAAAATTGAGATATTTTTGTAGAACGGACAAGATTTTTTTTTTTTTTTTTGTAAAATTAACTAGAAAATCATTGTGGACATTTGTGGACAAGAAACGTTGGTACTTATTTTATATCTGTTTTATCGTATATTTGACTTATCGTATATTTTCCAATTTTTTGTTTTTATGTCTGGAAAAATGTTACGAATGATAATGGCATTTTATGGAATGCTTTAGTTAGCGCAATTTCATCACGGATTTCATTTGTTCAGGCGGAAACATTGTTAAAACGATTTTTTTTTACAGACACTTTTCGAAGATTTCGATTTGGGTCGGTTGTGCGGATTTATTTTTTAAGATAAAGACGCTTCGGACTTAAAGGGGAAAAATAAACCTGACCGACATCCGCCCAGTTCTTGCCTCCACCGTCTACGAGCTGTATTATTAGAAAGTCAGCTCGTGTAAAATAAATTTCATACTGTTCGTTTTGCGATCTCCTGGGTTGATCTGAGGATTTCTCAAATCCTTCTTGATCCAAGCTATATTCGATACTCGTCGTCTGGTTTTGTACTTTGGTACCCGGTACACAGCGCGGTAAAATAAACTGTCGGGGGGGGGAGGCCAGGGTATTCATTACTCCGCTTCACCGCAACGTATTTTGTCGTTGCTTTTCATTCCGACGACACGACACGGAACGCGACGCGGAAACCGCTCGCCCGCGCTTTCGAGCTGAGAAATTGGATGTGACAGATAATCATTGTTATTAATGCGAACCGGCGAGGCGTCGAGGGTTACTGCCTCACAGTGTAGCAACATTCTTTGGCTTATTTCATGACGAGCTATCATTTTCTCACTGACACATCGAGAAAGCTTAATGTTTTTTTTTTTTTTTTTGTCATTCCGAAGTAGTCATCAATTTTTTTTTTTTTACATCTGTTTCTATTTCTCGCTCGATCGAATGTTCCGTGATCTATAGATCCGCGTGCTCCGCTTACCGTCGCGCCACCAATTTCAATGCATAGAAGTGATCGTCGGCTCTTGGATAGATCACGATTAAAAAAAAAAAAGCCAAAAGTTCGTACATTTTTTAAAACTTTGCTCGTCCACAATGGCGCACAATTATTTTTAACCTGGAAATTTTATAATCTTGTATTTAACGGTGAATCTTATTTATTAGTGAAAAATCAAAAATAACGGTAAAATTATGTTTTATAAATCGTAAACTTAACGAGAAAACGTAATGGCCGAGAAAGGTTTGTCAAATGTAAAGACCTTTTTTTTTTTTTTTGTGTTTCTACTTCTCGCTCGATCGAATGTTTCGTGATCTATAGATCGGCCTACGCCGTTTACCGTCGCGTCATCAATTTCAACGAGCCCAAGAGATCTTCAGCTCTGGTGTAGATCACAAAAAAAAAAAAAAAAAAAAAAAAAAAAAGTTTGTACATTTTTAAAAGTTCGCCTGCCCACAATCTTTTTTTTTCTTGTTACTATGACAATTTCGTATCGGCGAGGAATTGTTTTTTTTTTTTTTTTTTTTTAATTAAAAACCGAAAATGGTAAAATGAATTTTTTTTTTTATGTCATAAAATTAACAAGGAAACATTATGGCCAATAAGTGTTAAATGTTAAATGTAAATACCGTTATTCTATCGTCTACGGTATATCGCAAATTTCTCAGAGGAATAAGCGAGTGGTACGAGATGCTTTGCTTGCTTCGAGGGACACGAGAGATACTCGAGGGAAGCGAGTGAAATCGTGTACCACATTTGTAAGCCCGTGGCTTCTCTCTCGTTAGGAGAGTCCATTACTCGCAGCAGCAGCAGCAACAGCGGCAATAGCGGAATAGGCTCGTTCGACGCTCCGGCGACGAGGCCGCCGTACTTGGATTATTTACGATAAATTCCAGTTGAAACTATCGATTTTCACCGGACATCCGGACGATTATCGACAAACATGAGTCAAGGAGAAGAAAACGAAAAAAAAAACAAAAAACCGATATACACGAAGACCGACATTAATGGCTCATAATTAGCATAAACGCTTCCGCAACAATAAAAGTGATGCTAACGTCGGGAGTTCCTCGAACATATACATCTCACGTTGAATATAACGAAACTTCCGTTCCGTATATCCATAGCTAAAAATCTTTTCAAAAAGTATAGGCAAACATGAGAGTCGAGGAGAAAAAAAAGGGGGGGGGAAAAGATATACACGAAGACTGACATAAATGGTTCATAATTAGTATGAACGCTTCCGCAACGATAAAAGTGCCGAGCTACCGTCGGGAGTTCGCCCAACATATATATATATATATATATATATATATATATATATATATATATATATATATATATATATATATATATATATATATATATATATATAATATATTGCACATATATATATTGCACGTTGGGAATAAAGAATTTCTGTTCCATAAAGCCATCGGTTGAAAATGCTTTTAAAGATTCTCTCGACTCTCAAAGTAATAAGGCCACGTAGGGATACTCTGGTTATCTCGCTAGGAGTCTGTCTGTCTATCCGTGCCAAGAGCATTGAACGCTCGGATCTCTCCCGAGACTCTCCGTGAGAAGTCTGAGCATCGCGGTGGGGCACGAACGAAGAGGGAGACTCACAAAGCATGAAAAATTCGTAGTCGAATATATCGACAGGTAGGCTGTGTGTCTCTCGCGGTGCGTCGCTCGGGGGAAAAACGGCGTGCTCTCTCCTGTATAGAGAAATGCATGCATGCACCCAAAGTCGCTGTACGCCGGCTTATCGTGCCGGGTTTGCTAGGCTACAACACCGGCTACGGGGAGCTTTCAACGGCTGCGAAATCGCGAGAGAGCGAGTATCCGTTTCCGACGTTGCTACGAAAAGTTTTCTTGTAAAGCCCCGCTCTCGCACTCGTGTACCCCACACAAATACGCACATACACGGATTATTCATATGTATGTACGAAAAATGCGAGGTTGTAGGCAAAGTATGTGCACGTTAAAAAAAAAAAAAAAAAGAAACTAAATGTTTGCGCATTTAACGAATGCATTTTTTTTTTTTTTTTTGTCCAAACTTTGCAATTTTGTTCCACTCGATTTAAAAATTCTTTCGTTTTGTTGATTTTACCATTTTCTTCAGTTAAATATTCGGTTAGTTTAAATTCTTTTATTTTCGTTGCAAAACATTCTTGTGAAATATATTCATTGACGGAAATTAAGGAAAAAAAAAAGTTTGCGCATTTAACGAATGAATTTTTTTTTTTTTGTCCAGACTTTGCAATTTCATTCCACTCGATTTAAACATTTTTTGTTTTGTTGATTTGATCATTCTCTTCAGTTAAATATCCGGTCAGTTGGTGTTTGATTGAATTTTTTTTAGTTTTATCCGGTTAGTTGAATGTTATTAATTTTCGTTATAAACATTCTTGTTCGTTACACGCATCGAGAGAAGTTACCGATTAAGAATACGCACGGTAAAGAAATGTTTGCGCATTTAACGGACGTACTTTGTGTCCAAACTTTGCAATTTCGCATTAAAAATTGTTTGTTTTTACAATTGTCTTCAGTTAAAAATTCGCTTAGTTGAAATTGTCTTAATTTTCATTAAAAAATATTTTCGTGGAATATACATTGACAAAAGTTGCGAATTGTCTCGTACGGTGTATTTTATAATTTGCTCTGTGCTTATAATTTGTCTGTGTTTTATAATTTGCTCTGTGCGAAGGTAAGACTGCACGAGTTTAGGTTTCGGATCCGGAATGCTCATCGATCGCCCGATCGATGACGCCGAACCGTCACGTCAACCCGTCTTTGTACAGAACAAGACCCGCTTTGTCTCGATCAGAAAGCTTTGTCAGTCCCTTCCGTGACAATCGCGATTTTCATACATTCGGTACTTTCCTCAGAGAGTGTGTTGAGTCTCGGCTCTCGTAACGCTGCCTTCGTTGTTCATTATAAAAAAAAAAAAAAAAAAAAAAAAAAAAAAACCTCGGAAATACATTCGTTTGTTCCGAGGTAAAGAGCGTGAATACAACTGCGTGATCGCTCGAAGGCGCGGTCGAGTCGGATCGCTAACCGTCATCGAGTCCCGCGCGCGACGGTCACCGCTGATGCGCGATTACTATTCCGCAATTTTACTCTTTACGATGCACTACTTCCCACACAGCTGTAATATTCTCACGGCGAGCGATGTTTTTTTTATCTTCGTCGCTGCGTGACTCACTGACAGACTCGTCTCTGTACCGAACGACATATTACTAATTAAAACGAAAAAAAAAAAAAAATTACTTAAAGATAAAAAAAATATATGTATTTCTTCGCGGAATGTGCGACATTCCGTGGAGCTCGTTAGAGAGAAGAAGAAGGAGGGGGGGGGGAGGGGGTGTGATTGCTGATTTCCTTGGGAAACCTCGTTAGTCCGCAGCAACGAAGTTTAAGGTCGCCCGAGCGATGTGTACGTTAATAACTATGGTGCAAGATATTATTGTCGCGTCGGTCATGGCGTCCAAGTGTGCGTGTCTATGTTTCTTGGCAACATCGGCAGCGGCGCATTACCTCATCGTCGTGAGCGTATCGCATTTGCCCGAAGTGATGCCTACGCAGGCAAGCGGGAGAGTGTACGATACGTCGTACCTAGAAGTCAGCTCGCCGCATATTATTTCCCAAGGTCGTTGGTTTCCCCGAACGAGGGACCGATAGTTCGAACGAGGAAGCCGAGGAAGCCAACGATCTCAGATAAAAAAAAAAAAACAAAACAAAACAAATCCCAACCTCCCAAGAAGATTGTAATCTCAAAGACAAAATATACCATCAGTTACTGTTTTCCCGCGTGCTCGCTAAGAGCAGGCTCGTTTGTGCGGCTCGTGACCAATGTATCAGCCGCTGGTACTGCGGTAAGTCTCGATTCTCCTCCCACGCACTGCTCTTCACTTACTTCGTTCTCGTTGTCGCTTCTGCGTACGTAATATCGTGGCATAGCGCATCCGTCCCGTTCCTTTCCTCGCTTCTTTCCCTTCATCGTATCCCCGTCTCATTCCTCCGCGACACGTCGAGAAACGAGATTACCGCCTCGGTCGCGGTGTGTATAAGCTCCGCCAGTGTATCGCGCTATACGCATGCTATACACAGGGAGTCCGAGAGAGAGAGAGAGAGAGAGAGAAGGAGAGAGAGCGAAAGAGATCCCCTCGAGCCCGTGCGTCCTCGCACACAGCAGCGCGTCCGCCCACCCACGAGCGAGTGCGAGCGAGGGAGCAATAGCGAACACGACGGATGATAGAGTCGGGCGGGCTATGTGGGTCCGAAGGCTCGAACCGTGTTGCCGGTTCTCCTCCGGCTAGGCTCCGCGCCGAGAGCCGCGGCATGGAAGCATCCCGTGGTCGTACGACAGTAGAGAGTATTATACCACGTCTGTAGGCTACCGGCTGGCGACGTAGTGGCGACGCCGCGCGGCGTTAACGGCAGCGGAGGAGAGGCGGCTGGCGGGGCAGGCGGCGAGGAGCGACGGTGAGCGGGGGTGTGGCAGGGGGGGGGGGACGAGACGCATGCGCGAGAGAAGGCTTATCGAGCCGCGGAGGGGCGTCCCAGGACGCGAGAGGCGACGGGCGGTCAGCATCGTTGCTTGGCCGTGCTTGCGCCGGTTTGGCGGCTCTGTGAGCCACGGCGGCGCGCCTGCCTGCATCAGCCAGTGCCAGCGGCACAGCACGAGCACGACGGTGAGAGAAGGACGGTCGAATGGCGAGGGGAAACTTGTAAATTCTCGGCCGGAGTGGGGAGACCGACGGCGAACACACTCGGCCACGGCTCTCGTGTACGTATTAACCTATCCCTGTAACTATGTTCAGTATAACCACGGAAGTGGCGAGGCGGAGAAGCACAATACCCGCTTGTACCCGTAAAAACACACGCGCACAGTCGATGGAAGGCCCCTTCCACGGGCTCGGCCCTCTCGCTCGGCGCGACAGCGATAGCCCCAGCGCGCTCTCTCTCCTCGCCGAAACGCCGCGGCAGCGGGAACGGCGCGTGAGGGGGCCACGGCAGTGCCGATGATGGCGCTGCCGTCGCTCGGGCAGTCGCTGTCGCGCCAGGCACTCGCTCCAGCCCAGACCTCGAGCCAGTCGCAATTCCGTCGCCTAACCAGCGTAGCTCGCCTCTTTACCTTTTCACCCTTTACCACGTTAAACGCATCGCGCGAGAGAGGGCTTTACCGCCGCAAAGCTGCATCAATTCGCCGGTGTCCCCCGTACTTCCCCCATCCCCTCCAGAAACCACGACACCGACATCACCACCACCTCGTCCCCCCTCCTTTCGCCTGTCGGTCGCCGCTCGTCTGCGTTCGCCTCGTAGCTTCGTCGTTCGACGCCGTTGCCACCGCCGCCGCCGCCGCCGCCGCCTCCGCCAACGCCGCGGTTTCACGTTCAAACGTCGTACGCGCCCCGTCGTCGACGAGACATCGTCGCGCATTCTTGTCCAGTGGTGTCGAGCAGCCGGTTATACGATAACGGAAGCTTACAAACGTTAACGAAAACATCAAAAGAAAAGAAGACAAGAGAACAAAGAAAAATAAAAAAACATTGTTACAAAAAAGAAAACCCGTGAACGTTAATAGTTTTTCGCGTACGTCGCTGTAATCTTCGAAACAACAAAAAAAAAAAAAAGAAAAGTTATCAACAGTTTGCAACGTCGTGTTTGTTTTAATAAACGAGAAACTTGGTCGTGTTAACCGAGAATTCAAGTGGATCGGATATATATATACACACATATATATATTTCTAATAGGAAATAAACACACGGAAGACACGAGAGCGACTCGCAACGGATCACGGAACTCCAGTCTCGCACGGCGAGGAGAAAAAACAAACAACAAAAAAACATCAGCCGAATTTTTTTTGTCGTAGCAATCAAAGGGATCGGCGTTCGCTGTGCAGTCATCGAGAGGATATAAAACGTATGTGAGATCGAGTATTCAAAGAAATCTTTACAAATAGTTTGACGAGAAGTGATTAAAAGAAAAGAAAAAAAAAAAAACGTAACGAAAATTTACGACGTATGACGCATGTGTGGTCGGGCCATTCGTCGTGACGAAATGTCCGGCTTCATTTATTTATTTTTTTTTCACAGTGACTGTGTTACTCCGCGTATATTATGTCATCGACGTTTTTTTTTTTTTTTTTTTCGCTACACCCCACTCGAGTGTGCCGTTATTTCCGAATTATCGCCGGACCCGAGCATCGTCCGGTGGTTCAAACTAACATAAAGCAAAAGAAATAAGAGAGAAAGGGGGGGAAAAAAAAATGAAATATGTATTCCGCATTCGCGCTCCTCAGTTCGAGGTCACGCGGGTACACAGCTACGTTGCCGGTCGCGCACTAGCGCGCGCGTCCCCTCCTGCGTCAGTGTGATTTTCACCGAGAAATGAACCCCCGACGAGAATGAGACAAAAAATGAGGTGTCGGATGTAATTGAATCGTCATTTCTCGAATACCGTCTCACCCGATCGGCTCCTATCGCGAATTTTATTATCTACCACCTGCCGCCGAGCGAGCTCTCTCCGATAATAAACGTGCCAGCCGAGGCTCCCCGCGCCCAGCGCGTGGTACAACGAATTTTTCCGTGCATTCGTAACCGGCCACGCTGCCCCCCCCCCCCCGCCGCAACACAATCCACCGGCGCGTTTCATCGCCCCTTGTCATTCGCCGGATGAAAAACTCGATGAAAAAAACGAAAATAGAAAAGTAAAAACAAAAATTGAATAAAAAAAAATTAAATACAAAACTTCTGCGGAAGAACGGAACGTTCTAAATCCGTTGAACTCTTTGTAATGACACGCAGTGGCCGAACGTCCGGACAGTCGGCACACCGAGTGCGATGCCCAAGTCCCGATAAGACCTCCGCGTTTGTGGTGAACATTTTTTTTTTTTTTTCCCCTCCGTTCCTCGCGCGCGCACACAGCCGTTCGCCTAACGCCTTTCTCGCCGTTTGATAATCTCACATTAACGTCCGGCGTCTCCGCGGTGCTTGGCAACAATGTTTCTACTTTTTTCTTTTTTTTTGCGTAGCCGAAACCGAGAGCCACGAGGCTGCTCGCGGACCGCGCCATTCTCCACTCTCACGCGTGTGCTCTGGCCGTTTTTTTTTTTCTTGTTTTTTTTTTCTTTTTTTAATTCTTTTTATTTTTAGGCTCCACTCTCGTTGCTTTCTCATACGTATCTCTGTGTGTCACTCGAGACTACGCGTCTCCACGGACCGTGGCGGACGATGACGTAACGGCCGAAAGATTAAACACGCGCCTCTCGCTAACTTAGAGCGAGGCTTATTTACGGAGATAATTTCGTGTATTCCGACAGCTTCATCCGTCCATTGACAAATTCGTTGCTTCAAGTTGTGTACGTTTCTCTTTTTATTCGGCACTTATTTTTTTTTTTATAAATAATCATTTTCGTAAGATCTGCGGTATGAACGATATGTGCGTTTTTTTTTCTTCATTTTATCTTCTATATTTGGCTACTTTCTTTATTGTTCAGACGGTGACTCGTTCTCGAGTTTTTACGCATCCGGGAAATTATACCGTAGAGATATATTAGTTGGACGGATGAAAATTGTGTTGGGGCGCGGAGGGCTCAAGATGAAAAAATATATCATATTCTCTGAAGGAATTCATTCCTCGTGGAACGTTTTTATTTGTTTCTCTTTTGTGTAAAGTGTAAAGAGACGAACGTTACGATGTGAGCATTTTTTTTGTTGTTCTTTCTTTACTGTTTAGGCTTCGAATCGTTCTCGAGTTTCCATGCAACGAAAGATATAACGTGGGCTGATATTGTGCTAGAGCGGAGTGGGCTCGGATGAAAAGAGAAATCACACTTCCTCGGCAAATTCGTTCCTCGAAGTTATCTCGATATTTATGCGTTTCTTTTTGTGCAAAGTACAAAAATCTCGTCGAATCGGCGGCACGAATGTTACGATATGAACGTTTTTTTTTTTCCTCTCTTCACTGTTTATACTGTGAGTCGTTGTCGAATTTTTACCGAGCGAAAGATACATCGTAGAGGGATATTAATTAAACCGGTGAAAGCTGTTTTAGAGCGGGGAAGTTCGGATAAAAATGAAATCAAACTTCCTGCACAAATGAATTCATCGAATTCACCGTCCTTTTTTTATGATGTTTCTTTTTGTGCAAAGTGCAAAAATCTCGCTGAATCCTCTCTTTTATTGATTAAACTGCGAGTCGTTTCCGACTATTTTGTGAAGCGAACGATAATAACGTAGGGAAATATTAATTGGACAGATGAGAATTACGATGCATGATGTACGAACTTTATATGAGCATTTTTCTCACCCCCCCCCCCCCCTTCTATCTTTACTCTTCAGGCAATGAGTTATTCTGCAGTTTTTACGCGGTGAAAAATATACTGCAGACAGATATTAATTGGACAGGTGAAAAGTCCTTTAGAGCGGGAAGGGCTCGGACGAGAAAAGAAATCATATTTCATGCACAATTCATTCCTCAAAGTTACATTTTTTTCTTATATGTTTCTTTTTGTTGAAATTGCAAAAATCTCCGAAGATTTGTGGCACGAACGTTATGATGTGAGAATGTTTTTATTTTTTTCCTTTCTTTACTGTTTAGGCTGTGAGTCGATCTCCAGTTTTTACCCAGTGAAAAATATACTGCAGAGAGATATTAATTGGACAGATGAAAGCTCGGTTAGAGCGGGAAGGGCTCGGATGAGAAAAGAAATCATATTTCCTGCACAAATTCATTTCTCAAAGTTACATCTCTCTTTGTATCTTTCTTTTTGTGCAAACTGCAAAAATCTTGTAAGATTTGTGGCACGAACGTTAGGATCTAAGAATGTTAAAATTTTTTTCCTTTCTCTACTGTTTAGGCTGTGAGTCGTTCTCCAGTTTTTACGCAGCTAGACAGATGAAAACTGCGTTAGAGCTGGGTGGCTCGGATGTAAAAGAAATCATATTTCTTACACGATCAATTCCTCAAAGTTACATCTCTCTTTGTATCTTTCTTTTTGTGCAAACTGCAAAAATCTTGTAAGATTTGTGGCACGAACGTTAGGATCTGAGAATGTTTCTATTTTTTTCCTTTCATTACTGTTTAGGCTGTGAGTCGTTCTCCAGTTTTTACGCAGCTAGAAATATACCGCAGGGAGATATTAATTGGACAGAAAAAGAAATCATATTTCTTACACAATTAATTCCTCAAAGTTACATCTCTCTTTGTATCTTTCTTTTCGTGCAAACTGCAAACTGCAAACTACAAAAATTGTGTAAGATTTGTGGCACGAACGTTAGGATCTGAGAATGTTTCTATTTTTTTCCTTTCTTTACTGTTTAGGCTGTGAGTCGTTCTCCAGTTTTTATGCAGCTAGAAATATACCGCAGGGAGATATTAATTGGACAGAAAAAGAAATCATATTTCTTACACAATCAATTCTTCAAAGTTACATCTCTCTTTGTATCTTTCTTTTCGTGCAAACTGCAAACTGTTTAGGCTGTGAGTCGTTCTCCAGTTTTTACGCAGCTAGAAATATACCGCAGGGAGATATTAATTGGACAGAAAAAGAAATCATATTTCTTACACAATTAATTCCTCAAAGTTACATCTCTCTTTGTATCTTTCTTTTCGTGCAAACTGCAAACTGCAAACTACAAAAATCTTGTAAGATTTGTGGCACGAACGTTAGGATCTGAGAATGTTTCTATTTTTTTCCTTTCATTACTGTTTAGGCTGTGAGTCGTTCTCCGGTTTTTACGCAGCTAGAAATATACCGCAGGGAGATATTAATTGGACAGATGAAAACTGTGTTAGAGCTGGGTGGCTCGGATGTAAAAGAAATCATATTTCTCACACAATTAATTCCTCAAAGTTACATCTCTCTTTGTATCTTTCTTTTTGTGCAAACTGCAAAAATCTTGTAAGATTCGTGGCACGAACGTTAGGATCTGAGAATGTTTCTATTTTTTTCCTTTCATTGCTGTTTAGGCTGTGAGTCGTTCTCCAGTTTTTACGCAGCTAGAAACATACCGCAGGGAGATATTAATTGGACAGATGAAAACTGTGTTAGAGCTGGGTGGCTCGGATGAAAAAGAAATCAAATTCCCTTCTCCCGGTCGGCGGGCAATCGTTAATTATCCGTTAATCCCTCGGGCGAAGGGAAGCCCTTCCCTCGAGCTCTCGCGTTTCTCGCTTCCCACATTCATCGTGTCCGAGCGCTCTGCACAACAGCGGCCCGCTCGGGGCCGACCCGCGTAATCGCCTCGAAAATTCGTGATCGGTCCTGCCCGTTCGCTCGCTCGCCTCGCATCACCGCACGGGCTTTACGTAACCGCGAACGAATATTTTAGAGGAGCAATTACCGAGAATCGCTGACGCGCTCAGCTGTTCGGACGATCTAGCCCTGTTCGCTCGACGGGAAAGTACGAGCAGCCTCGGTACGATCAGGTATACCGGGGTAATTCACGAACAAACGCGAACGTAACTCGTTTATATCGCTGGCGAAAGAAATTGATACGTCTATAATTTTCGCGTGCAAAGCGAGCGCTCGTAATCGTTCATACAAATTTAGACACTTTTTTTTTTTATTCACTCGAGGTCGAATGGATGATTCTGAAGTGGGCTTTTTTTTTCTGACACTGAAAATCAAATTTTGTCCCAATAATAATTCATTTCAATTTAACGCTTCGGGACCAAAATCTCTTTTTTTTTCGGGTTAAAAAACGAACAATGGGCACTTTTTGGCAATAATTTTTATGACTGAAGATATGTGCATAGCATGACATTTCATTTTTGACGAATCTGTCAATGCACTGCTTTAGAGACAAAAAAAAATTGTTCACAGGTAGAATTCTATTCTCCAACTTCCACGAGCGAAATTTGGACGCTGCAAAACACAATCGTTATAAATCGATAAATTTTAGTAGGATTTTCGTCGGACACCGAGGCTCAAATTTCGTTTGAATAATTATTCATTTTTATTCAACGCTTCAAGCCCAAAGCCTTTTTTTCTGATAAAACAAGAAAACAAATTAACACTTTCCGTCAATAATTTCTATGACCCTGAAGATTTCTGCACTACATGAAATTTCGTCTTTTGCAAGTATCTGTTAATGCACTGCTTCAGGAAAAAAAAAAAAAAACATTGTTCACATGTAGAATTTTATTCTCTTAGTGAAGCGAACTTCTCCGATCGAACTTTGTGCGATGCAAAGACACAGCCGTTACAATTCGATGAAATTTAGTCTCACCCAAATGTCTTCAGAATTCATTTATCTTTTGACTTATCACTTTCAATTTTTATGTGCTCGGTAAAAAAAAAAACACGATTGAATCACGTACGAATATTTGTATTAACGATGCCTTTTCTACTCGTCAAATTTCCCCAAAGATCTTTAATCCTATTCTTTTTCAACAAAAAATAAATCAATATATTCTATATTAATACCCGCTTAACGAAAGTGCGCAAGTGCACGATTGAATTCACCGATAATAGATTTACGATAGAAACTTTGATTGCGAGCGCACTCAGCGCCGTGACACAATGCGCGTTCCGGCAGTCCGACAAAGAAACAAAAAAAAACGCGTCGGCGCTCGAGTGCGCGAGATAGGAAACGGTATCGTTTGAGTAACGAGCGCATCTGTCGGAGGGGAAAAAAAAAAAAAAAAAAACAAACCATAAGAACGAGACGCAGGAATGGCCGAGAGGGCGAGAGAAAAAGCACGTGCGAATTAATCGGCGAGCGAGGGGAGTGCGAGAGGAGCGCGCGAGGCGAGGGACACAGAGAGTCGAATCGGGTCGGTGTGTGTACGAGCTGAGAGAAGCGCCTCTGCCGCTCGCCGCTGCGTGGAATGCATCCGGCGTGCTCTCCTCTCTGTTCTGCTGTTTCTCGTTGCCGGGCGCGCTCTCCGGTGCTCGCCGCCGCGGCCGGTGCGCTCTCGGTCCGTCGTTGCGATAATACCGAGGCACAGTGGAACTTCCGGGTATCTTTAAACGAGGCGCCAATCAGTCATCGTCTGGCCCGCGACTCGGGATCTCTCGAACGCCGGCGGAGCGACCGCGCTCGTTGCCGAGGAGAGCGCGGCGCTCCCCGCGAGCTTTATAAAACCAATTAAGGTTGCGCGTATTGCTTCGCTAACGCACACGTACAGGGAGCAGTGGCAATGGTGCATCGCTCGCGAGAGGCCAGTCAAATGAAACGGGGAAACGGTGGGAGCGTCTTCGAGCCAGACGAGCGCGAGAAGACCAGTTATTAAGCTACGTTCCGACTGTTTAATCTTTTTTTTTTTCTTCATACTAATGATGCACGTAACGAGATGGAATCGAGTTATTGTTTCCTTTCGCCAGTTACCGTTGCATAATATTCTCGAAGTAAACTTCGAAGTTAACTCCTCTCGGTGGGTAAGCGGGACTTCGTGGAACTGAGAAACATTTTTTTTTTTTGTTCTCTTCGTTTGCCTTCGCTCTGGCCCCTTTGTTATGATTCTATCGCATTGTGTTTTCGGTCTTGATGGAGAAGGAAAAAAAAATAGCGGAGTTGAGGGATCGCGAACTTCGGGGCGGACGATAAAATTTTGCCGAAGGTCGGAAGCCTTGTTTTCGGTTGGATTCACGATTGAATTCCATCGACGGAAAAATTCGGTGTGAAAGCTCCGTAAAAGTTGGGAGCATTGGCCCGACGACCGCCCGCGTTCTCTCTGCGAACCTCCTTTCTTTCTTTCTCTCCGGAGCGACTCGTCCGAGCGGGTCTCGCGTTTGTGCCCGTATAATTCGAATCCTCGGGCGAATCACGCCGCCGCCGGCCGCGCTGCCGTTCGTTCGGGTGTCCGTGCGTCGATAGCCCGTTGACCTTCGAGCGCGAGTCCGCCTCTTTCTCCCCCGTATTCCGAGAGGACCGCGAGCGCGATGGACCGTGAATAGCCCTGGTACACGAGTAAACAATAATAAATAGAAACAAGAAAAGAAAGACGGGAGCGCGGACTGTTATTGCGTTCGACGCCGAACGGACGAACGACGATTGCGCGCCGTGAACGTCGAAGGATCGACACGTTAACCGCATCGGCGTACGTGGGACGAGAATCTTACCGTAGGTGGTGACCTTTGATCGCTCGATCAGCCGGACCGTGCAGAGAGAACGGGAGAAAGGATGGTTCGTTGCGTGCTCTGCGGCAAAAACTCCCAAGAGCATCGCGCTCGCAAATCTGAACTGGCAAACATAATCTAAACTGAACCTACGAGAAAGCGAGCGAAAGTGTGTGCGCGCACTGAGAAAGAAAATTGTCGGGTTAACCAAAAGCTGTTATTCGATTAGGGCAAATAAAGCGGTTGCTTTGTCGAACGATTGTTTGCTTCAATCGATTCGAAATTTGTCGATTGAAACGGACATTTTTGCTGCGCCAACCAGAGAAAACAACGTTGAATGTCAACGTGTCTTGGTTAATCCAACCGTTTGCTTTTCTCAGTGCAGCGAGGAATACTTTGAAACCGAGGAATAAGCACGACAGGTTAAATAAAAAGTAAAGCATGATTGCGATAGACCTGAAAACCGGGAAAAGTCGGGGAAGTCATGGAATTTTTTTTCTCAATCCTGGAAGTTATTTGAATTTGATGTTTGTCGTCTAATTCCGTGCTGCGCGACGTCAACATTTTTCGTTTCAGCAAACTTGTCGACTATACAGAGCATATATATATATATATATATATATATATATATATATATATATATATATATATATATATATATATGACTGTCGTGAAATTTTTAATATTGTGAACTGAGTTTAATACACAAATGATCATTATATATATATGATATCTTATGTTATATTTAATTGTCCTTATTCTGGCCAATAGATTGGAAAAATTGAAGTTTTATTCTGGAAAACCGGGAACAGCCAATGAATTCCAGTTGACGAATTTCGTATAACGAACAAAAAAAATGCAATAAAAGAAAAAAGATTTAATCCCACAAAATAATAATAATACCAATAATAATAATAATAATAATCCTCATAGTAATAATAATGATCCGCGATATATTAAACGCATCCGTGATCTGCCTGCCGAGAGGAAAAAAATCGAGCGGGAAAGTACGAGCGAAGATTGGTAGAAGATTAAAGTCGTTCGTGATACAACATCGGGAAGCGCAAGTTGCATTAACGAAATTTGTCTCTCGGACACTCGGCATGGCTGTGTTTTACAACTTTCAAACTCCATTAATCCACGCTCCGATACTCGTTTATTGCCCCATCGGCGACGAGGCTTTATATCAATTATTTAATCCATTGCATCTCACCATTCTCTGCCTCCCCGTCGGGCACTTTCTCGTTGGACTCTCTGTGCGGCTCTTTTGCGCAACGGTGGCGCAACTCCCCACCCCGCCGACGGACGCGCTCGCCGTTTCAACGCTCGCCTTCACCTCAGCCCTCCCCCCCGTTCGCCGGCTATAGGAAATAGAAAATCTCTGGCTCCGGGACTCCGAGAGGATCAAAGGAAAAAAAGTCCGAGCGCGGACGCAGAAAAGTTTGCCCGAGAGGTTGTTGCACAGTCACTCCCCTTCCGGACGATATCGTCGCTACTCCTGGCCATCGGATTTACGGATAAAATGTGAACCGTTCAACGCTAAAATGCAACATTGTCGCGGTGAACTTTAACTCGGAAGCCTCGCTGTGATCCGTGCGAAGGAAAAAAAAACTTGCACGACGAAAAGCAAAAAAATAAAATGAAGTAAATAAAGGCGCAGTACCCGCCTCGAGCGTCAAAAGTTTCTCACGTATGTTGCGCGGCGAGGATTTTATACACGGTAGACGAATAAATTGGCGGTTCAACGTTCTCTTACTCCGGTTCGTACGCGAGCTAAGCAGCTCTTCCCCCCCCCCCCCCCCCCCCCGAACGATTTCGAGCGCCACTGTTATACGTACTACGCGTTCACGTAATACTCGCACCGTCTACAGTTGTAACCGGGCTGTCCCCATCTTCCCCCCCCCCCCTCCCTCACCCCCGCAGGGCCGATGCCTTGGCGAAAGAACGAGCGCTTCGTCGAATCGGCTCTGGAACGTTTTTTTTATAATCGTGACTCACAGGCCGCTTCACGGGTATCGTAACTTTTTTTTTTTTTCACCGCGCCACTACGCCGCGGCTACTCTTTTCGTTGTCCGACGTTATATATATATATATATATATATACATGTATATACATATATATAAATGTATGCATATAAAGGCGGCGAAAGGGAGAAGAAAGATCGATAAGGGGACAGCTAAAGGCCATCCAGCTGTCTCGGTTGTCCATACACAAACATACAAAGATATATATATATATATATATATATATATATATATATATATATATACATGCATATTATATAAATCATGTACATACGGCTCGCGGCTCGAGGGTGAATACAGTCTACGAGGAGATACGCGAAGGTTCGTCCTCGATATCGAGTGGCGTTGTAAACCTTCTTTTGCTCAACCGGTTCAGCGAGCGGCCCCCGCACGGTCTTCTTTTCCATTTGGAATTTTTCGCCGCGGGGAGCTCTCTTCCGCACAAAAAAAGAACATAAAAATTTCTGTAAGATAACAATAATAATAATAATAATAATAATAATAATAATAATGCTGAGGATAATAATAAAAGAAGCCCCAGCGAGAAATTGGTTGCGTCACAGAACTAATAAAACAAATTTAACAGACTGCCCGATTAATACATGTAGTGATCTGTGCATTTTACAAAACACTTCTACATTTTACAAAATCTCCGCTATTATTTTTCTCAGACATTAAACTGTCTTACTTTCCTTCCAATCCCAAAAATACGGTACATTGAACATGTTTTTTTTGTTTTTGTTTTTTTTTTTTTTCTTGTAGCGGTAAAATTCGCGAAATAAATTTAGTTCCGCATCTCGAGACGAGGAATGATTCTCAATTGTCCGGACATTTATTTACCGCTCAATAAAGAGTCTCCGGGTGCGGATAAACAAAAAAAAAAAAAGAAAAAAACAAAAAAAAACAAAATCGAGGTGGCAGAATTAAACCGAAGTCGTGCCTTGAAATTTAAACTGCGTTTCCCCCGGCGAGAGATGGAAGACGATACGGCAGCGGTTGTGTGTTCGTATACACGTAGTTCACCCCGGTCACAGGAAGTGAAAAAGGGATGCGCTCACAAACAGGAGGAAAAACAGTGGCGCGCGATGGCTGTCGAGGAAATTTTGTGAGACGGAGTGAGTGAGAATGGGGGCCAGGCTTCTGCTTCAACTACGGTTACTCGCTCCGAGGGGGTTGAAGTTACAACCTAGTGAGAAAGCACAAAGGAAAGCATTCTCTCAACGCTAACACGAGCTTAAAAGCTTCCAGTATATAGCGTATATGCTCAGTCTCTTTCGGGCTCTCTCTCTCTCTCTCTCTCTCTGGCTCTCTATCTCGGTTTTCCTCACTCCTACAACTTGTTCCTCGACGCCACGCATCAGCGTCGAGAGTACAGCGGTGAAGTTGCGGACGAGCGGCCGGGACTAGAGTGGGTGACGACGAAACGGTTCGTGCAAGATGAAGCCCCGACGTCGGTGGGTGGATGGGTGTGCCCGCTCGTTTCTCGTTTTAATTTTAGCCTCTCGGCTCTCTCGCCTATGACGAGGCGCTCGCGATATAAGCGTACGGGCCGTGTGTTACACACACGCGTGCCACGTGTAACGCGGTCGCGACGAGTGAGGGAATGGAGGGGAAAAAAAAAAAAATATAACAAAATGACGACGGAGGGAGCGAAAGAGTGAGCAACGCGTGCCGTTGACCCGCAAGCAAACGTAACCTACTAATATCAGTGGCGGTGGTAAATGACAATTTATTGACTATCGCTGTAAAAAAAAAAAAAAATTGTTTTGAAAATTAATTAACGGGGTTAGGAGATTTTTTTTTTTTTTTTTTTTTTTTTTACATAAACCGTTTCTGAAGTTTCACATGGGCGCTGCAGTTTTACAATAAAATTTCTGTTTTTTTTTGTTTTTTTATAATTTTGTAAATCAGAGGCGAAAGGTTTGTAACTCCAATTTTTGGTATTTCAATATTAGATAAAAGTGCATTAATGTTCGATTAATGCGAGCAATGTAAGCAAATTTCAAGTTCCAGGACATTCATTGGGGATTTAAATGGAATATATTTGGCTGGGAGTAAAATTATTGTTATATTCGTGTTCAGCGGGAAAAAATATGTCGAATATAGCCTTGAAATAAAATAAAAAAGAGTGGAAAACGATTTTTCAATTTTTGAGCCATTTCTGAAGAAACGTCGATCTTCGTGATTTTCGAAGGTCAATATCTCGGCTCCCAATGGAGCAAGGAAAAATCCGAGGTGCTCGTTGTGTTCGGTCTTGTCCGAAGTTCTAGAAGCGTTTTATCGGGCAGTTTCAGAACGTCGAAAAATGCGAAAAATGAACTCGAAAAGGGGAGCCTTGCAATTTTAGACGAAATTTTTGTTCTTTTTTAAAAATGAACTGCCACGTATTTCGACGTATTTTTTCCCGCTGAACACGAATTCACTAGCTTTTTTGGGACTAAAGTACATGGAGACATGAAAAATCTCGATTTAACGCACGAAAAATCGTATTTTTGGGATTTAAATGGAAAATACTGGTTTGGAAGTAAAATAATTTTATGAGACAGACATTTTTGTACGTTACGAAAGAGCTGCAAAGTAATTTGCACATGGTTTCCTCATTTAGCACAGTTTTGAGCATAGCTTCCTCTTTGAGGAAGCCATGCTCAAAATCGTACAAGTACTTTGGTCTTAGTACTCAGTAATGGTCCTGAAAGTACCGAAAAGTACTTCGATACTTTAAGTACCAAATATCTACTAATGGACATTAACGACTGCCCAGCCCTGGCCATTTCTTACGATCGAGCTTCCCGTCGCCTCAATTCCACTTCTTTCTCCCGTTCCACTTCTTTCTCCCGTTCACATTAGTTCATATCTTCTTCTCGGGCGTCCGTGTCGTTTTCGTCACAGCCGGAGCGCAGCCGGAAGTGGTTCTTCCTCCGGCGGCCTCGCTACCGGAAGTCATGGATGAGAAGCAATTTCTCCGCAGGACCATGCGGCCCAAAGCGGCGCGATTCCCCCGGCCGCTGGCCTCTTAATAATTCTCGGCATTCCCAATCAGCATCTCTATCTGCTCCCGTATAATGAGCTTGTCACGGTCGGCTTATCTTTTGCGCCGGTGGGTTTATCCGTGGCGATCGTCGACTCGTTGTGCACAGAACGAACGCGCGACCGGCGCTTATTGTTCTCCGTTCGCCGTGAACCGTCTCTGTTCCCTCGGCATCCCATCGGGCGAACGGCGAGGGGGAGAACGAACCCCGCCGCTTCGACATTGCCCGCGTTACCCCGTTAGATTTTCATCGTTGCCCCGGGAATTCGCCGTTTCTCCGGGACGGAAATTGCACGTTTCGAAATTTCACCGGGGACCCGCGAAACTGTGGTCCTCCCTCGCTTCCCCCCCCTCCCCCCTTTCGTCCGTTTATACTCGCCGCCAAATATCTGGGTTACGTCTCGGCGGGTACGTTGACCGAGCCTCCCGTCGATATCTCACCCCCCCCCCCCCCCTCGTTCTCCACTCTTCCCGGTCAATTTCGTAATTGGGTTTCGATTCGAGTCCCCTGCGCGCCTGCCCGCCCCTTCCTCCCTCGCCCCCCCCCCCCCCCCCCCCCCCTCCAGGTTTCGTTATTATTGTACCTTGAGCAGAAATTGTGCCTCGAACGATCGTCGAGTATCAGCCTCGCAGCCCGATATCCTCCTGGCCAATCTCACGTTCGCAAATTTACCTTATCGTGTCTGTCGGCGTTAATGCACGCTGTTAATACGAGAGCCTCGCCCGCCGGCATCGTGTACGGATATTTTTACTTTTTTTTAGAGCCCCCCCCCCCCCCCCCCTTTCATTCGCGAAATTGATTGCGAGCCTTTGACAAGTTTCATTGCTCGAAACCCGAGATTCTTTAATGCCGGAAAAGGTGCAACATAAAAAAAAAATATGTATATATATATGAAAAGAGTAAAAAATAAAAAAAATAGCCAGGCGAATGGAGTATCGAACGGAATATCAAATTTCCATGGAGTCTATCGTGTCGGACGAGCGGGTCGTGTGTGTGTGTGTGTACGTGCGCGAAGGCGAACGGCGGTTCCACCGCGGCTGTCGAGAACCACAAACGCAAAAGTGTGTCCCTCGATACCCCGTTGCCGGTGGCAGGGTTACCAACTCCTACGCGAGCTGCACTGCAGGCAAAACCGAGCTCTCGAATGACACAGGCTTTTATGCAGCCTGCTTCTCCCACCGGCCAAGGACTTCGATCCCCCCGCACGGATGAAATCCATTCGATACATCGGCGGTGTAGCGGCTCGACTGACCGCTGTAACTTTTTTCTCTCCCGCTCGGTTTCCCTTTGAATAATCTCGCTTAAAAAAAATATATATATATATATATAAAATACAAGAAATCCATTAAATAGTAACAAACAATCAAAATGGGTCTGTCTAATACACGATTGTCTGCAAAACGACTATAGAGCTGTATTAACTTCGCATGGCGGTGTCGCGGCTCGACTGACCGCCGTAAATTTTATTTCTCGCGGTCGATTTCCCTTTGAATAATCTCGCTTAAAAAAAGTAAAGTAAAAAAAAAATAAAGTAAACAAAAAAAAATCAATTAAACAGTAATAAAAAAATGAGTCTCTCGAATACTCCAAAACGATCATACATCTGCATTAACTTCATATGGCGTTGTATCGGCTCGACTGACCGCTGTAACTTTTTTTCTCGGTCGATTTCCCTTTGAACAATCGCTCTTAAAAAAATAAAAATAAAAAAATTGATTAAATAGTAATAAAAAAAAAAAAATGAGTCCGTCTAATGCAGTAAAACGACTATACATCTGCATTAACTTCGTATGGCGGTGTATCGGCTCGACTGACCACCGTAACTTTTCTTTCTCCCGGTCGATTTCCCTCTGAATAATCTCGCTTAAAAAAAGCAAATTAACAAAAATCAATTAAACAGTAATAAAAATAAAAAATGAGTCTCTCTAATACTGTAAAACGACCATACAGCTGCATTAACTTCATATGGCGTTGTATCGGCCCGACTGACCGCTGTAACTTTTTTTCTCGGTCGATTTCCCTTTGAACAATCGCTCTTAAAAAAATAAAAATAAAAAAATTGATTAAATAGTAATAAAAAAATAAAAATGAGTCCGTCTAATGCAGTAAAACGACTATACATCTGCATTAACTTCGTATGGCGGTGTATCGGCTCGACTGACCACCGTAACTTTTCTTTCTCCCGGTCGATTTCCCTCTGAATAATCTCGCTTAAAAAAAGCAAAGTAACAAAAATCAATTAAACAGTAATAAAAATAAAAAAATGAGTCTCTCTAATACTGTAAAACGACCATACAGCTGCATTAACTTCATGACCCGCGCGCAGCTGCGCAGCCTCGGTAAACCTATAACGTTACGCAAGGTGGGCAATGAAATTGCATCCTCTCTCTGTCTTCTCCCTCGGCTGGCGAGCAAGTAGGCCGTGAAGTCTGGTGTCTGCTGCGTTTCAACTCGGGGGCTCTCGCGTGACAGTGCGTCGCATTGTGTGCGTTAATGTACATAAGCAAATCGTACATGTTTGGGTATATCTCATCTACCCTCATAACAAAACACGACAAACTCGTTTTTATCTCGTTAAACTCATAGTTATCGATCGCCGGGATACACCGTGTACGCTTGTGCGTTGATAATTTATGCGGTTCCCGATTACCGAAGCTGCAAACTATCAACGAGCAACTCCAGTCGTGCCGTTGAAAAAAAAAACAAAAAACAAAAAAAAAAAAAAGAAAACAGAAATTATTCCCGTTGGCGATAATAAACTGTTTGACCGAAACTGACATCGATTTTGTGCTTACAAAATAACGCCTAGAATTACGTCGTCTGGAAGATAATTTTGTCACGATTTGACGATTTTAACAATGACAGAGACTGACGCTTCTTTTTTTTTTTTCACTTTTTAATCGCAAAGTAGCTTCAGAAATTAAAAAAAAAAAAACATAACTTTCGGCCATTATCAGTCGCAAGTTATTCTCGAGCTACCGAGCAAAAAAAAAAAAAAAAAAAAAAAAAAAAAAAAAAAAAAAAAAAATGTCTCTTCCGACGAAGAGGTGTTTTGTCGGTGCTCGCGAGGTGAAACGCGGATAGCGCACAGGTCCATCGGGGAGGCACATAACGGCGACACACCGTGCGGACGCGTCGAGCTATCTCGCCGTTCGCCGATGAGAGAGCGAGAGAGAAAGCCGGACCTCGTTATCGACAATTATTGTCGGCCCATTGAATATGCACACGCCGCGACCGCTGTGCCGCCGTCGCCTCTCTCGCTGCATATGCATTTAAACTCCGTTACGACAGGTTTGCCGACGGTCACACGAGAACGCTCACACCTATGCGATCCTACAGCCTGCTCTCTATATATGTTAATAGAAACGCTAACTCGCGTTAATTCCGTTTCGACTCCTACGCCCGACTCCGCCGCGCTATTCGCTGTATTCTTCCGCGAGAGATTCGCGCGATGATAAAAAAAAAAAAAAAAAAAAAAAAAAAAAAAAAAAAAAAATTAATTTAATAACATGTATCATCGGGAACGCGCAAATCTATAGAGAGGTCTGAGTCGTTCGAGCCTGAAACGCTCGCGAGTCGATCAAAAGCCGACAGCTGCGTGTATTACCTCAAAAAAAAAAAAAAAATAAATAAAAATAAAAATAAAAATAAAAAATCAACCTGCCGAGAGGTTCGACATACAATTTTTGCAAAGGCAAAAACCCGATGCCAAGAGCTCGCAAAGAAGCGTCTCTCGTCGAAGCCGAGCGCGCCGGGAGGGACAGAGAGACAAAAAAAAAAATCCAATTAGTTAATTCGATCGAGTCTCTATATCCTCTCTCGGCTGCCTTGCCGCTGCTCTCGATGGCCGAGCACATACGCACGGGCTGCGAGGAGCTTCCGCCTTACGCTCCATACCTCCCCGCTCCGCTCTACTTTATTTCATTAGGCTAATTTCGAGTTTTTATTTCAATGCACTCCATGTGGGAGCGGCGCCGTGCGAGAGGAAAGATACGTACAGCTACGAGGGAATGATAAAAAGAGCGAGGAGTGAAGATAAAAAAAAATAAAGTAAAGTGAAAAAAATTGCGCGAGAGATCGAACGCATCGGGCGAAGGGGTTGAAAAAAAAAAAAAAAAAAAAAAAAAAAAAAATGAGGCAAAAAAAACAAACTGACGTGTGTGTGTGCTCAGCCACTGTGTACTCTCCCTCGTACCGGGAGCGCGCACCGCGGGCAATCACCGCAGGATAATCGGGTCCAGTCGTTCGTGAACGTTAAAAATCATTTCCTACATGCGGAGGGTCGTCCGACGATCGTATGCTCGGCTCGTACACCTCCGATATACGATATCGCGACGACTATGGGCGAGGCGAGCGTCCCGCACGCATCTCCCGTTCGCACGATCGAATCTTCACAATCGGGCGTAATCGACGATCCGCGGCAGCGTCACTGATGCGCCCATCGGACGGCAAGCGGGAAGAGACCGCACACGGATCGCGACCGCACCTCGGTGCGATATCTCTCGCTCTGTCTCTCGGTGCGGCGGCTATAAATAGAATCCGATAAGTACACGCTCGCACGCTAATCAGCCCGATGGCGCAATGCGAGCTCGCGTCCAGGGATGATGTAAGGAAAAACAAGAGAAAAATATTAATCGGCCCAATATCGAACGCTGCTCGAACGAATATAGATTTAAATATAGATCGATGTAAAAACAATTTGTTTGAAAGTTAATTAACGGTATAGGAAGCTTTTTTACATAAGCTGTTTCTGAAATTTCAAACACATTTGCGTTGCAATTTTACAGTAAAATTTGTATTTTTAATGGAGATTTTTTTGTAAATTTCAATGCAAATGATTTGCAATTTTAATATCTCGTATTTTTATTCTAATAAACGTATATTGATGTTCAATTAATGTGAGTAACGTAAGCAAATTTCAATTTACAATATATCAGATTTACAATTTATTTTTACATTGGATCTCTATATTTTTTTTGTCTCGAGAGACACGAATCGAACACCGATAATCGAAGGGCTTTTCACGCAATTGAAAAAAAAAAAAAAAAAAAAAAAAAAAAAAAAAAAAAAAAAAAAAATGTTCTCGAAACATTTAATTAAATCAAATAAATACTGCTGTAAAATATTTATTTAAAACAAATAAACATTTATTATGAGTGATTCCGTTTAAACGATTATTTTACTCAAGTAAATCATAGTCGAATAATGTTTCCTGGTGACTTTGTGTTCATCGGCCTGTCGCGGCAGTCGAAGGGCGCGCGAACTGAGCGACGCTCCATCCCCCGATGTTTCGAGATTTCTCTAAAGCCGATATTTTTCTTCGTTACTTTCCGCGGAGTAACTGAGTCAACGAGCTCGCCCGCTCGCCTTCGGAGCGCTCCATTCGCCAGCCAAGAATCGAATGTCCCGCGGTACGTTTTCTTTCAATTCTCCGCATATGCATACCTTCCCGCGGACCTCGGAAGAGATGTATTGTCGCGACGAGACAATCTTTCCGGGTTCCTCCAGACTCCCCGATTCGAAACAAATTTCGCGAGACGCTCACGTATTCGCATCCTCGCGGTATAAACCGCGCCGCTCCGTCCCAACTTTGAAACTCCTCCCAGCTGCATACCGTCCGCTATATACATAATATAAAAGTGGATACACATACACAAGCCCGCGCGGGCTTCGCTGTCTCGATGCGCGCCGGCACGAAATCGATAAGATATCGCGTGGCGCGAGCGAACGAGCCGGGCTCTCGAGATCCTCTTCGGCGAGGAAGAGGCGAGGTCTGTGCATCCTACTGTAAACACAGATATATATATATATATATACATATATAAAATATATATATATACACATTTTCCCACCGAGTCAGTATCGTGTGTATATGTTTCGTCTATATGCTATCTAATATATGATTCGAGTCTGGTAGACAGAGTTTCGTGAAGGCTACGGCGGGCTCCCGATGTGCCGCTGCTGCCGGCCAGACGGAGTTTCCGTCTACCTATGCTCCGAAAAGTTCCTCTCGAGGGAACTTATTGCGAAAAGCCCGGGCAATAAGTAAAGGGGCGAAAAACATTTGTCCGACAGAAACGCCCATAACCCGAGAAGTTGGAAATGAAGAATTTATCGTAATATCATGTAAGAGAATCCGCGCCGATTGTGCGGAGTGAAGAGCGTGGCCGAGCGAGATCCGGTCGCGTTCGGAGCGATGTCGGGCGAAGGATTAAATGGCTCAGCGCGGTCTCCTTGGGAAGACTCTCCATTGGAATTTTCCGGTGACAATTTTGCGCGCTCCTTGTACCGTGCGCGGTGAAAAAAAAGGACGATGAGAAAGAGATGGAGGATGCCCGGATAGCAAAGAGGAGAATTCGCCGGGGAAAACATAGCGAATAGTGATGTCGAACGGAGGAGCCACGGGTAATCGCGTGCGGCTCGATTATCGATTCGGCCAATGGCGGGCCTGTGTGTTCCCGCATGCGATTGAACAAGTACGCGGCGCACACGTGCGCACGTTCATACGTGACGTTCGTGCAGTTTAACTCGCTCGCCCGTTCGCCGGCGTATGCCGCCGGTAAATCAGCGTATCAATCGCGGCCGCGTGTCCGCTGCGGGTAATCGATGGTAATAATTAATAAACGAGTCCGGGGCGCAATTAGCGCTCGTTGTGCGGCACCGAGAGTTCTCTCTCACCGATTTCCCGTTCTTCCGCGGCTCGACACTCGTCGGGCCGCCCGACTGCCGGAGCGTCACGTTGTTTCGGCTACGGAATCGCAAAAAGAGCACATAATTAATCAATCTATTTATTGGTATAATTATTCCGGATGCGCGGCCACTCCGATCGACCGATAAACGGATTTGCCGCCGGAGGGCGCGAAAAAATTAACAACTCTGCAGGTTAAAAATAATTTTCTCTGACGCTGCTGCGTTGTTAATATTTTTATTAGTTTTTTGTTTTTTTCTTTAGTTTTATCACTACCGAACCGAACGAATCGCTGACGAAAGGAAGATTCTTATTTAAGGTAGTCTCCGCCTGCGTCGTTGAGTTTTGCAATTGAGATGGAAAAACAATAGAGTTCGGAAGAGAAAAAAAAAACTAAGAGCAAGGTAAAGTAAAATTTGAGTGAGATTGTCGCGTTTTTGAGAGTGTCGCACAAACGAGATATATAATCGAGCCTGACAACGGGTCTTGTTATTAAATAATAATACTAATAACAATCACAGAAAGGTATTTAACAATTAAATCAAAGAAAATGCTCTCATCGATGAATCACGATAGTCATTCGTCGACCGCGAAATGTTGCACAACTCTGCAGGTTAAAAAAAAAAACAAATCTGGAACGCAACTACTGTTTTTGTAATGTACTCGAGAGCCACCGAATGATTCGCTGACGAAACAAGGGAACCTCTTATTGTCTTCTCCGTCATTGGTCTTTCGTCCCGGTATCGCGCAAAAATCCAACCTTCGCACCCCCCCCCCCCCCCCCCCCCCGTCGATTTATTTTTATATTTCCATTATTTCGCGAACAGGCCCATTTCGTTTCAACGTTGATCGCTATACATACACATATATTCGACCGCGGATGTACACGGTGGAACGAGGTCGATCTCTCGTTCTCTCCGGCGCGCTTCCCATCATCGTCTCTCTACTCTCATCCTTCCGCTCACCCACCCGCGGTGCTACCCACTTTGCGTAAGCGGCTTACCCTCGCTGTTGAGAAAATTGCGATACCGTTCCCTCCCCCCCCCTTTTTGCCCCCCCCCCCCCCGCCGCTTGTACGTTACAGCGTAGTAAGATAGTGTGTATATGCGCACCTCGTATTCTCGCGTGTATTCTCTTTGCCGTATAGCGAGATATATTTCTTCGACTATCTTACCATACTGCTGATTACGCTCCTCCTCTTGCGTCATAAAAATGTTTTATGCTAAGCCCGAGTGCCGCCAACAGTTGGCTATTTCCAAGGCGCGGAACGCCTTTATCGTATCCCATGTAAAGATTTTTCGCGCGCTCGTTCCTCCGCGATTGCGCAGCGTTGCACTTTTGTTCGAGAGATTTTCGTCCAGTTCCGATCTCGAGCGGGATCGCGAAGCCGGAGCCGAAATGTTCGGGGCGAGGAGCGAGGAAAGCATTTCTCACGCTCCTTCGAAAACATTTCGCTCCGTTTAATCCATTGGAATTAATCTTGCATCGGCCGATTAACGAATTTCAAAACAGCGTCGTTCTTTCATTTGTAAAAATATATATATATATAATTTTTTTAATAAAATAAATCAATAGATAAATTTAAAAATACAATAAAATAAATTGATAAACAAACATATTAAAACAAGACCCCCAGCTGTGAAAAAAAATTGTACATTTCGTCACATTTATTCACATGTGTCATCATAGTTTCTATTTTTTTTTCCCCTCGAAGCTTTGCACTTATTTTTTTTCACGAAACAACATTTGAGTATTTTTTCACGAAACAACATTTCAGTATTCTTTCACGAAACAATTGAGCAATTTGTAATATTTTTTCACGAAACAATTGAGCAATTTGTAATATTTTTTCACGAAACAATTGAGCAATATTTGTAATATTTTTTCACGAAACAATTGAGCAATATTTGTAATATTTTTTTCACGAAACGATTGAGCAATTTATAATATTTTTTTCACGAAACAATTGAGCGGTTTACTGATGATATTTTTTGTTCCTTATGCTTGCAGATTAAGGAGAAGAGTGTAACAGCGTATTAATCGAGAGACGGGCACGTGCCAGGAGCCGGAACGAATGCGAGCAAAGGAAGGGACGTAACGCTAACTCGCCGAGTTCCCCTCTCCCCCCCGCTCCCCCCTTCTCTTTCTCTTTCACCTTGTCCCTGAAACCCTGCCTCGCTCGAAAGCCACCTATATCCCCACTAGCCGAATTCCTCGCCGCGCTATCACCCCGGTTCCCCATTCTCATCTTCGGCCTCTCACATTCGCAATTTACCCGTTCTCCCGGTTTCATTCGCCTGCTCGTTAACGCCCCGTCGATCTCTCCTCGAATCAAAGTCATCGAGCGATCATCGCACGGGAGTTCATCGCGGCGCCAAATCAACCAGATCCGACAGTCGAGAAGCACCCGGCTTGAGAGCATCGCGCGTCGCACGGAACGAAAAAAAAAACAAAAAAAATTATAAAAAAATAACCCGAGGCTTTCCTCATTCAACGGCTCCGAGAGTCGACTCAGCAGTGCGCGTGCGCAAAAAATCATCCCTCGTGAAAAAATTCGCTCCGAAAGCTTCGTGAGGGCTTCAGCTCGATCTCCATCAGTTGCGCGGGTGTTTGTGCCGGTATTTACTCCGCTCCGTATATTTTATACTTTATCCCCCACCCCCTCCCCTGCCCCCCACCCCCTCCCCCACCTTCCACCGACAACGACGGCCTAAATTCAACGTTAAAGTGGGATCAGTCGCTATCGAGTTTTTATCGCCAATCTCGCGTAAAAATATCGCTGGAATTTATCCGGGTGTTTTTATGAAAAATCGTTAAATTAAAGGAGTCGCAACGAGGCTTTAACGATCATTCGATAATAAACCGATTGAGCGAAGGCTTTGGCGCGTGTAACGATAAAAATCGAACGCACGATTGATAATAAACTACGGTAATCGTCGAGTAAAGGATAATCGCCCTTTAATCCGAGCATCGTATAAATATACATCGAGTAACAAGGCCTAAAATTCAAGAGGGGCAAACTAATGTATTAAATAATAGAAAAAAAAAAAAAAAAAATAACAAATATCGCCCATCGCGCGTGTAAAGAAGTCCAGTGCCAGCCGAGATCTCTCGAGATCACCGAGGAAGATATAACAGAGAGAGGTATATTGGTCTTTGAAAAAAAAAAAAAAAAAAAAAAAAAAAGAAAAACATACAGAATAAAAATATACCCACCCGTGCATGTTTGACGCATGCGAGAGATCCCGAGAGTGAAAGATATACACGCATGTGTGCCAGTGAATGAAAGGTAGTCTCCGCGTGCGTGTGTTTGAGTTTTACAGTTTAAATAGAAAAAAAAAGAAAAATTAGAGTTTGATAGAATAAAAAAGAGCAAAAGCAAGGTAAAGTAAAATTTTAGTGAGACTGTCGCGTGTTTGAAAGTCGCACAAACGAGATAAAATCCGCGAGCCTGTTAGCGCGCGCCTTGTCGGTAAATAATAATAATAATAATAATAATAACAACAACAATAATCACAGAAATAACAACTAAAGCAAAAAAAAATTCTCTCGTTGATAAATCACGATAGTTATTCGTCTTCGGTGCGTGTGCAATTGTACGCAAGGGGGATAACGCAAGGTGGACGTTAACACACAAACGGGGCGAGAAGACGGCAATGTTCAACATGAACAACCTACTTAACGGCAAGGATTCACGCTGGCTGCAGCTGGAGGTGTGCAGGGAGTTTCAGCGCAACAAGTGCACCAGGCCCGACACGGAGTGCAAATTTGCTCATCCACCGGCTAACGTCGAGGTTCAAAACGGACGGGTCACTGCCTGCTACGATAGCATCAAGGTGAGTCGGTCTCCCTCGAACTTTTGTTATCTGCGACGATGAAAAAAAAAAAAAAAATATCGAATTTTTTTTTTTTTGGGGTAAAACGGAAAGAAACGAAAATAATTAGAATCAAGCGTTTCAGTAGATTTTCGTAGACAGACGCTCTGTATCCGTTGAATAGTCGCTCGATGCACGCGGCTCGTATATATATATATATAAATCTGGCATGACCGAGTCTTCTCGGAGGCCCGTCGAATGCTCGTTGCCTGGCAGTTTAGCCTCTCGTCGGAGGTATTAGCGTCGCGGAGCCTCCCTTGAAAGACGACATTGTTCGATGTGCACGAACGCGACCTCGTTTCCTCGCGAATGTATATAGAAGAGCTTCTGTGCTCGCCACGTTCGGAACGTGTAACAGCCGCGAACCTGAGAGATCCGAGTATAATTTCGTCGACGGTGAATGTCGAATAACCGCCGCAGTTTATCGATCTTAACGGTGGGACTTTGGTGATTTCGGATTTAAAAAAAAAAAAAAAAATATTTTTTCATTATCGATCTTATTATCGGTGCAGGATAATTGTATGAAAATAAAGTCGTCAGCCCCGATTACAAAGATCGGTCGGTGTACCATTTTCTGAAAGACAGGAAAAACGATAATATTGAAAAAAAAAAACAAAAAAAAAAAAATATCTGTATACAGACCTTGCGTTCAATATTATTTTATTGAAAATATTGACGTTTCGAGAGTTGTCGATAATTTCAAGACAGTCGATAAACTATTCAATTTCTACAGTCCGTATAGGAAAAATGATATGCTGCGAGTAGAAATCGTAGCTACAGTTCATTGTGTTTGTTCTTGACACACTATCTATTTATGCTTAACGACAAGTATCTCACGATTTCTAATACAGTTTTTAAATTGAAAGTTGGTAATGATCTCGATATGTCGTCGATCACATAAGACCGAGGTATAGTAACGGCTCAGGGGCGTATAGGAAAAAAACGTCACAACGGCACTACATTCCGAGTTCACCATACGAAGTGTGGCAAAAATGTACAGATCCATCTGTCCGTGTAATTTTTTATATTGAAGCCAGAGATTTTTTTTTTTTCACGATACGAACAATCAGCCGCATCGTATTTTATATATATATTTTTGTACGGATTAAAAAATCTGACGATATTGATAAAATTGACAAAACACCTTTCTGGAACCGCACTGGTCGAATCCCCCCTCGATATACGAAGCGCGCACGTTTCTGCCATGATTAATTACCTCGCGAGGACATAAATAATCATTGCCAAAGATTTTTTCGATCGGTCTAGAGGTGAAATATGTTTTTTTTTTTTTTTTTAATTTTTTTTTATAGCTCGACGATAATAAACTCGCGTTTTTTCCTCTCGTACGAGGAGTGTTTCACATGCACGATTAACCACCGAGCGTTATGATAAAAGAGAGAGAGATATAGACCCAAGAGATATAGAGAGAACCCTCGGCAGGAGCACTTCAATTCCGTTTCTACGTTCGCGTTATCGATTCCAATTACCTCAAAACTTTCAATTAATTCAGCTGTCAAGCCGTGTTGCACCGCGCGCGGGCCGTACAGCATCGGCAGAAGCGGCAGAGGCACGCTGGGGACACACGAGGCGAGGAGGCCGGTTAACCTCCCCGGTTTTCTCTATCTATCGCATTCTCTGTCGATTTTCTCTCGGCTCTCGGGGCCAGATGTCACGGCTTTTCCAAAGCCTCCCCGCCGCTCCCTCCCCCCCCCCCCCTCTCTCCCCCTCCTCACTTGTTTTATCGGCTCGTTACGCTCGGTCGACCCTATTGGCGTTTCTTTCTATCTGTCGACCGTCAGGTGTCCTCGTTGTACGTTTTTTTTTTTTTTTTTTCTTCAGTTTTATCTATTTTTTTTTTCCTTCAATTTTTTTTATTTATTTTTTATCGAACCTCCTCGAACTTCGCTTCCCTCTCTTTCCGATGCATTCCGAATCTCCCCTTTGTTTTCGAATATATATATATATATTTTTTTTTTCGGTGCAATTCGTTTTTCTACCATCGAACCTCCACGCAGCGATTCGAGATTCGAACGTGTCCTCGTTTTCCCCGCATCGCCAAACAACAATCCCCCACTTTTTTACGAAGGTGCTTCAAAGGTAGTTACGTCGCGAAGGCAATCCAAAGTCATGTGCATAAAACTCTTGACATGTTTTAATTTAACTGTGAAATTTTGCTTGTACAAAATCTCGAGGGCTCTTACCGACCGTTTCAATGAATAATTGTATCTTGAAAATGGGTCTTTTTTTTTAAATAGAGAATTAACACAGTTAGATCAAAAATAGAGAAAAAAAAATATGAAATATTGCCGACTCGCGAATTAATCAGGAATTCATTTGCAACAACAAAAAAAAAGTAAAGTCACCGGATTAATTTTCAATAGAATTAATTTTTCATGTAACATAGACGCTGATCTCCGCACCGACAAAAAAAGTTTGGCAATATCAAACCAAGCTTTGATTGCGGCTGGCGAAGGAAATATTTGGTCGACTGAAAGATATATTCAATTAAGCGAACGAGTATTCAGTAGTTTTACCGAATATTTCGTTGCTTCAACGAACAGTTACTTGAATTTAACAATCATTTTGTTCAATCGACCAAAAATTTCCTTCGCCAGCCGCAACCGCAGCTTATTTGATATTACCAAACCTTCGCTGCCAAAACAGCGGAGCGCACTGCCGAGTCGGACGCGGAGAGTCGAAGGAGAACAAAAAAGAAAAAAAAAAAAAAAAAAAAAATTGATAGATTGGCAAGATCGGGCCGATCGTTCCGACGAATCGCCTAGGGTTTGAACGGTGCAATGGAGTGACGATAATTACGCCACGGCGAGGAAACTCTCGGCGGCCGCGGAATTTCCATCCGTCGCGGGTTTCGCGCGCCGCGGCGACGTTAGTTCGGCCCCCCCCCTCCCCCCCCCCCCCCTCGTCTCGCACGGTGTCCGCGTTTGTTCGCTCTCTAGTTAACCGAGGATGAGCGGGTCGTGCCCGAGCGGAGGAACCCGCGGCGCTCCTCGAGCGGTTGGCAGACACGAAAAACATAGAGGCAGCAGCTGCCGCGGTTCCCTCTCCCTCTCCTGCACCTGTCGCGTCTGTTAGCCACGACCGAAATACGGGACTACGAGAGAGACCCTCTCTAGTTCGGGCCGACTTTCGAGTCGGAAAATCGACTACCAAGAACGCCGAGCGTCGAGAGGGAGCCCCGAAGAAGACACACGTACACCGCAGTATTTCGGCACGGTAGAAACCTCTCGTCGCTTTTCACGCGCTCTCTCCGCTATCTTCCGCTCGCTCTGTATCGTATTCCTCCACGGAGAGTTCGGGTGTCTCGAGCTTCGCGCATTCGATAAAAACAATCGGGTTTTACACCGAACTGGCGATTAATCTCCATCTATGAATTTTCGCTTCCGCTATCCATTCTTTGGGCTACACGACAGGAGGACGTTGCTTAAACTTGCCGGCATTAACATTTCTTGTAAAGAGGCAATAGTACTGATAATTATGATTATTGTGTGAATGATATGAATAAACGCAATAATCATATTAATATTAATAGTAGGAGTGAATGAGATTTATTGCCAAAGTTAATATTTATACGGTTATCTTTTCATACTAATGTTGTACTTGATGATAATTTTGCGAGGCAAAGGGTCGAACTGAGTGTTTCGGCCCGAGTAATATTAATATTGATATCAATGTTATCAGTAATAACAATAGTAATGATAGAAACGGTAATGCCAATTTGCGACACGTTAACTTGAAAGCTCTCGCGTAAAATTCACGTCGATATGTCACGCGCAATAAAACTCTTGGCCGCGTTTAAAATTCAAAAAAAAAAAAAATATACGAAGAAATAAACAAACGAAAATAATAAAAAAAATCGTGTCTGCAGCGGGCGAGTTTTTGTATGTCGTGTATCGAGCTTAAGCTCTTGCCTCTCTTTCCATCGCTCGGGCGACTGTCACGAAATGTGTGCAATATCCATATTTCATAGGAATATTCTTTGAAACGACAGCTGTTAAACTAGCGCGCTACGTTTCACCCCGTGCTCCCGCATATCGTTCCGCCAGGATTCGTGTAAACGTTTCTCATACACGCACAAACATCGCGCACGTCGCAATGTGTACGAACCATGTGCACCGAAAGTCCTACACCCCTGTCTCGTGGTATATTCTCTTTGGCGGAAAGCCGCACGTGCATGCATTAACGTTATTCTGCGTAGCTTGGGGAGAGCGGGGCAAAATGAAACGGTGGTTAAAACCGAACAGTGGCCAAACGACGATTTCCCAATTATTTTTGGATGAGCCATTTTTTGCCCCATCGATACAACTGCCCCATCCAAAAATTATTGCAAAATTGCGTTTTGCCCCACCGATGCTTTCGGGTTTGTTGTCTCGTTTTCCCCAACTGTCCCATCAAAAAATTATCGGAAAGTGGCGTTTTTTGGCACCACTGTTCCGCTTTGCCCCGCTCTTCCCTGTATGCACGTTGACAAACAGGCGGATACACACCGATCCGCACGAGGCTGACTTTTACGGAGATACAGACAAGCGAAGAGCGTGGATAACAATGCACAGTGGTTTTGGATTCCCGTGACGAATCCCCGATTGCCTGCGCTTCTTCTCCGGCTGCGCGGTTGACGTCGTGCTCTTCCCTTCGCCCCGATCGTCATTAAATATTGCTCTCCCTTATTCGACCCCCTCGCCGTTACCTCTTCCACTCCGGCCTCGCCGCTGCTCCGGCAAAGTCCAAGGACTCGTCCCACAATTTCGCGATATTCAACTTTTATCTATCCGCAAATATTCCCTCTTTCGAGCGGGAGAGAGCGAGGCAGCAACCTTTGGATATGAAATATTATTAATCACGAGCATGCTCCGGATTCTTTTATGAATTCACAATGAAGAGGAAGAGAAGGATAACAAAAAAAAACCTGTATACTTTTACGGAATAATTTACAAGAGTGAAACGCTTCCGACAACGCGGACGGTGAAAAAAAAAAGAGTTTTTGTAGCTTCAACAAACATTTCCCGTCCGCAAAGCACGTCAATTATTTTTCCGGGTGATTTTACAATATTTTCAAATTAAATATACGGTTCGTTGACAGAAGGAAAAAAAAAATGACACAATCGACGAGACAAACGGTCGTGGAAGTCGTCGAGCAACAAAATGTTTGTTCGATATGCGGTGCTTTTTTTTTCCTCGTGCAACGCGACGGTCGATCGTCTTCGATTTTATTGCGAACACGTAAAAATGAAAAAAAAAGAGAAAAAAAAGGAGGAAACAAATCCTGTACAATAATATCGTTGTGGTGACAATGTTACCGAGTGACACGAAAGAGTCTATATTTCTTCGGTTCGAGCGTCGCCGATATCAAGATCGATTCGCCTCGGCGAGTCACCGACATGCGAGCAGACAGACGCGAGGAGTCTCTCGGTATGTGTGTGTGTGTGTGTGTGTGTGTTGGAAAGAGGGGAAGACGCGGAGAGGCCGCGAAGTCAGGCATTGCGCTAGCGGGCCGGTGAGCCAGACAGACAGACAGACAGACAAGCAGCCAGACAGCGCGGGGAGTCGCGCAGCGAGTCTGACGGGTGCAGGTATTACATCCTGCGAGGAGAACGACGGAGAAGGAGATATGACCGAGCAGCTCTCGAACCAGCTCTCGGTGTACATCCTTCTCGTTTTCCCCTGCCTCGTTCTTCTTGCCGAACTCCTCGCCTCTTCCCTCTCCGCTCCTCCCGACTGTATCGCGACTGTACAAGTATTCTCTTTACTCAATCGCACCGCGATTTGCTTTCTTGCACGCCGTTCCGTCCGTATCCACCGCGATATCGGCGGGGACACCGATATTACAAACTGCAACGCGAATCCCCCTGCCGCGCAGGAATCCAAGAGACTCTTCGGTAGGTAAATCCTGCTGAACGTGTCCGATCCTTTGACATGGGCAAACCTCGTCGAGAATCCTCCTGTGGGTACACCGAACGATGTTCGAAGTAGACGGTGGCGGAGAGCGTCTGAAACGGCGACCCGCGCCGAAACGGACCGTCTCCGGACGCGGAAAACTGTATAGCAAGATTTCAGCGATCTTTGTATTCGAAATTTGTTTTATTAAAAGATACCTTGATACTGGCTGTTACTGGGCATTTGGACCAGTGTCACATGGTACGGGTTATCGGGTTCTGCAAGATTTGTAAATATCATCTAAATTGATGACTCAAATGGTAAAACAGCGAGTATGAAAACATTCGGAACTTTGCTCCTGGGACGATAGAGTTTCTCCAGTCTCGCGAAATTGTTCAACGAAAAATGGTCCATCTTGGCCCCGCTCTCCCCGTTACACACAACCCGAGAATTCATTTGAATCTTGGCAAAAGCGAAGTCGTTGCGCGGAAGACTAAAGAGAAACGATTTCCTTATCTCTTCCATGGCCAAACGAGGTTTCGCAGCCCTCGTTCTCTCTCAATTTCTCTCCCCCACTCCCCCCCTCCATCAAGCCCCCGCGGTCTTTCCGTTCTTTCAATTCTTTTCATTATTACTCCCACGGTGGCCCCTACCATCGAACTTACCGAACGTTTACGTAGCACACTCGCCTTCCATCCACTCCCGTGCCCGCCCCACCCATACCAGCTTCGCGAGGCTGCAGTAAAGTTTCTCCGTTTGTTACTTTATTTCCTTCCTCCCCCGTATATATCTGTAGGGTTCCGCAAACTTTCAACTGCCGAGATTCCCGCGAGTGTGGGCAGATACTAAACCCCCCCTCCGTCTTGCACTCCGGGTGCTCTTTTCGTCTCTTTTAGCATGGAGATTCCCCGTTGCAGTTCTCCGTCCGTATCTGTCGGTCGGCGTCGCATGTAATTTACGACCGGACGGCATTAGCCGCTATGCTTGTCCCCGTAATAGAACACAGAGGGACGGAGGGGTGGAATGGTACAGGATGGGAATCCGTACCTCCGGTCCGTCTGTATTCGTCGAGAGCCTCGACGGATATGTATGTATATGTCCAGTATTCTCTCGGTACCGCCTCGTAGGTATTCGCGGGCACTTGTGTGACAATATGCATTCGAGCCGTCCGTGTGGGCTCCGTTGTCGGTGGGGAGGGGGGGGGGGGGGGGGGGGGGGATTGCACATCGTGCTGCAACCCTGCGACGTAACGGGGAGAGTTTGTGCCGGGCGGCGGTGTGGTTCGAGCGGCGGACCAGCAGTCGGGGATGCTGGAGGGCAAGGCGCGCGGATGGCATTCCGTGGTCAGTACGGCATGTGCCTATATGCCGTCATGTATTATCGATTCCCGGCTCGTCGAACCCTGTAACGGCCATAGGGTCGGACGACGGGGAGTACCGGTGGAGAAGGCTATATGCTCCAGCGGGACATCGGAAACCCCAACCCGTGCTGGAGGACCCTCAGGAATGCCGATACGCCATCCGTATATCTGTATGGTGCCCACCTAAACTCTCGGCTCCCCCTCCCCCCCCCCCCGCATATCTCCGTGGATTTTACTCCGCGGAAGCGTTAAAACGCACGAGCTCAGATGACTCGCGCAATCGGTTGGGTCCAAATTTTAAGCTGCTCGGACGGAAGGGAAAATGAAACTACGGAGGGAAGACAGAGTGCCGGTGCGGCTTACACACACGGTCGTGATTGGCGGATTCTCGCGTATTGGTCGCCGATCTGATCCGATCGACTCGTCCGTGTGACGGAAAATGGCAAATGTTCTTTCATGCGCGAGCACCTTCAGACGGAATAGGTGAATGAGACGCTTTCGTGGAGCTGCGGACTGCTGCACGTCCGTTTATGCAGTGAAAAAAAAAAAAAAAAAAAATGGTTATGCATGTTTATGCAGTGAAAAAAAAATATCAACGAGTCAACTTAAATTCGCTTGCGATGTAACAAAACAATAAATTGTTGTTTCAGTTCTACTTTCAATTCTGACAATTCTGTACGGGATTGAAACGATAGCGTGTCACCTTTACAGTTTTGCCTTCGTTGTTTCAATATCGTATGGAATTGTAAGAATTGAAAGTCCGCAAGCGATTTTTTTTTTTTTTTTCAGTGTCGGCACGGAATGTGCTCGTTTCGCGTCACGCACTAGCGATGATGATTTCCCTCGCGATGCGGCGGAATGCACACACGGTAGAGCGTCATTACGGACTGATTGATAAATCGCGATCGTCAACTCCACAGTTGTAGCGATATATATATATATTTTTACCGTAGTAACAGGCTGTTGCGGTCGCTCGCTCGCTGTTGGTACATACTTTTTTTTTATATCGAAGGAACACGAGTCAGTAATACCGCGTTTTCTTTCGGAGATTATTCTCACGAGTCACGATGAACTTCCTAGAGGGTGCGGATCCTTGTGAGTGTCTGCGGAAGGACAATAGAAAGAGAAAGGGGTATTTATTGCGTACCCTGAAACCGAACACACACAAATATTATGTAAAATTACAGTACTTTCAAAGTAATTTCGAAATACTTTGAGTACTATTGAAAAACTTTTATTAAAAATACCAGTTTTTTTTAATCATTTTTTTTTACCCTACATTCATTTTGCATAACATTTGTATATTAAATTTAATATACTAGTTTATGCACAAAATCTTCCATGACCGGTACATTAATGTTCATGCAGACATTTCTTTACAGTGAAGTCCCCTGAGAGTACCGTGCCAAAACTGAACAAAACTGAACAGATAGACAGACGCAGACGCAAATTCAGAGACTTTTCTTATATATATATATATATATATATATATATATATATATATATACATATACATATATATATATATATATATAATATAAGATAATACTAGTGTACAGTGGAGGTACGAGAAGATTTGAAACGGAGCGTAATATGTCTAGGGCGAGCAGGTGCGCGATTATTACGCGGGGCGCGTGCTGCCGCGATGGATCTGCAGGATGATTTTACGAGGGTGAGCTTTCCGTATAACGCTCGAGATTGCCCGAGGATCGTAATCTGCGTGACAGACCGTCGCCGCGGACGTCGTACGATAATTTTATAGCGACGGGAGACCGGAAGTAACTAAAATACAGAAAAAAAAAAAACGCCCGAAGCACGAACGCTCCTGCTCCCCTTGAATTATTCACCGAATCCCCGATGTATTTTTCGTCCACCCGCGTTGAAAAAACATTCAATGAGGCGCGTGGCCGAGTACCGATGTACTCGGGATCGTAAAAACTCAAATAAAATCGAGACGTCGAATCATCCCCCCTTTCCGCCCAGCCGTTACGTACCGCGCAGAGGGTCGTTAAAAGTCTGCCCAGATACAAGACGAACGCGCCGGGAAAGCACCGCGACTATCGAGCTCCGAAACATTTCCACCCATTACTTTCGTGTTCGATTTTTTCTTTTTTTTTTTTCTTCAAAATATTCGTTCGCTCGACACTGCATTTTGTTCATCCTCTCACCGGGACTCTTCAGCTGCGAGAATTTTTAGACTCTCGAATGTCAGAGTTCAAACACGTGGGTAAGATTGCCGAACGGTGAGACTGAGAATCACGGTAACCCGGAGAGATCGCTTCAGTTCTTCAGTGAAAGCTGCTCTGTAGTCCACCAATATGGAACACGAGATTATAGAACAGCGCCATGGGAGAAACGCATCAGCGACTTCTTCATCCGCCTCAATTTTATTCCAGTACCGAGATTAATAATAATAATAATAATAATAATAATAATAATAATAATAATAATAATAATAATAATAATAATAATAATAATAATAATAATAATAATAATAATAATAATAATAATAATAATAATAATAATAATAATAATAATAATAATAATAATAATAATAATAACAATAATAATAATATTTTGGAGTAAATGAGGTCACGCGCGCGCGGGATAACGTTGCTGGCGACGCGGTGTGTGTAAGACGTTCGCGTTGAATAGGCACGCGATGCGCGGCGGTACGGTGGAGAGTTTCCTCGGTGATAACTCGATGCCCGGATAGAGGCGGGCTTTCTCGTGCGTGCGCGCGAGGGAAGAGCTCTTCTCCGGGCGCTGCGGGTGTGGGGCAAGGGAGACTATTCTTGGATATGTGCGTTTCTCCGGTACACGCGTCAAAGCAGTCAAAAAGTACTTCCGCCATTACCGCGAGGAGCGTAGCGGACTGGCACTGTCTCGTGAGAGACGGAGACGGGTCGAGAAAGGGAGAGTCGGGCCGGAGGTGGAAAGGGAGAGCGTCGAGCATAATGACTGGATGCGTCCGTGTGTGCGTACGAGTAACGGGGAGGGATACTGCCGGTGTTGCCGGTGATTCCGGGGAGGCTCGTGCACCTAATAATAGGCGAGAGATGGGCGTCGTTTGTTCGCAAGCCGTTATAGCCGAGGATCACCTCTCGCGCCCGCTCGCCGCTCACGGCAGCGTCACTCTCGGGATTATGGTCCAAGTTTTGCGTGTGTGCGAGATCGTGCGCCGCCCGTTGTGCGCCGCTCGGGCTCTTGCGCGAGATAAATTAAAAAAAAAAAAAAAAAAAAACCGTAAGAGTCTCTCGGCTCGAATACGGGCCATACGCGCCGTGTGTACAGCACGCGTGCTGCTTCTTTTTTTTTTTTTGCCTCTTTTCCTCTTCTCTCTAGTCCTTCCTCGGGTCGATGCGGTTGCGTCATTCAATGCAGCTCTTCGGGGAACAAAAAAAAAACGATATAAATACGCGCGAAGAGGAATAGTCGGTGTCCGGAGTTGATTTCTCGAAAGAATGAAAATTTGATATGTATATGTGTATATATATATATATATATTTCTCGTGACTCACGCACCGCTGGGCTCCAGGCTGAGGAGCGTAGTTGCAGATAAAATACCTAGATAAGATGAAACAGAGTAAGTCCGGCGGGGCGGAAGGCGGTGGGGGGGGGGGGGGGGGGGGGGGGGGGGGGGGGGGGGGGGGAGGGGAAAGCTCGAGAGCAGAGTATCCCGAGTACTCCGTGGCCGTACGAAACTTGTACTTCAGAAAAATTAATAATTCATTTTTAATCTCGATCTGAATTGTCTTGATATACCCAGTTTCGGAACAGAAGGAGATCGCCAGCTCGGCGCGGCCTCGCCATCACCTCCCTCTCTGTTCGCTCACCGCTCTCCGCTCTATTCTGGATTTAAACCGCGCCGGGCATAAGTTTGGAGCGTGTAAGAGCTGTAGGTATTGTATAATGTCGAAAAGTCGGTATTCTCTCGGTACTGTCATCTCCCCCCCCCCGCGCCTTTCTCCTCGTCCCCTCCCCGCGGCTCGTTGCTAACGCCGCGGTGCACTCGAATTACAAATTTATTCTTCGAGTCCCTTAGTTTGTGTGTGGGTGATGAAGGTACATAAATAATGTATAGGCACACCCGAGCAAGCGCTCTCCCTCCCGACGAACACGTCATCGTCGGCTCCCACTCTCTTCTACTTACCCCTAATCGATACACAAAAAATTAACAAATAGACGGTACAAAAAAAGTTTTTACTTTTCAGAATTGCCGACAAACTTCGACAATTTTTTATTCGGTAACTTTCCGATCGCACTGTCCGGGTCTAGTTTTATAAACGAAAGAACAAACTAAAATAGTTAATGAGACGGGAAATAAAGGGACAGGTTTGTACACCGATAAAAAAAAATTCGGTTGAATCGATTAAAGATTCGGGCAGTGACGTGCAAATCAATATTTTGATGCCTCAAAATTATTTGCTGAAAAAACCCAAAAAATTGGTGAACCAACCAATCTTTCAGCTGGGCCAAGAATATATTTACTTTAATGTGCCTGCCCGAATCTTTAGTTGATTCAACCGTATTTTTTAATCCATGTAAATTCAAGCCTGAACAAACGAATTTGTTATTTATTTAACAAAATTATTTTAACGAAACTCGTATTTCGACTTTATTAAATGATTTTACACCGTGCGCGGTACTGTGTATTTACATTTACCAAAAAAAATGCCTTATCCGCAAAGGTCGACAGTTCATTTTTCTCGTTAATTGTACAAGTATTTTTTTTAATTGCATTTTATACGGTTATATTTTTAATGATAAGTTTTTGTTGAGCGTACACATTTTTATTTTTTCATTTTTTCACCGTACAACGCTTTACGAGTGTATCTTCTGCGTTTCTCGGAGTCTCCCGGAGCGGCTCCTCTAAGGAGGTCCTGTCGTGGCTCGGGCGTCTCGTTTGGATCTCGGAACTGCGATCTACCGCTGAGAAACGCGACGGCGCCATCTCGAATAGTTTCGTTATTATTTTTTTTTTTCGCGGTAAACGGTGCGTGGGATACGCCATTCTGATTCTCAGTAGCCGATATAATCTCGACCTTGTTTAGGTACTTGGCTCAACCTACGCCTCACGCTCGGCCGCTCGGCAGCTCCGAACTCCACTCGACCCTATTTTCTACCGGGGGATTTTTTTTCATTCTTTTTATTTCTTCGTTTATCACACTGTGTTACTCGCTCTATCTTCCTCTAAGATCCTCTTTTTCTCTACAGTTTCTGTGCCTTTAATGCCCCGGCACTTTCACTCGCACTCAAGTTCCAGGCGCCTCGTGCCGATGACTCAGTTGTTTTTTTCTTGTCGTCTTTTTCAACGAGTCTATAACTCTCTGCGCAATCATACGACGTAGCAATGCTAATATTGACGAGCCATTTTTTTTTTTTTTTTTTTTATAGTTACGGCCGTGCTAATTCATTCAGGCAATTATTTAATATCGCTTAAATTTACATAGACGGCGTATCAGCGCAATAGCGCGGGCTCGCCTTGCCGGCCCGGCGATTTATTCGTTCAACTGGATGAAACGATTAACACCCTTTCGATTCCGAAACCCGTCAGTGAAAATCGGATGAGGCTGCCCCTCGATGAAATAAAGTAAAATAAAATAAAAAAACTAAAATAAAATAAAATAACGGAGCAGGGGAAATCGTTAGATTTAATTACCGCATCAGGCCAGCTGGGTTGCCGGCCAAAGAAGCATCACCGACCTCGGACACCTGTTTGATCTTAGCTCGGAGAGTTCTCTTCTTTGACGACGCACCTGTTCATTTTCGTCTCTGGTTCATCCTCTCGTCTTTCCCTCGCGCCCTGTACTCAGTCCACTTTCCGTCCACCCTCTCCCTGCCGCAAATCGCCACTGTCTCGCGCGGACCTTCGAATCTCCGCCCTTTGTCGAAAATCGGCAATTAAGAACGTCCGATGTGCGGCGGGTGATTAACTTAAGAAAACGCCCGGTCGAGTGAATAGTGTCACCGATATATTTCATCATTTCAGCTTTAATTATTTATCAATTGATGGGATTTTCCATCAAGGTGCAATTGGGCTTAAGCCCGTTTTCATTAAATAAATAAATACATATACAAATTTATAATTCGAACAATTTCATATAAATTTGAAAAAAAAAAATATATATATATACATAAAATTTCGCTATCAGAATATCTATACATATATCGCGAGAAAGTGAATAAAAGTATATTCAGTCGCGGCACGCGTCATAATCGCAAAAACTTTTTCGGTACTCTCGGTAATTATTCGCCGGTTTTTATCTGCGCGGCAGCTCCCGACCGCCGTTCGTTTCATTTCGCTCCCCCCCCCCCCCCCCCCCCCCGCAATACGTACGTTCCTTTATTCGTCTGTCGCTTTCCCTCTTCTCTCCGACTCGTGCAGTCATATATATATGTACATAATATATATACGTATATATATATATTTTCTTTTATTTTTTTTCTATCCTCGTTCCTCACTTTTTCGCGAAGCCCGCGAGCGCAGCCCCGGTGTGAGAGAAAGAGTGGATTAACTCTTCTTTTCCATAGCAATCCTCATTCGCTCCACAGCGTGTTCGCTCACTCGCGGCCAAGAGCCACGCCAACCTCCCATATCCGTGCTGAATTTTCAAATTATACCCGGCAGATTACGCGGATAAAATTCAGCTGTAACCCCCTCCGGCCGTCCATAAATTTACATATCGCGGTTCCGCACAGTGTGTACATCGCACATGTACGCGCCGTACTCGTCCCCATGCGAGTACAACTTCACCGACGGAACCAACGAAAGCGCATACCGCTCCGAGCCACGCGAACACGGGGACGCGTCGTGAAGTAGATAAAAAAAAAAAAAAAATTGTCCCCGGCTCCATTTCCATTCCATCATTTTTTTTTTTTTTTTTTTTTTTTTTCGACTGCGTCGTTTCTGTAACTCGTTCTCGAGGTTATCTCGCATCTCCTTTTCTCGCTCCGCCGGGAGCGATGGATGGAAAGGTAAAAATTGCATTCGAAGGGTAATTAGCGAAAGAGCCGCCACTCGTAGCGATTGACGGTGGGGCATGCAGGGAAGCGATGGTTTTGTTTTGGCAAAGGCTGCACGCGCATCGGGAAACCGCTAAGCTTTTCTCGAACCGGCCCAATTAATGGTAGCTTTCCGATTCTTTTATTTTTTTGTAATTTTTTGTTTGCAACTTTTGCCCTCTCAATTCTCTCTCGTGTTTTCCTCCGTGACACGCGAATTCCCGAGAGCGGTTTGCGCCGGTGTCGAGGACTCGATCGGGTTACCCGCTCTCGTCTCGGCTTACGAGCGCGACAGTTATTTTTAACCGAGATGATCGTCAGACGAGAACCTTGGTCGCAGAGCGCAATTCCTCCTCTCATTTCGACCGAGCTTCGCCACACGATCTAAGGCCGTTCCGGTGTACGTCGAACGTCTCCCACTTACCCTCTCCTTTACCCCCAGGGATACGAAACGATTGGATTATTAGCGAGTTTTATCTCGCACCGCGCACTTTTGCCACGGTCGTCATTTATCATCGAGGCAGAATCGCACACCTTTGTGCACGACCAATGGTGTGTTTCAACAGGTAGGCCGAGAGTCGAATGGAGAAGAAAAGGACGGGCATCGATTTCGTCACTGGGCGACTTTTAACTTTCTATCTTGCGGAGCATAACGCTAATGCCGTGGGAGAGACGAGTCGGGGAAAGGTGGAGCATACGGACGACGGCTGAACATACCGTATTATCTTGGGTTCGCGCGAATTGAAGCGTACTCCGCGTGGACGAGCGGCGTCGACGCTCGACAATTATTCGAGGCCGGACGATAATGGCCATTAAAAAAAGCAAAGAATTTTTGTTAACCGATGATAATTCGAATACACTTAGATATCATGGGAAAAAATAATTTGTATCTCCGACAGGGAGTGAAACGAGTGATTTGAGATCAGGGGGAAAAAAAATGTATCAAGCGCTACACCGAAATGACGAATGGCAGCAGGAAATAGTATATTATGTTACAAGGGAGGGAAACGCGTGATTTTCGCCGAGTGTGAAGTTCGCTGCCCGACGTGACGCGATGCCAGAAATCGCGCGAGGTAAAAATCCACTCCCTGACGTGTAACATACGATACTTTTTTCCGAATTCGTTACAATAACCACATGTCTTGCGTCGAATAATCGTCATATTCGCCGATGACCATTACTCTCCCGGAAGCAACAGGGTTTTTAATAGGGAGTAATAAAGGGCGCATGCGCACAGGTCAGTTATGATAATCGGTCAATAACGGCGATTTTCCGCGCACGTTGCACGCAAGAAATGTTGTTTTTACCGAAGTAGGGAAACAATTTCGGGAAAAAAAGTCTGCAAAAAAAAAAAAAAAAAAAAACAGTCCCCTTAATTTGATGTATCTTCTCGCGCTGAATGGGAATCCAACGGATGTCTTGTCGCAACCGCGAGCCCGATGACGGTAACGACAATAAGCGAAGAAAAAAAAGTCCCCGTTGCGACTCAACTTCCCCGTGGACAGCGTGCGTCTATCTCGGGGAGCGGATTCGCGAAGACCCTCTGCGCGAATCTTTCCCCGGACATAAGCGAGGAAAAATGCCCGTCTCGAACGGAGAACACGAAAGCTTCGACGTTTCGAGAACAGTACGAAGGTCGATATCGGCGTGAGCGAGGGAGGCTGAGAGCGGAGCGGGCCGAGGGCGAAGTAGAAGACGCGAGAGGAGAAGGAAGCTCGCAGATAGGAACTGGCGCGAGGGAACAGTGCTCGGGAATGTACGAGAGGGGTGTCGGACGAGCGGCTGTCGAGGCAGGGGCTGTAGCCGGTGGGCGAGCAACAGCCGCTGCCGCTGGCTGCTCTTTTGTTTTCCGAGACAAGAGGGCGATGGTGACGGTGACGGCAGCTCCCTCGAAATCCGGCGAGCGGCCTGGATCTCTCTCCTGTTCTGGCGAGTGCGGAAGCCGCCTCGCCTCCCGGCTGGTTCCTCTTCTTCCTCGCCGTCTCGGTGTTTCTTCCCACCCGGACGACAGTGGTCTCTCCAATCTTCACGGTCGATAATAAAAAGTGCTCCCGAATTATTCGTCTCTCGCAATTTCGCATTCCTCTTTACTCTTCGCCCGATAAACCTCAGTTTCTTTCGCGGCTCGCATTCCCTTTGATCCCGGCGTTAATAACCCATTGATGTCTTAAGTAAATTATGCACTTCGCTTAATGCCCCCGTGCGTACGAGAGGCACAGAGGATACAAGCTCCCCCGTTTCGGAGCGAGGTGCGCGTTGCACCTCGTGCCGACTCCGCAGTTTGTCCGCGGCTCGGGCCTGATGCATCCCTCTGAACTCGTGACAATCCCGAAGCCCGGAAGTGACCGCCGCCGCCGTCGTCCCGATAATTCGGTGCGAGGCCACTGAGCGAGCGAAACCATATACGACGCGATAGAATATCGCTCGGCTTTCGTGTATCACGCTTTAGCATCCCGTCGCCATCGGCGATACCGATAGCGTCGCGCGGTGAAGCTCTCGTAAACACGTGTATGCTAATCGTGACGGGACACACTTGTGCACTCCACCGCCGATGGACGGAACGGAGCGATACGATGAGGAGGGTGGATCTGGTGCAAAATGGCCTGTTTTTACCATTTGTTCCTTACAAAAAAAAGCTTCCTCTATGAGGAAGCAAAAGTAACAAGTTTCGGCACAGTGAGAGAAGGATCTAATAGTAAATACCGATCATCCAAGAAAAATTATCATGGCACATAGTAGTGGGTCACTGGAGCGCCACCTATGACGGAGTCTTAAATTGTCCAAGAATTTTTAACGTAGTATCTATGAAAAATTCTTATGAATCCGGGAATTCCTACCATAGATGTCGCCCTGGTTCCCTATTACTATGTGCTATTGTACTATCTCTCGTATAGTCGTATATTTATTACTAGATCCTTCTCTCAGTGCACAAAATCCGGCCAAAGAGGAGACTGGTCCGTCTCGACCCGCTGTTTTCTGCCTTTTTTTCGTCGACCCAAAATTATGCGTATCGGCGTGGTGTATCAGTTTCCGGTGTTCAAGGCTTCCCCGTTCTGGTTGGTTCCTTCCCGGCTCCGATATGTGGCGGCCAGGCCGACACGGCGAGCACTCAGGACGCGGAGGAAACACGGAATGGAAGCGTCGGGCCTTCGTTCTATGTACGCGTTCGCCGAGAAACAGCCGTGCTCTATCACTGTACTCGTCTTATTCCTCGCCTCGTTACAGCGATAGTGTCGGGCGTCCTGCGTACTGTATTCGCCCGAAGTATAGGTATGTGAGCCGCACACAGACACGTATACACGCGTAAAACAGGTAGTCCCGGCATAATGAGAGCATTGTTCCGGGAAACTACAGTCTCATTGTTACCAGACGCGTCTCCCGTTCGCTGGCTTTGCCTTGGCTCTCCTTTGCCTCCACACTTTTCTTCCCATTCCAGCGCGCCTCGGCCCTCTCGCTCTTCCTTATCCGCGACTCTTCTTCATCCGCCTTTTCATTGTGCCAACGCTCACGCGCTCACTCGCGTCCATCTCGTTTTCCCTGCTTCTTTTTCTCACCGGCTGTTTGGGCACATTCGCGCGATGCTCGGTTATTCGGGCGATTCCACTCGTTCAACTCTCACGATCTCGGCGCTTTTTTATGTTTTGTGTGTTTGTCTTTTTCGTCTCTGTTCTACTGGAATATCAAAGAATGGAGCCAGTCAAAGTCTTCGAGTTTGTGGATTCTTATCTATTTATTTATTTCTATGCTGAACTGTTGGAGAAATTTCCTTTCGGAGCAATGTCGTCGGTAGATGGTTCGTCGTATTTTTAAATCTGAGTTCGGCATCCACGCATCTAACGCGAAAAATTGTCTCCCATTTAAAAAAAAATTAGCTATTAAATTGTAACTTGTTACATATTCAATTTGCAACTTTGCATTCGGTGTAAATTGAATATGTAGCGAGTTACAATTTAATCGCTCATTTTTTAAAATGGGAGTCAATTTTTCGCGTTAAATGCATCAATTCGTGGATGCCGAACTCCGATTTAAAAATATGACGTACCGTTTATCGACGACATCGTCTCCGAAAGGAAATTTCTCGAACAAATTCAGTTTCGACAAAAAAAACGGTTAAAAGAAAAAGTTACCAAACTCGAAGATAAAGTCAGCCGACAAGAGTGATTTATTAAGGGAGTAAATTTGCTGCGATAACAGAAGTCATGCAACGACAGCCGGAGCACCTTTCAGGCTTAAAACTGATTGTCCGCCGCCGCCACCGACTTTCGCCCTTCGTCTTACGGTCCTTGTGCGCAACGAATAAAAAAAAAAAAAAAAAAAAAAAAAAAAGGACACGCCGGTCGAAAAATCGAAAATCTCTCGGGCTCAATGGATTCACGCTACATCACTAATTCGACACGCCTGCGGCATGAGGCTTCGTTCGCTCTTGCACCTTTCGTTTCGTCGTACTCGAAACTGGCGAAGACCGAGCGGAGCGAGACCCGGTCTTCCCCCGTCCATAGCCGCTGGCGTCGAGAGGGAATTCGTTGCGTCATCGCCTTTCATGTACGTTAATACGGGTCAGCATGATGCGTAAGAATACTGTGTGCCCTCGCATATATGTTCACATTACTATCGCCCGAGTCGACACCGGGACTCGGTTGTTGAAACTTGTTCTCCACACTCGTGCGGAGTCGAGTCATTTCGACGGGAAATATTGCGACGCTTCATCAATTTCTCGTCAGTCATTAATCCGGGGTTTCAGGCGTGTTTTTATTTGTATTTTTTATTTTTTTTTTCGTTTTCTTCATCTCACCAACTCCACTCGACAGTGTGTGCTTCGTAGCTGCTCTCGTCTCGGAACTTTCTTCTCGTAAATAAATCGAAGAGATCGGATCGAATCTGCACAGCGTCATGGCAACAATTTTTATTCGCGCTCGTTCGTTTTCCTTTTTCCGCCTCTGCCATTGCCATGCAAATGCACGCTTTCCAGCAGTCTCTCCTACGTCTGCTTCGTGCTCGTTACTTTTTTTCTTCTCTTTTTAGCCTTGTTACTCGAGTACGATCGTACCTTGGACCTATTGCACGGTATTTATTACACGGGACAGCGAGCAAGCCGGGCGTTAAGTTGGTATGCAAAGAATCCGAGTGCGAGAGAACCCGTCGAGTTATACAGAAAACCGATCGCGATCGCGACAAGGCAAGAGAAAGACCGTGCTCGCTCGCGCGCGCGCGTTTGTGTGCAATTCCCGCTACGATCGGCGCCTTATACGCATCTCGAATTTCCCTCGATTGCGATCGTTCCGGCATTCCTTGAAGTCCAACAATCGCAGAACTCCTCTCAGAGACCCATCGACGTATAGACTCGGAAGATTCGCACAGTTTCTCTCGTTCTGCTTTTTCTTCGTCCTCTCATTTTTTTTTTTTTTTTTAATTTTTTTTATTATGCGAAGCGAACGTGCTAAACTCTTCGACCGAGCAAATAACGCCGGTCCGTTAAGATCGTTCGCTCCGCCAGACTCGGAGTCTTGAATTTTCCATCTTCCTCCGCCACAGTTACGTAGCGAGGAATTATACGGACAGGAGTACGTGTGAAACTCGGATAGGATCTAATGTACGAGAACCGTAGAGGAGAAAAGGCGGATCGAAGCGACGGAGCAACGAGCGGAGCCTCTCTTGCCAAGTATTTTTTTTTTTTTTTCATCTTTCTCCCTTTTCCTGCCCGGGACACGTCGACCTCTCTTCTGTCCTGTCACTTCAATTTTTTTTTTTTTTTTTTTTTTTTCAAATAATTTTCTTCTTTTTTTTGTTCTCTGTCGCTCACCGCTTCTCATCTCCAACTTGGTCTTTTCATTATCGATCGAGTTCGTCAGACTGCGCGTACATTTTATCGCGAAACGACTACGGCAACGGCGGCTGCACGGGCAGACCCGACGAGGAAGCAAACCACCGCCGTCTTCCTCGTCGCCGCCGCCGCCGCCGCCGAGTCGGAGTTTTCTGCCTCGCCGGCACTTAACCCGATCTGTCACAGCGATTTCGTGCACTTTCCTGCGGCGACGTGAAGACCTCTATAGCGCGAGGCGACGAGTGCTTCCACACGTACTGTTACCACTACGATGTCCCGATCCCAATAACGCGTTTCGTCAACGACATCGACGTTTTTCGTTATCTTTTTACTTTTCTCTCTTTTTTTTTTACATTAAACTTAATTAAATAAATTCGATAAAGTAATATCGACAAAAACGAAACTCCCTCACGATTTTTCATATCCTGGGGATTTTCATTCTCGTGATCGAAACTCCGTTGCGAGCCACCGACACGCGGCGGATTTTCCAATTTTTTGTGACGGAGAAATAGGAATAAATGATTATTTTATTGTATTGTATATGTAAAAAAAAAAAAAAAAAAAAACTTACATGTTATGCATCGTTAATAAACTCACTACTACTAAATAATGAAAAGTTAAGCAATTTGACGGTCTACGGCGAGATGGAAATAAATCTTTGGTCCGACGTCAGCGGAGTGCGCGAGCGACGGTCGAAGCAGCAGCTGTGCGAGGATCCAGCGCCTGGTCACCAAGGGGTAGGAACAATTAATCCACCGAATCCTGGCCTCCGTCGCCCGATCCGATAGAGTCGACTCACTCGGTGTGAACGCTCCCCCGCTGTATATAGCACAGTAGTCCACCGGTGGATTACCGACGGAGACGGCGTTCCTCGAGTCCGCGAGGGAGCGACGAAGAGAAAGACGCGACCATCGTGCCCGGGGAACCGGTCTCTCGAGTCGTCGACTCGTGACCTTCGAGTTCCAAGAGGATGCTGCGCTCCGCCGCCGCTGCAACGGAGCGCGCGATGCTGCGCTGCAGTTACCATGCACGCGCCCACGAGGGGTCCTCCCCCTCGCGAGGCTCCGGCGACGTCTCGGAAGCGAGCCTGCGACCGCAGCGGCAGTCGTCGCTGTCCCACATTTAGGCGTCCCTCACACCGGAATGCCGCTGCGACCTCGATCATCTCCTGGGCCGGCGCGTTGTCAATCTCCTCTTTGATCCATCGACGGAAATCTGGCGGTTCTGTGCGAAAAAAAAAACAAAAGAAAATTATGACGGAAATGCCAAGATACTTTTCTAGCGGCGAAGCGCAGGGTCGCTTCGCGACTGTCCGGACGGAGGTGGAAACAACCCGGTGCAATTTTGCACCTCCATCCTGTTAAGTTCCCGACGGGAACTCCGAGCTCTCGCGTTCTCTACCGGCGCTCTTTATACATATCTCTATGTATACCTATATATACACTTATGGACTTGGCTATTTCTAAAGTTCGTACAATGGTTATATTGTCGGGGTATACGCTGAGTCGTGCACAGTTCGAGCTCTCTCTCTCTCTATCTCGCGGTCGGTCGCCGCGCGTCTTGTTTACACCGTCGGTGTTCTGCTTCCAGTGTCGGGTAACTCTAGAAGCCCCGCGGGGCTCTTGCGCGAGAAGAGAGTACGTAATAAAGCTGGCGGAACCGAGCCGTTCAACGTCGGGGCGGGAGGTGCGGAAGGGGGGGGGGGCTTTAAGGCCGCATACATCCCAGCCGGCGTGGCTGTTTTGCCCACCGTGTAAAAAGAACGACTCCGCACCGAGGAGAGAATAAAGATAGCGGGAATGATAACTGAGAGTAGGACAAAACGCGCCGGCTCGCCGCGAATAAAGACACGAGGCGAGAGACGTATGGGGAAAGGTGCAAAGAGAGCTGCAGCGCCGGGATAGAACAACTCGCATACTTATGTGCCGGGGATCGCACGACCGAGAGTTCAGTGGGTTTCGAGGACACGGAAGTTCACCAGCGAATTTCCTCTTATACCTCTCTCCGCCGCTCCCCCCCTCCATCCCTCCCCTCTCGCGATCTCACTTGTTCCGGGTCTCTGAATTTTCTATCCGATTGATCACGGATAAAAAGAAAGAACCGGGTCGCAAGGATCTCGTTAGCTCGCCTCTGGCGCGGTGAGGATCCCGGAAAAAATTACAATATCGACGGATAAAAATTACCACCTTGCGGTCGTAGGTAAAGGAGTTCGGTTTCCATTGGCTTTAACTATATTCACGTTTTCGACGGTGGTTTTTTAATTTTATTTTTATTATATTTTATTTATTTATGCTTCTATTCGTGGAGAACAGTTGAAGTATCGCCAAGAGACGTGCCCAAAGCTACGAGAGCCGGTCGTGTATCATCGAAATCCGAGAGGAGTCGTTCGTTGCATAAACGTGAAGACTATTCGTCGCCCTCGGTACTCAGGACCGTGATCTTGTCCACCGGATAAGGGATTATCTTCTCCTCGGTAGCGCTGATACGGGAGAGGAGCCAAACGGGCCATCTCGCCCGGATAACTCTTCCGATGCTTTAGCTCGCTACTCCTGTTGCTGCTCCCCGTGGCCGAGTTTGCTGGTCCGCGCTTTCACCGGACGAATTCTTTCGAGCATCGGTCCGTGTCTCGATGCCAAGCGCGTTTCAACCGCTGGGATTCCTAGTCTGCCCACGAACGCACCTTATCTACTCGAGGAGTCTCACTGATTGCCGCTGGAAAATTCCTCGAAACCGCCTCGCACCGAGCTTCGGCGAATTAATAAGTTTTCTACCGTATCTCGATTTTTTCCCCCCCTCTGTCCTCACTCCGAAGAGGCAATCGCGACGCTCTTACAATATTTGTTAACGAAACACACTCGGAGGCAAAACCAACGGTTAGTCACGAGGCCGCGCCGTCGCCGCGAGCCGGTATTGATGCTTCAAGAGAAGTCTTCCACGAACCGGCCTGCGTGCGTGTGTGTGCGTCGGTAAAGAGTGCGAAAGGAAAATGCTCATGTGCGAGCCCGCACACGCCCCAAGTGTCGCTGCAACGAGAACACGATAAGCTCTCGCGGCTTTCCTCACATCTCTCTTCGCGTACCCGTTGCGTTGTTCGGGCTTTGCGGCCGCAAAGAAAATTAGCTTTACCCCACTAGCGAGCGCTCTTTTTTTTTTTCCTTTTCTTTTTTTCCCATCCCTTCTCTGTATAATGTATACAGAACACACACACTTGGGCTGCCCGAGGGTCCGTTAAACTCCGGCTACGAAGAACCGAGGGAAACGTGGCGCCGGTTCGTCTGGAGAGTATGAGAGACCCGACGTCTACGTCGTGTCGCCCGGACTCTGCCAGACTGCGTGACGTTGCTGCTTTGTTTCTGAGTAACTACTCTCGACGCATGATTTTTTATTTGTCCCTTCTGTATTTTTTTTTGTTCTCGTTTTTTTTCCCCACTTCTCGAGGCAGTGTTACCGATATCGGCCCGACGGTCTCCACTCCCGTGTACCGGAGCCTAATATAAGCCTTCCTATCGCGCGAATGACCGATAATGCGTTCCTGGAAAGCGTCGTCGGCCGGCAGTGGACAGAGGGGGAGCCGGTCTGTATGCCGATCGGTATATACGCGGTATCTTGCCAAGGACTGCGTGATCGTAACAACCGGCTTGGTTTTATCTCTGTTGGTGAACGTCGAAGGCTTTCGGCCGTTCCTTGTTCCTCGGATCGGCAGGATCGCCGGTGTGTTGGTCTGTTTAATCGATCACCGTCGTTCGGCGATCACGTGCTCGGCGTTCGGTGCTCGCTGTGTGTGTACTCTCACGGACACGTGAACCGATGGTTCACCGCTGGGACACGCCGATCGGGAGAGAAAGAAAGGAGTTAAATGTCGCGTTTCAGTGTCCGTCGGGAACGGCTCGGCGCATTTGCGATGACTGCGACATGGTACGCGTTGGCACACAGGCGAACGAGCGACGAGTCTCGCCGTGACGATGCTCAGCTTCCCACGCCTGAAGTTCCGCCGGTAACCGCTCGTTGGTTCTCCACGCTCGGCGGGGTTAGAGTGGCGAATATGGTCTACATTGATTAGCGCGCGAATCAATGATAAGTGGACTCGGTCACATTTGGGCCTTTTACCGTAAGCATAGAAACCGTACTTGGTGTGAGTGACAAAAGCGTCGCCTAGTGAGAGCGCTACAAAGGGCCGGTATTGGCAAAGGATCGGCCGGTGTTTGCCCAATGTCGGCCAGTACCGGTCCTTTGTGTCATTCCCACCAGGGCTTCAAGTGTTATCGCCTATAGATACGGCACTATGGTAGTGCCATTATGAGAGAGCTGGCGAATGGAGACCGCCTAAGTGGAAACCTTCCCAGGTGGGGCAGGCCTGGCCGATGGTCAACATCCCAGCTCCGGCACGAGACCGCACCAAGCCCGCGAGTGTGGCCAATCTCGCTTCAGTGCTGGGATGAAACAACCAGGACCAAAGCCTATCTGGGTCGATATCTCAGCTGCACAGTGAAGTTTCGCTGATGAATTCTTTGAAAACAGCCTGGTATCGCCCACGGCTTGGTGTTTGCCAGTTCCAGCCTGATACTGGACCCATGAAGAGATTCGCGAAACTCTGCGCTGCATTACTGATGATCGCTTGCTCGTAAACGGAAACCTCTTTGACTCGACGCAACAGTCGGAAGTCCTTCGAATCATGGCAACGAACATCTGGGATCGAGAATACTTCGTTAGACCATCTCGGCCTTTCCCTGTTTCTCAAGATCGTCGTATCCGAAGAAGAACTTATCAGATTCGTTGGATTCTGCGAAGTATCCGATGTAACTTTGCCCAGCGGAATGGCCACATTACCGCGGCTCTCCCGAATCCAACCCGTCTCTCGGACGTCTCACTGTTCCCGGTAAACGCGCGATGCCCTCCCGTTTTCTCATGAATTTATCAACCCTCCCTCCCGCACGTATCCCCTAGCTAAACGTGCGGCATTCGATAATTCGGCTAAGATCACCGATAGCAACGGCGATAGACCAGAACCGGGCTCAATATTTCAGGGCGCGTAGCGCCGAAAGTGGCGTGCACCAAAATTGTCCCATGGATTTTCCACATGAAACTTTCTTCATCGTGCACCACCGTCATGAGAATATGGATTATGGAGTATATTTGGTGCGAGAAACCGTGAGAGGAAAGCCAGAAACGGAAGCTTTGTTAGGCAGATGATTCCCTCGTGCAAGTCCCTCGTTCTCCCTGCTTCTCGTCTCCTCCCCCGTCCTCCATTCTCTCCCGCGTTCCCTCGTCTTTCTCGGCTTCGCAGAGAAGCTCCGGGGACGCCTCTCGCCCGCACCCACCAACTGGCCGAATGATTTGATTAGAGAACAATGGGTTTCCATTAACAACCCTTCCCATTCCGTCACTTCTCTGTCTCGGTCCCTGGTCCGTCCTGCCTCCTCCAGCCCCGCGTCAATCAGCTGACTGTTACACCCTCTTTCGTCCCGCTACCGTGTCTCGTCGCGCACTTTACTCGTCGTCCTACCACGCGTCCCATCGACGATTTTGCTTCTTTTCCAATGTATTTCCCCGCCCTCGACGCTCCATTATCAGATCGATGTCATTATTGCCCGGAATTAATTGTCATCGAGCAGCATCGATGCTGCTTCTGTTGTTGGATCGACCGTTTGTGTCGGTATGCGCGCAGAGACCGTTGGCTAACTGGCCAGGCACCGACACGCTCGTCATTCAGCGATACACGTTGAATCCACATATTATAGCATCGAGGGGGGTGGGAGAGTCAACGGGAAATGGGTTATCGATCCGAGTAACGCATAGAACCCGAGGTGCTACCGCATCGCCGCTACCGTTACCGCCGCTACCGTTACCGCTCAAACCAAGTTCGCATTGTTACGTAATCCTCTATCTCTGGCTATTTTTTATTTTTATTTTTATTTTATTTTATATTTATTCTTGCATGCATCGGGGGTGGGACGTGCCGACTCGCGGTTTTATTCCGAAGCATGCGACGGAGCACGCGAGGTCGCGAGACGCGGATCCTCGGCGTGGATCTAATTAATACCGAGGCGCGCCGCAACCCGGCGAACCCGCGTCCTCGCTAACTAATGCTCCAAACGAACTTAAGCAAACTCGTTCCCGAATACGTAACAGATCTTCTTATGAAGTTATTTATACACGAACACGAGTTTCGAAGTCGCGTTATGCACTCGAAGCCCGGCGGCGCGGGCGCGAACCAAACGCTCAGGAATTATTTCAGGCCGGCAGGGCAGAGATTTTAGCATTATTAAAACCTAGACATTCGTCATCCACAAAAAAAAAAAAAAAAAAATTGTAAATTCAACAAATACAATTGTGGTTCCTTGTGGATGCGAAATGTTTGTTAAATGCACAGGCTTTTTTTTATCGGATAGGGGAGATCGGGGCAAAATGGCATAGCGGCGCGAAACTCAATCTTACAATAATTTTTGGATGTCCTATTTTGTCCCGACGATACATCCGGATTTTTAAACCCGTTTTGCCCCACGCGCCACCATTCAAAAGTTATTGGAAAATTGCCTCTCGTCTCATTGTCCCGTTTTGCCCCGCCTCTCCCCTACATTGCAATTGTTTGTCGCAAAATCGAGCAACTCTCGATTCTGTATTTCTCGCGCATTCACTCGTCTATGCGACGTGCCGACTGTCGAGTTTTTTATCTTATTCACTATTTTTCCGGTGGTTAGAATTTTTATTTTTTTATTTTTTTAACACCGTTACACGAACGTTACGGAGCGGCATACAAATATAATGCGGATGCTCGGCTTGCGAGTGGAGAGTTCGCGAGTTATTCCAATTCGCACGTACGATCGAGCGTTTTCAATTGGTGTACAACGAGCGGATCGCGGGTGCTCGTCAGCTGTGTGTGTGTGTGTGTGTGGGTGGAAAAAACGAGAGGGAGTTCGCGACTCGGCAGCGAGGGAACAAAAACGAGATGGAGAAGATTCGCTCGTGCATACGGCAGGGAGGGATTCGGAGCGGTTCGGGCGCGTCGCGCTTTTCCATGGATCCCATTTTAGTTTCAGTCGGTTCGCGCCCGGCGCCAACCGGCCCATAAATACCGACGAGTCATGTCGACGCAGTCAAAGGGTAAATCGTTACCTATAATTGTCCATCGTCGGCCAGCATGGATGTGAGTGAGGACGCCCGGAGCGCGAGGCAATTGTCCGTTTGCTACGGAGACCCATATGGGCTTTTTTCCTCTCCCCCCCCCCCCCCTCGTGTGTGCACAGCTTTTCCGCTGAAACATCACAGATAGGTATACAATATCCGCAGCAGCGGCAGCGGGACTCGCGCAGCAGCGACAACCGAATTTTATTCACAAATGCCCGGCTCCGTTGCCAATGGAGTTTGGCGAACGCGTGGCGCTCTCTACAAAGCCGACGAGAGACCCGCGCTCCAACTTTTTATATCCTTTTTTTTTGCCCCCTCTTCAATCTCATCGTTCGTTTTTTCTTTCGGATCCGTCTATCGACGCCCCCTCGGCCCTCCCTTGTTCCACTTTTTGTCTTCTTTTATTTATCAGCTAACCTTTTTTTTTCTTTCTTTTTGGCGCTCGCTTTTCAATATATCCCTTTGTTTTGTCCTCAAATTCAAGGCTCACCCACATGTACACCGTGCAGCGTGGATTTTGTTTTGGTCCGTTCGGCCCCGCGCCACAAAGAAAAAAATAGTTGCATATTCAGGAGACGGAAACTAGCGAAGAGGGCGAGAAAAAAAAAAAAAAAACACGCACGAGAGGTCTCGTCGGATAGCAGCGGCGAAGCGTTTTTCCGACGCCAGAAGCGAAATATCTCGGGAGCTTCAGGATGTACGCTCGACGGACTCGGGGCGTATCATATCGCGCCGAAGTCTCGGTCGTTATACCGCTGTGGAAACGCAGTCGGCGCGTGACGCGCATTTAACAATGTAAATAATTCAGGGCTCAATTACGTAAATTGGGAGGGCCGCGCGCGCGCGCGCGCGAGAGGGAGACCCGTCGCTTGTGGAATTCATCCCCGTTCCATCCGCGTTCGCTCTTCCGTTCCCTCCCCGTTCGGCTTTCCTCGAGTCTCTTCCGCCCGCTGTAGCGCGCCAGCAGCGCGACAGACCTTCGGCGACATCCGCAGTTCGTTTGGAGCCGGCTATCGCGGTTTTATATTTATAATACCATCGTTCTATCACCGTTATCCCGCGTTCGTCCGTCATCCCCGACCCACCCTCGGCGCTTCCGCGCACCCTCAACCTTTTCCGCTCACCCCGCGTTAGCCACTCCGACGCGGCTTTTAATAAACCAGTTTGTTGTATCTCGAAATATTCATCCAAACCGGTATATTTATTGCCGATCCGATTCCGATTGTGAGGAATGGGTATGAATTGGCGCGAATTGGATTAGCACGAGATTCCATTGATACAACCCCCTCCCCCCTCGTTCCGTACTGGATCCGCGTTGCGAAATATCGAAAAGTGAGTCCTCCATCTGGCGAAGCGCTCGGTCTCCCGGAATCATCGTTTATTCATTCGCGCTCCGGGATATCCTGAATCATTTATGATCGTAAAAATGAAATATATTTTTCGATGTAGCGGGGAGCGATCGGGGGCAGAACGGAACACCGGGGCAAAAGGGTGTCTCCTCCCTTCGAGATGGGACTTTTTATCTTCGGGTCTGCAGATTTTTTTTCCTCAAACGGTCCATTTTTGCCCGCCGTCCCGGTGCACTCGGGCTCGTCGAGAGCTCGCTCGTTGTAGGCTTTTTTTTCTCCCTCAACCGATTCCGAAATATCTGTCGATTCTCTATCAGATCAGGAAAACGACTAGCGAGCCGGAGAGAGTGGGCAGTGATGCGTTTGATTAAATTTTCTCACGGGCAAACAAGTTGAGCGTCGAATTAATGCCGCGGATTATCGACGTTATTATCGGACGATGGTATATTTCATCGGTTGCGATATATATATATCCTCCCCCCCCCGCCCCTCCATCGGAGCCCTCGCTCTTCGTTCCGGTAATGCGCCTCCGGTTGCATTATAACTGTGCGCCCGCAGCTGCAGGAAGTCCCGCCGAAAATTTCCGTGGGAAACAATTTAGCGAGGATAAGGTGAGCAGACAAAAATCGAACAACGGGGCTAAACGAATGGCTATCGGAAATTTTGCGAAACAGAGGGATCCCCAACGACCTGAGGATGGAGTTTCGTGGAAAATGCTTCCGGGGAGCGCAGCGATCACGGATAGATATAGCAGCAGCAGCAGCAGCAGCAGCACCACCACCATCAGCGACGGTAGTTTCAGAGGAACCAGACGTATATTTCGTCTTCGCGGCGCGCTTCGATTATCCTCGGATTCCCTGCTGAGGCCGCCGTAGTTGGTCCGCGCTCTCTCGCGCTCCCGACGAGTCAATGGAGCGCTTGATTGAATTTCCTGCTTTACGCAAATAAGTCGCTCGTTGAATTAATATCGATCGATCCCCGAAGCTCGGCGCCAGACACCGGCGAATCGGTTCGGGCGATACCGGCATCAGGAACAGTTCTCTATCATTGACGATTCTCTCCGCTAGTTATCGAATGAAATCGTTCGTCCTCGACTGCCCCGAATTGTTTCCGCTCCCTCGCTCTTCCTCCCTCGGTGTATCTTGCTTTGCTCGAATCGATGCCGGCCGATTGAATCGTGTAAAAAAAAAAAACCTACCCGACGATGAATTCCTGATAGAGCTATCATGCGATTCTACCGAAAGTCCGTCCACCCGGGCTATTGCACACGTGCAATAGATGTTTCAAAAATAACTGTCGAGTCTGATGGTTATCCGGTCGAGTCTACAGTCCATGCAGACTTTCGATGCACGGAACGCGCACACGACGACCCGCGACTCCCGCAAATGTGCATTTAAGCATTTTCCTTCCATCATTTTTCTGTAGCGAGTGAATCTCTTTTTTTTTTCTCCGCGTCCTCGCAGCTCATTCTCCGAAAAATTCCCCGAGCCGTCAACGTACAAAGTCGCAACAAAAATTCTACCCGTCGCATCCGAATTTTCGTGTATATCTCGGGTAGCCGGCGGGGTTAAAACCGGCGGGAATCTTTTCAACGAAGAGGTTTTTTGCTGCCGGCAGCACCGGCGAAGGGGTAGTCGGCAATGCCTCGAGATAAGTAGATATCCAGGCGGTAATTGCATGCTCTCGCGCTCTCCTTCGTTCGCGCTGTCTGTCCCCGGCTCCGCTCCCAGCCCTTCCGCCCTTCCCGCGGGGCCGCCCTTATCCGCGTTTTCACTCCCATCGTATCCTCTGCCATCGTTTTGTTTGGGGTCATCTCTCTTCCTTTCTGCCTCATCTCTTCTCAGCCCCCCTCTCGCCCCTTCCCGCGCCCGTCTCCAACCACCGCCCCGTTCCGATTTTCTCGTACCATCGTCGATTCCTCTTTCTGCTTTTCGTCTCTCCGTCCCTAGCCCGCTCTCTCTCGTGGCCCAGCAATTTCGAGCTCCCTCGATCTCCCCCCCCCCCCCCGTTAGTCGTGACACTGCTCGCATGTACGCCAGGACCCCGGATGCCCATTCTCTTACCGAGCGTCCTGCGGATGAAGAAGACAGAGGGAGAGCGAGAACGGGAGAGATATATAGAGAGACGGGTTGGAATCTGGCCGCTGGCGTGGAATACGGCTCCCGCTAATTCGCGCTAATCTAATTTGGCCCAAGCCTCCTACTGGCCGAGCAGTGACGGGTTGAAACTACTCGCGAAACCCGACAAGGGCCCTCCCTCTCGGAAACCTCGGCACCTTGGCTTTTCCACGCGACTCTGCCCGGACTGTATAACAAGCGGAAGACCGCACCAAGCCGCGGACGCGCATGGATTTTCGTCGACAAGACAAATGAGCTTTATTTATATTCATCTTCTCGCATCGGAATAGCGTTCAGAAGAATCAATGGGCATTCGGTGCCCAATTTGTTTGTTATAGAGGAAGAATAAATAAAACATTAATTTTTTTACTGAAATCGATGAGAACCAAGATTTTTTTTTTAAAGGCATTTTAAGAGTGCAAACAAACAACATCGTCCACTCTTCAATTTGAAAGGCCATCGTGCGCGAAATTTGCAACATCGCGCATGTTTATTATCAAATTTCAGGCGTTCGATAAAGCTTGAATTTTTTTTTGAACACACCATTATAGGTTGCGATATTAGCGTGGAAGATTTTCGCCGCTGGTCTTCCCGCTTCCTCCGTCTCATTCGTTTGCTTCCCGGTTGCGATAAATTCAAGCCCGGTATAATCCTCTCGCGCGATTTCCGTCTCCGCTCCACGGAGCGCTCGGAGCGCCTCTCTCGCAAGCTTGCGTTCCTCGGGTTCGCAATCGCGTGGGTATGGCGCGACAGCGTGGCTTCCGGTGAAGGATAGAGAGAGGAAGGGTGCGCGAGGGAGCGGTGCGGAGCGGAGCGCAATCCATTTGCCGGGGAAATGCAGTGTAATTGCAAATCGTAATGGGGCTTGTAGGTGTGCGCGAGGTAGCAGGGCCATGCCATTAGCGCTGTATCACTCGGTTCTGCTGCCGCTGCCGGTGGTGCTCCTGCCTCTTCCTCTTTCTCTCGTCGTTCCTTCGCTTCTTCGCTTCCTCAGCAGTGAAAACGGCACGTGAACCAGCGGCGTATCCATTGCCTCGGGGAGGTTCACTTGAAAAATATCCTACGTGAGCAGGAAAGCCGCAGCACCTGGGAACCCCCGGAGCTTTCGCCTCTCCTCTTCCGCTGCCTCTCCGGATAGCGCCCTCGCGACGTCCTGGGAATTAAGAGACTGAAATGGAGACAAACGAGAAGTAACAGGACTCAAGATCCTCCTCCGTCGTTCACCGTTCCGCATTGGAGTTTACAGTCCGTGCCGGGCGCTAAATTTCACCGAGCCGTTGAATCGACATTCTTGGATTCATTAGCAATCAGGCCTGCGATACAATTTTTTTTTTTTTTTTTCACCAATTTCGTTCCTAACAAACTACGAAAGAGTGTGGAAAATCAGGAGAAAAGATCCACGGGGATGAGCAGTTCGGTTTCGGGCCGGGCGGAATGTTGCCTTCGTTAATTGTTGTTATTTCCGGTTGATTGACGGTTTCGCGAGTACAATGTATGAACTCGCCGGGCGGCTTCGGGCTTAATGAAATTGACATGGAGTACTCTCGGGGACGAATAATAAGTGAGTGGTCATCGAGAGAGCGTTATAATGAAGCAGTAATGCCGGGTTCACGGTAAACATCATCGGGTTCGCCACCGCCGCTCCGGCCCTCGGACGATTAACACTCGTCCCGCAATAAACGCGCTTTAACTGCCGGTACGCGTATTCCGGAGATTGTACAGCGGCAGTGGCGACGGGGATGGGAAACAGAGAGAGAGAGAGAGAGAGAGAGAGAGAGAGAGCTGGTGAGAGATAACATAGGCGGAATAATAGAGATACGAGAGTCGATCGTATCACGCTAACCCGCTGCGCGATATACATACATCCATATACATGTCTGTCTCATCCCTGCGTAACCCAATCTATTCGGCGTTTAATGATATTATAATTTCGTTAACGACGCATCAATTTTGTAACCGCGATCCGATGGAGCCCCCCTCCGACTCGAGCGCTAATTTTCCGTCCGATAAAACACGATGAAAGATCGCCGAGCGCAAAGGTTAATTCGAGAATCGTTAATTCGCGAGCGCGATAACGCGCGGAGCCCCACGGACTTTTCCGTTGGATTGCGGAGATTCGACGGAAAAGAGCGCAAAGCTCTCGCGGCTGTTGGCGGACTTTTTGCAGACGCACTTAGCAGATCTGCCGAAGGTCCATCGTAGACCAGATACTTGCCCGGTGAAATTTAACCGCCAGCCGAGCTATGAAACCACACCATTTTCCGAGAGTCTTGTACTCGACCGGCGGTCAAGCCGGTATCCGCCCGATCCCGGTATTTAGTCGGATCCAACATAGCGGTGATCATTTCCAGTATTAGGTCACTTGCTGTCGAAAGCTGAGATTTTTACATCCGAAGCGACGACAAAACGAAGTGTTTCAAATTTTTCTGCGTGACGTCACTTTCGGTTTAAAAGTGGAATTTGCCCAGATAGCATTTTGCCAACAAGCCGCCAGCGAATAGGCAGCATATGTCCGCGCTGGATGGCGACAAGATTGCGGCACGTGCGTCCGCATTTGTCTATGTTTTTGCCAGCATTCAGCGGCGAAAATTCTTAGGAGCATATTGTCAGCAAGTTGTCATCCATGCTGGCTGGTGATTTGCTTGAGTCATGGTTATTTATGGTATTAAAAATGTCGGTTTCTCATAAGATTTAAGTGCCGCTATCAAATTCTCACAAAAAATGTAATTCCAAGGATCGTTTGTGTATCATATTTGATATAATACACAAATGAACCATCCGGAATTTTGATCTCTTTCATGGCTGTTGAGAAAATCAGCTTATAGCAACCGTTGTTGGAATTTTGCTACCAATATGCTGCAATCTCGTGCTAGAAATTATTGCAAGGGCAAGCAATTGCCCTTGTTTGCCTGTGCTACGGTTGGCTATCTGGCTTCAAACCGGAGGTGGCATCACAGACATTTTCAAATTTTTTTCCGCCAAGCAGTCGCGTAGTGCTGATTGGTGCTCGAAAGATGGTCGGCTTCTTTCTGGGTACCTGCGTCGGGAGCCGATATGGCGTTTTGGCGTACGGTAGCCAGTGTGGAGCGATGTGCCGTTTGTCCGGTTAAGGCAGAATCCCACCTAAGTTCTTTGCACAGGATGTTTCCCGTTGAATGACAGACGCGAACCCGAACGGCTCCGTACCGGACGCGAAACGGATCACTTGAACGATCATTCGAGTTGACTCGCGGGCGGGAAGATCTTTCGCCGCGCGGCAGACGCCCAAGGAGAATCCGTCCGGTGTGGCAGCTGATCAAACATAAATATCGTTGGACCGCGGCGATACGCGTAGGCGGATGACTGCTAGCTGGCTAGCTGGCCTTCCGAGTCGCTCGCCTCGCGACCGACGAGAAGAAGCGGTTTTAATGTATTTGCGTTGGCTTCGTCGACAAGTCCCGTCGAGATTTGGACGAACCCATCGCGATGTAGGTATGTAGAAGCGTTCCTCGCGCGTTCGTCGTCCTCCCGTTGAGCGAATCAAGAGTTTATTAAAGCAGTCCGCTCTCGAGAATTCGACTTGGAAACGCTTATCTTCCGTATTACACTGTTCCCAGTTGCAAAACAGCCCTCTATACGGATTTAGAATAACTTATGTGACATTTAATAGCCATAAAACCCGCGCCAAATTACCGTGTTCCCGGCTCTAATGTTACTCTACATTTGTCTGTTTCAGGTGAGTGTTCATAGCCAAGATTCAGCGCAGCATGTTCTCTGAGAGTTTGCCGACATGGTCGTGGTGAGTTTCTCACGCGCATTTAAAATCGAACAGATCGGCGCGACAAGTCGTTGATTTCCCAACGACTTGACAAAGAGCCCGAACGACGATTGCACAATCGAGCGACAGGGGGGGGAGGGGTTGGGGTGGGGTGGGAGTAAGGAGTGAAGCACACGCCCTTCGATTATCAGGGAGCGGGCCGGTATTCGTCAACTTTACGCTTACACGGCACGATCGAGTCGGGCTCCGTCGGTTTTTACGTCCCTGTACACTGGAGTGGTTTAGTACTTTGCTCAATGCTATACTGTAAGACAGGCTACGTGGAGGGTGTAAAAAAGTCAGTGAGAATAAAAATTGTCCGGAGGTTGGGTGAGTCACGTATAGTACGGAAAATTCTTCGGAAGCCCGAGATGTAGGATCGCTGGGAGGGTTGGCACTGGTGCTGCGCTTGCTGATGGTGGATTTCGCCGATCCTTCGATTCGTGCCAGATTTAACGATTCCGTGTTCCTGGCTTCAACCCCCCCCCGGGTTCCTGGCTTCGTACACCCTCGTAAGCCCCTCGAGAGCTGGCTGGCATCGCGAGCGCGATGCCTAGGAGGTGCCAGTGCCGCCGGTGCTGGCGCAGCTCACTGGGCAACCCTTTCGGAACGACTGTTGGGTAAAGATGGGACCAAGTCGCGCGTCTGGGGGTAGTCCGAGGGGTTGGAACAGTACGTCGGGACGTACGTGAGACGGCTCGCGCTCCTTCGGCAAGAGCCGGAGCGAAAGAGAAGCCGACGGATAAAGACTGGGAACCAACAGTGGCCAGGTCGAAGTGAGGAATAGAGGGGCGGGAGGGTGGAGGTCGAGACGGTCCGCAGGGCATGGCCGCTACGAAGAAGACTGAAGGAACGAGGACGTCCCGACTAGTTGGGTTATAGGGTTGGGTAGACGTTGGAGGAGCAATAAGGAATTATTGCGGTACCATCGACAAACGGCGACTACGTGGCTGCACTACCTAACATTCTCGCCGTCCTCCTCGTCGCCCTCGTTTCTTCTAGTTTCCCCTCGCTTTTTCTTCCGACCCTACCCGCGCGGTCCCGTCTCTCGTACCGGGCTCCTTCCGACTTTCCACGAAACTACCGCCTGCCATTTCTCCGCCCGACTCCCGCGCGAATCGTCAATATGTAATGCTCGGGCAAGCCTCCTTCCACCGTCCACCGTGGATCCTCACTGGCAGTGCACCCCGTTTCAAAACGCTCCGTCGAACGGGTTGCCCTTCTGCCTGCTCGCCTCCTCGATATTTCATTGGATTTCATCCGATGCTCTTTCCATTCTTCTCGCTTCCTCTTCTGTTCCGCTTGCTCTCATTATTTTCGGATCGGATCGCGGATGCGATTGTTTTTTTTTTTCGCCGCTCTCCGCGACTATATCTTCGGAACGAACCGCGATGGAAATGTGATCGGCGAACGGAAGCTACTCTAATCTATCAATCTCCTCGATGAGTTTTTCGCGTCTCGAGATCTCAATCAATTAATCCTCGGGATGATAACAGTCGCGACTGCGGTTTCGTTTCTTCTATCATCGAAGCTTTTTAGCTCTTCGCCATGCTTTTTACCTTTGGTCCTTTGGCATTAATGTAAATGTTATTAAGGTTCGGAGTGGCCCGACCCTTGGAAAGCTTTATTCGCGAGATGCGATCGTGGCCGTCGCTCTCGAACGAGCAAAATGCGTCGAGGGCAGTACTAACTCGACAAGGACCACAAGTATAGGTTCCGAGGATCAACTATACGACGAGTGCGCGTCTGGGAAATAGGTCTTTCCGGCCACGTACAAGCTTCACCGGCAGCTTCGCGATTGGAAACTTCCTCTCTCGGTACGTGGGCATGAGAACTCGAGGACGAGAGAAAGAGAGAATGGGAAGCCCCGAAGATAGAGCTTTGGCGACATTGCCGACAATTTGTCGAACGAAACTTCAATTTTCGCCGGGTGAAGTCTCGTTCGGGAATACAGGAGAGTTCCGTCTTGCGGGAGTTTATTGTCGTATACGTATACAAAGCCCGACAGACGAGGGTGTGAAGTACACCGTTAGGAAGGAGAGGAGGATGACACGGCGGAGGAGAATAGACGAGGCAGGTTTGACGCGAAAGTTTCACGAGATAAGGGAAAGACGGTAAAGCTACAAAGTATGCTTCGAGGGAAACAAGAAGAAAAAGCTCGTTGCAAAGAAGCAACCAAAGCTTCGGAGCCTGACGGTGGTCGGGTATAGCAGTAGTTGTACGTCCCGGGAGCGAAGGTGGGCTCCCGATGGAGGTTTGTCTCCTCTCCTTGGCCTCTCAGCAATTCCGTCACGTACGCGTCATAAGTCCTCGCCGCCTTTAAGTAAGAAGTAACGCTTCGCTCGGTGGTACTCGAGGCGGTACACTCGAGTTCCTAAGTATCCCGAGAGCCTTGCCGCGGAACGCCGAGGAGAGAGACGTTTCTCGGCTCACCACCACTATTCTCCCCGTCGTCTTCTTGTTCTTCTTCCACTGCTTCTTTGTCGTTGTCACTCCGAACCACACCTCTTCCTTTACCATCAGCGGCATCGCTTCCACCGACACCGCCACTATTAAGATCCTCGTCGCAGGTAGGCGCGCGCGCGCGCTCTCCTTCCAATGGCAGCGACGAGTTCGTCTGGAGAGTCTCGAGACCGTTCGCGCCGGCGAGATACCGGAAAAGCAGCCCACCCCGCGCCCGGAGTTAACTCGACGGGGTGCTGGTAGAGTACGATGCAAGCTCGCCATTGGGATCTTGGGGTGGTTGGTACTGGTGCGGGTCTCCGGTGGTGTGCGGCGGTCAGGCGTCGCCGGCATACCAAATCCATGGGGTATTCCGGTCATGTAGTCTCCGGGGGGGTCCCGGCTTCGTGACGACGAGGCATCGTCTCCTCGTCCTCCTCGCCTCATAGTTGGCCTCGCCGATGCTGCCGGCAGGGAAGAGAGGCGAGCAACTAGCTCCGGATGCTACCCACCAGTTTCTCCTCGTTCCCGCTGGCCCGCGACCCGCCCTGGTGGTATTAATTGGCTTACGAGGCGACACTCATTAGCACTTTGAGTAAGAGGGACCCGGCCGTTGCCAGCCTCGTCGTGACCGTTCCACCACGCGCGCTATCATCCCCCCCCCCCAACGAGCCCGGTTCTCTCTGATGCACCTGAAACCCTCGAGCATGGAACGCCCGGGAAGTACCTACTTTCCTCTTTTACTTTTACATACTGCTCCTTCTGCCCGGTTTTCCAAACAGTGGATCTCCATAGACCGACGGAATATCGGCCTTTCTCCTTGCAGTCTACTTCCACCTTGGGTGTTTCTTTTCGCTTCTCTTTTTCTCGAATATTGCACACACAAAGAAATTGATGCATACTTGTTAAAATTCTTACGAGAGGGGTTGTGCAGAGCTGTGTATAAGCGCAGCCTTCGTGGTACACGAGAAACTCCGTGAAATAGTGTTTTGGAGCAACCGCGATTCCCGCGTTGTACACGAGGAGTAATATGAGACGAGCTACATCGTTGCGGAGCGAGCGAGGGGTACATAAGAATTGATCATCTCGTTGTTACACTGCACGAGAAGCGAGTGATCTCTCCTGATCTCTCGTCCCTCTTACGCTCGGGTGAAAGATAGATAGATTTATTAGCGGTCCAGTAACGTCGGTTCCAACAGGTCCTCCGGGCACATCGGCGGTAGATCTTTTTTGAAAATTGAGGAGGCGGAGTCTGCGAAGGCTCGCAGGTCTTCATAATACCTGTCAGACTGTACAGCTCGCGGTACATCGAGCCAATTCATTCTCTATATAAACTCCCTATACATCGTTCGATGCATTCTTTATTTTTATATAAATACGAGAGGAGCGATACGTCGTTGTATATCTGGCGAGATTGATCGTCTCCAAGCGGAAGGATTCGAGACAGTCGGTCCCGGTTGGCTTATCAATACCAGCTCTCGTCGTCGGGGGCTCTCGAGTCTCTTGTCGAGAAAACCGAACGACGAGGCGGAGAGAGAGAGAGAGAGAGAGAGAGAGGGCCGCGGTCGCGCGGTTCGTCATCGATATCGATAAGCCGATCAATCACGCACCGTTAGACAGTATCAGGTATATCCTGTCGTCGTACCTCGCGTCCGTATATTCTCTGCTTCCCATCTCTTACCTACAAAGCTATACAGCTCCGTGCCCCAACGGGGAAGTGAACAATTTACCACAACATTGCTACATAAAGTATCCTGTGACGTACGGAGTATCATAGATAATACCTATCCGCAGAGTTTCCTTTAGATTCTCGTTGGTTCAAGGACTCGTCTATCAACTGCAATTGGAGACGAACAGTCCGTTTCTCGTTGCTCGTACGACAGGGATATTTGGTATCGACGACGTAGCGGAGGAATCGAACGTGTCCCAACGCAACGACCTCATTCTTGTGCATTATCGCGACGTCGAGCGCGCCCGTAGGGAGTGATGAGTACCGAGCATAGAACACGATACACCGAAACCGTACAATATGCAACGACGGTTTCGCCGGGCGGCCGGAGCGTGCGGACGTTATGGGACACCGAAGGGATTTGTGGTGACCATCGTTGGCGCTCGTGTCTGACGGCAGCAAGACGAGCATCAGCCCGGACGGGCGGACCAGTCGGCAGTATTGAGCAGTGGATCGAGGCTCGATCGTCTCCACGGTTTCCTCGCATTCGCATAGTCGCGGTTGTCCACTCTCGCCCTCCCCTGGCTAATCTGTACAGCGTCTCTCGGCGTCCACTCCCCCTTTCTCCCATCGTCCTTCGATACTCCGCGAATTCTGGGTAGATCCAATTTGATCGGAGGACCGCAGCATCCCTGCTTGCGTCTACCTTCTCCGAACCCTAATTCTCTCTCTCTCTCTCTCTCTCTCTCTCTCTCTCTCTCTCGGTCTCTCTCCCGTCCGAGGATTAGCGTTGGGCAATGCAATCCTTCGACCGTTCTCCATCTTCCGCACGCCTGTTCCGTTTAACCGCTTGATCCTTCCTCTCGCTTTGTCTCCCTCTCACGCGTCTTCTCGAAGCTCCGGCTCTCACGATTCCGTGTGTTTCTGCATTACAGACTATTCTGTCCGGCGTTATACAATTTGCGAAGCTAAACTCCCTCTCGCGCTCCGTCGCGCTCCCGAGCTTCCCACGAAAGCTCCGTTCCGTTGTCCACCAACCGGACTGGCTCGTACGCATATGAGACCGCATACATCCATATGGTTACCAAGCGCGTATGCGCGCGCGCCCGTTCTCTCTCTCTCTCTCTCTCTCTCTCCCTATCCCTCTCTCTCTACGTCTCCGTGACTTGGCGCCGTAGACAATGTTGCTCGATAAGGTATTGTTCCAGCACGTCCACCCTTGGCCGTACGAGAAGCCCCGTCACCCTCACAGGTACATATTACTGACACTGAGGCTCGCGCCACTGTTCTCAGCGGGCTCGCTGAGGGAGAAACCCTCGCAAGCCCGCTGCTACGTACTTGGCCAGGGACGCAACGCTCTTCCTCGCATTTGTCCCCTCAACCACCCCCTAAGGGCCAACCGGCTGAGACATATGCTGATTATACCTATACTGACCGTGTAGGTTAACACACACTCCCATCTCCGTTCTGTGTACTCTCCCACTATTATACGGTGTGCACTTCGCCTTCTCTCTCTCCTTCCCTCGCATTCGCTATCCGAGTCTCCCATTCTCAGCTCAAATGCGCCTCTCTCTCTCTCTCTCTCTACAGTGTACTTAATATGCTGGCCGACATATCCAGAGCCCCAGGTAGAACAACCACTACCGTGGCCGCCGTGGCTGCCCTATCGTTGCGCTATTTGTCCAAATTACATTTATTATACCGGCGAACAATGGCAAATTATAACGCCACGGTACTTATGCTTTACGAGCGTCCAGGGTCCCGCTTCGGTACGACAAAGTAGAAACATACGCGAATCCTACACGCGCGGCATTTCGCCCCCGCACACACATACGCGTCTTCGTGCGCATCGATGTATGAGGGGGTCTGTGAAGAGGGTCGAGGAAAGATATACACGCGAGGGAGGGTTGATGTTTTCCATCGAGGACCTTCTCAAAAGTTTGCCCTCTTTCGCATTGTTGTGAGAGGACCTATAAACCGAGATTGCCAAAAGGGACGAAAAGTTATGTCGGGCCGGTGCAATGTGGCTCCCCCTCGAATGAGGGGGAGCACGATTGTCGTCGAGCGGGGGAGGGTCTCCACCCTCCTCCGCAGCGAACAATGCTCCGGGAACAGTGAAATACCTGCCTCTTGCTCCTACTTCGCGGATTGAGGTATCTGCCTCTGTTTCGTGGCTTCGGTAGTGTGTGCCGTCGGCAATCAGACCGGGGCATTGGGACACAAGAGCGGCGGACGTTTCGTCGCAGCTCGGCTCTTCTCAAACTTGAGAGCGCTCGGATACACCGAACGCTCTAGGCTTGGCGGCACGTTAAGTAATTTGCAGTTGTTGCATACACAGGGTTCAGACGGCAGGTTCCCGCCGGGGCAACGGGGACAGGAAACGTCGAAGTACGTCTCGTCCCGGAGTTTCCGGAGTCATCGATATGGTAGTCGTGGTAATACGGCGGAGCCAGTGGCAATGGGTATAGAACATTGTTGTTGTTGTTGTTGTTGTTGTTGGAGGAGTAACCCGAACGCACCCGAAGAGCCGAACACGACGATAGAATGCAGTCGCGCGATCTGCATCTGACACTCGTCGCCAATCTCTACTTTCAGTCCTACCTCCTCATTCCTTTTCATCTTCGTCTCGCTCCCGCTCTCTTCTTCCTCCGTTCCCAGCCGTTTCTCGCCAGCGGCTTTCCGTTCACGCCGTACCAATCTGTCTCTGTCTCTTTCGCGTAAGCTCTTCGGAAAGTCGAAGCAACAGCAGAGCCCTCGGCTGGCTCTCTGTTCGCGACGGGTATTCCACCTGACACAAACATGCGGGGGCGCGGAGAGAGCGAGCGGCGCCGGGGGTTGAGCGGGCGTATGGTTTGGGTTGCGATAGGGAAAAGCTTTTCCGCCGAAGCTTGATGCTCTCCGTAGGCGTTTTCGCCTCTATACCTCTATATCTTCCAGGCGAGTACCAGCGATACTGAGCGTTCGCGACAGGCTCCGGCGACTCCGAGGGTAAGCAAAACAGAGTGGATGCCCGAGGCAGTTCTCAGCGACACGGACGAATCGGACTCGAGGTCCTGTTCTCGTTCTAACGAGGCGAATGGCGCGTGCGTCGAATGGATAACGAGAAAAGAAAAGACGATGACGGAACGAAGGGAATCAAAAGAACTCGAATCAGCCCATTGCGAGAAGATTAATTCTTAATCTCGGCTGCGTTCATTCGTTCTCTTTGCTCGCTGGAATTTCCGCCTCGGGCGAGGTCCAAGGCCGAGAATGATAGCGGTACCGCGATAGTGAGACTTCAAACTCCTGCTTTTCACACCCCGCGAGGGGAGATTTCGTCTCGGTGTATGGTCCACGGCACTGGCTGGATACACCGAAGAGGGGCAAGGTATGTGTGCCCAGGCGCAGAAATCGCTGGAGCTACTCTTTTGGGCGCCGCAGCCGCTCCCGTCCCGCTCTTGATTTTATGAACGCGAGCGTGGGCGCGATGAATATTGGGAATGTCGAGACGAAAAAAGGGGACAAAGCAGCGAGGGCGAGTGGGGAACGCGAAGGGTGAACCGACACAGCACACCATGAGAGGACCGTCGGGCGATGGCGGCAAGGCGGTCACGTGCTTTTCACCGGTACTTTTCCGCGGTGTTACCGTGTGGATGCCGGCGGTGTGCGGAGAGTCGGAGCGTCACGCTGCCAGTCCTCTCGTCGACCTCTTTTGAATCCATGGCAATGCCGCCCGCTCGGGAGACCGGCATGTATGCATGCATGGGCTTATATATCGTGGCGCCTCGTACAGCGGGAAGGGAGGCTGCCAGGGAGGGGACCAGAAGGTTCAAGTCGAAGCCCAGGAGCACCGCCCGAGTGACGAGGAAAAGTGGGTTAAATATGCAGGGTGTTTGCCAGTGTGTCCCCGTGCAAGTGCTCGAGCTGACTTCATCGGTCTAATTGCGGTAATGCTCACAGCCCAAGGCACTTTGGCCCCGCTCCTCTCTGTCGTTTCTATACCACTTTCGCCCCCCCCCTCTCTCGTCCTCACTTGATCCGCTTCCCTCGCTCTCCTCCAATCTTCGCCCGTAACCTTCGAGCCCTTCCACCGACGGATCGCTCTATTCATCGTATCTCTGTCTATCCTGTCGTATAACTTCTCAACTACGAAAAGCGTAATCATGCTGTTGACAGTGCGGGTACTCGCTGCACAGGGTTTCGCGATTCTCTCTACAATGTGTGTCTATGTGTGTATTTGTATGTGTGCATGTGAGTATGTGTGCATGTGTGTATGTGTGTATGTGTGTGTGTGTGTGTATATATGACTTCCGTACAGCGTGGTCTACAGACATATGTGCACATCTATGGAGGTCGAAGCTCGCGTTGCAGTTACGTGAATAAGTGACAATGTTAGACATCCAGAACGTTCTGTCTTGCATGCGGGATTGGTTGTCGCATCGCTCGCTTCTCGTCCGCGGTGAGAGAAGGGTTTCGCGGCGAAACTACTGTACTTGCATGGCGGTAGGCGACTGTGTTGTCGTACTTAAAAACAAACAAAAAATTCTAAACTATTTAAAGAGAATTTTTATTGGCAGGGAATTTTAGTGTCAGATTAATTAAAAACATGTTGTAAGGCTGATGTGCGTATTGTTGCATTTTATTGATAAATTTTCTATTCTTTCTGTGAGCCTCGTCGATTGGATATTTCTTCTCATTGCCTCGCGCGGAGCCCGCGCTGCGGCTGTGCCACGCTTTTTGCGAAAATAACCGTTTTAGCGGAAAAGCTACTCGGCATTATTCTCTTGCTTATCGGAAAATCCGATCGCTCGACGTGTGCCGAGAAAGCCAGTCGTTGTTGTCGCGTGAATAGGGGACAATTTTGAGCGAGGTTTTTCTTCTTTTTTTTTTCCCTCTCGCTTTCTCTAACCTTCCCTCCGCACCTACCATCTCGCGTCGCTCAGACCAGACCGATTTTCACGAACCCTTATCGCGGCGCACCGCTCTTCACACTCTGCTCTCTATCCCGAAGCTCCGCGCGCACGCACACACACAGACACACCCGGGGTCCTTTGCACACAGAGATTTTTCCTCTGGCTCTCAGCCACCCTCGATTCTCTGTAATACAAGTCACAGTTATATTTTTCCATCACGTTTCCTCCCCGCGCGACCGCCTCGAGATTTATCTATTTTCTCGCTGACTGGAAAACGGTTCTCGCGAGTGTGACAAGAATATTGTCTGAATTGCACCGCGAAAACATTGCCGCATCACCGTCGAATCGGCGCCTTTCGCCATAACAATCCTTTCGGATAAGCTTGCAATCCGGATTTAATTATCAGTTTGCCCGAGGGAGTTTCGCAGTCCTCGATTATTCGAATCTGAGTTCCCACTCGGTTGGCTCGTCTGCCTAAGTACAACTCCCGCCGGCGGCGACGCTATCGGATACGGAGTTTCGTTTCTCGGTAAAGCGAGCGGTAATCTCTTGCATTATTCACCGTCCACGTGGGTGTAAGTCGGGTGTAGCCTTTGGCCTCGAATACCCCTTAACATCGTTTGCCCCGGTTTATCGCTTGCCAACGTTAGTCTTGCGAGAGTCGAAATATTTCCCTGCTTCCCCCCCGGCCCCCGTCGCTAGTCTAACCCCATTTCACCGACGGATCTCCGAGCCACATCCCACACCCGACTTGACCCTCGAGAAGAGTTGTTAAACTTAATATCCGTCCGTTTCTCGCGCTCTACAACGTGACGATGGGGTCGATCGTAAAAATACAAAGGCCCTCGTCTTTTTTTTTGTCAACCCCCCCTGCCCCCCTTCGGCCGAGTTCCGACGTATATCGGATGAGGAAAATATTATTTTATGTCGCGCTCATGGCTCGTTTCTTTGTAGTCGTAGACGTTTCTTTGTACCGCATTACGAGTGTGTAGAATAATGTTTTTTGGAAAAAAATTTATAGGATACATTGTGTTGACTGACTATATGTAGAACTGACTATATCGAGAACTTTATATCTGTAGAATTGACTGTGTAAAACTGACTATGTGTAGAACTTATTATATTGAGAACTAACTATATTGAGAACTGACGATGTGTGGAATTGACTATGTGTGGAATTGACTATGTGTGAAACTGACTATGTGTGGAACTCACTATGTGTAGAACTGACTATGGGTAGACCTGGTCGTGTGCAGAACTGAAATATGTAGAAAAGGCAGCTTGGCGGGAACAATAGAACTTTTTATTACGTTACCGATGTATCGTCGGAAGAAATTTCGGAGTAGTCGTCGGTCCCGATGATAAATCGAATGTGAGCTCTGTCGTTCCCTGCTCGTTCCTCGTATACAGGCGCCTCGGCAAAGTATCATGCCGGAGCTGTATCGACCTGTTGGCAATTCAATTGATCGAAGAGAACACACCCGCGGCAATACTCGCGATACTAGACTGTGAATAAACATACACGTCTATCTTTAACGAGGGAAAACGGATTAACTCCGGTGCGATCTCTCGTTACCAGAAAAGCTCCGGCCGTACACGGAGTATACGCACTCTCAGCGATAAATCAACTCGCTTCCCTTCCTTCCTTCCTTCCTTCTCCTTCGGGCTTATGCACAAGCATTTTGCATATACCGAGAGAGAGAGAGGGAGAGAGAGAGAGAGCAAACGGGTAACCGATAACCGCAAACCACCGGGGACGGGCGAGCTCAACCCCTTTCCACACGGAACACTTGAGATAAATCCGTTTTGTTTAACTTGCACGTCAGATACTGCCCGGCTATAGTGTTTTACTCCCTTTCATTCGGCGACTCTATAGAGCGCCGTTGCTGCACAGCCGCCGTGCCACGTTCATTTGTGCGGCGAGTCTCTTAAATTTTCGAGAACCATGGGACATAAATGAAGCGAGCGAGGGAGGGTGCTTTCAGGCCGGGGTTCGTCGAGCAATGACGAAATATAGGGAGATAAAGAAGGGCGAGGTGAAAATAGCTGTTACGGAACACACGGAGTCCAGGGGGTGGGGGGGGAGGGGAACGGGACGAGAGACCTTGGGTGAGTCCGGGATATCTAATAAAGATACCGGTTGTATATAAAGGGCAGATAAGAATATACAGTATTCTGGGTCACGTGCTCTATTACAGAGTTTGCCGTGCTATATCGCCGTAGGTATTCTCGTCCCTAACGACTCTCCCCCCCCCCCCCCCCCCCCCCCCCCACATCGCAACCCTCCTATCACCACGTGTCACATCAATTGCGATGAAATTAATTGGACACGCAGAGTCATTTTATTACTCTCGCGGGGTTATACCTATCTGCTATGATAAATACACTCATTAAGTAATTTACGACGTGGAACATCCGAGGGGCACGCGGAGGGAGCGGGAAGCTTCGCTGCAACGTCCTTCGGTCTATTTCTCGTCGTCTAATAGACGCGCGGCATCTTATCGTGCCGGAGGGCGGAGGGGGGGGGGGGGGGGCGTAGGTGGGTTCGGGCTATGTCAAACTACTGTGTATTAGTTGCATGGACACGGCAAGCCTACGTACGAACCGTATATATATTTCGAGAGAACTCGCCCGAGTAATCGGAACCACCCCTCGTTAACTCACTCTCCCCCTCCTTAAACGAGCGTTTTATCAATTTTGCCTCTCCCTAAACTGCCTCGGGAGCGGGGCGGAATCGGGCCCTCTGTGCCCGGTCGCGATCTTACTCGGAGCTCTCGTGACAAGCGGCGATCTCGGGACAGTGATCGAGAGAGCGCCGGGCATGAAACTCGGCGGAGCTCGTTCGTCCGATCGGGCTGGAGACGAAGCGAGAAGGAAGCCAGGATGGAGAGTCTCGCGTGCGTCGATCCCGAAACTCCGTTTCCCTGTGCGAAACTCCGCTTACACGGCGGAGACCGCGCCTTTGTCCAAAGAATATTGGGGTAACTCGATTTTATTCGCCGTTTAGTCGGGTCCGTTAAGATTCCTGTCGAGTCGCGTGTGCGATGTAGTGGGAGTGTTCTCGGAATGCCTTGGAAAACATATCGATATATGTGGGTCGGAATTTTTTCTCTTTTTCGTCTGGACTGTCGATTTTACGAAATAATTTTTTTTTTCTTTTTTTACAACGCTCTTGAATTACTAAAAAAAAAATGTTCTAAAACTTCAAACGAAAATTAGCGTGGGAATTTTTTTTAAACATTTTTCTTTATTCGTTATCAGCCTCAAACTGTGTTTAAGCACGCGAAGAGCGCCGGTTCAGTCGCTATCTACTGCAACATACGGCAGGCACCTCACCGGGGGTTCGACGAGAATCGTTGTTCGCTATGTTCACGAATATACTACAACTATATTTCTTATTTTCATTAAAAATTTACTTTTGGGCTTAACACACGACTGGCCGCCGCTCGTTCTTGTTTACCCACGGGGGCATCGATAAATATATTTCAAAGTCACGCGACGTCGTCGTCGTTGTCCTCGGTACGGTGGTGTATTGGAAAGATGCGCGCGATCGAATCGATTCATGGGTGGCGTACCGGAAGTTATACGATTAAATCGCGATTCCGTGAGTCCGTCCGTGCGTGGCTCCCCGTCTCCCTTTCCTTCGTTTCATTCTCTTACGGAGAATATCCCGACTTCGGAAGGCCCGCGGGGTGAGCAGCGTCGCTTCAGCATCCACTGTATGCCAACCGTACCCTTTCGCCCTCTCGTTCTCTCGCGACGCTCGTTTTGCTCCTCTTCCTTGGCTTTTCCAATCCCCTTCGACTCGCCCTCCGCCCATCGCCGCGGCGTCTTCCATTTTCTTTTCTATACAGAGCTCTCCGGCACACACGGTTCCTTGGTCCATTACGCGTCAGGAATACGAAAGTACAACCCGCACCCTCTAACTCGCTCACCGGCATATCTTCGCCGTTCTCCTCGCGCCTTTCCGCCTCTCGTCCTCTCGCCTATCGTCCCCAGTGTGTTCCTCGCCGTCGTTCGCCGCGCTCATCAATCCGATTCCAATAGCCGCCCTCCCCGCCGCCGAACGGCGCGGAAACTCGAACGCGTTTCATCCATTCGATGAGGAAGATGAAGACGCGATACCGGGGAAAAAAAATCCCACGAAGGAGCAAAAAGGGAGACGGAAGAATTAAGGGGCCGCGGAACGACGAACCTGAATGCTCCGCCAGATCCGATCACCTTTGCCGCGCAGTTGGCAAGGGATTCTGCGGGATCTCATTCCCAAAAAAAATAAATAAATAAAAGAAAAAGAAAGACAATTCGGCGAGAGTAGTAGTAGTACAAGCCACGACTACTGCAACGTACTATGCTCCGAGAATGTAGATCTAGCTGAAAGAAGCTCAAATTCGTGAATGGCGGCCAGCCCCAGCGAGTCGCGAGTTCTTTTCCAGACCGGTGAAAGAGGATGACGGCGAGGGCGGAGGGGGCGAAAAAAACCGCGACGAGGAGACTCAAAAATAAAGGAAAAAATAAAAAGAGAGAACGTCGAGCACAAGCTCCGATGCGAAGCGAAGAACTGCTGGCCCTTCTCAGCAGTCGAGACTCGGGCAAAGCACTCGAGCTCGCTCAGAGTCGAAACGACGACGGGAACTGGTCTTTCGCAAAGCGTGTGCACATGCACACAGACAAACACACACACACACACATACTCAGCCGCGTATACGCTTCTCCGCTCTCGCCGTCCTGGCAGTATACCGGTACATGGATTCTCCCACGCGAAGGGCGAGCATAAAGATGTGTAAGTCGAGAGACGTTCGCTCTCGCGTACGTACGAATGCGTCGCTGTTTTGTACCGTGGAACGGAACTCGCGATAGTATACGGTTCTGTCTACTTGAACGACGACGATGTTGCCTACTGCGCTTGGTCCTGCTGGCGAATACGGCGAGATAGCCCGCCGGCGAGAGAGCCTCCTCTCTCGCTCGTCACAGTGGACCCTTCGGTGGGTGAGCGCGAAGGAAAGAGGTATAGAGAACGAGAGAAGCCGCAATGCCAGGACCGATTGATTTACGTTGCTCGTTACGCGGTCCACCGCTCCGAAGAGAGAAAAATAAATTGATAGAGCTCAAGATAGAGGTCGGGAGTTGGATCCGCAGAGGCTGATGCGGGACCGGCCTGAGGAAGGGACGAGAGGAAATACAAGGCACCGGGTGAGTAAGTGGGAAGAGGGCTGGGGGTGTAGCTTCTCGGGGAGAGCGAAAGAGATCGGGTTCGAGCGAGGCAAAAAAGAGAAACACTTGGCGGGAAATGCAAAGCTGAGGAGGACAAGAACAGTTGGCAGAGATGCGGTACTGTAATCCTCCGGGGCTTTCGATCATTTATCCGATCGTGTTCATTGTTCTTTTGTGTCGCTGCTCGCGCTACAGGCTGCAATTTTCCTGTCATGCATTCTTTAGGTGACATGCCTGAACTGGACCACGACATCGAGCTACCACCGCGTTCTTGACCCGCCAATCCATCGGTTTTTCTATGTTGCCCTTTGGCGAACGGCAACCAGTGCCAGCGATGCGCCGTTTATCCAGCCACGACAGGATCCCACCTGGGGTAGCGCTACGGGACGAATGTCCCTCGTGTCTCTCTCCCATCGGCCTCGAGGTACTTACGGACCAACGAAATTTTGCCATCTTTCCAATCGAAACTGCCGTCTACCCTCTCCTCCTCTTTCCCGACCAGCCCACTCGAACGCAGTTCCACGGAGTACAACGACAACCTCCCCCATCCGAGAGCGAACGATTTGCCACGATGACATCGAAATTGCAGAGAACGGAGCACATTAGCCGCTATTACTTCCATTCCTCTCCTGTCATCAGGCAACGTCGTCTCGGGCCCTCTCTCCGGTTCACCCTTTGCTCCGTGTGCAGCCCGCCACACGGCACACCCCTTCGTTTCTCTCTCTCTCCGAGCTTACGTTCCGTCTCTCTTTCACTTCCGTTAGTTTCTCCATCCGATTCTCCCGGTGCAGTTCCCATTCGCCGGAACAACCCCTTTCCAACAATTTCTCTTTCGCGCAACAACGGAGCAACCTCGTCATACCTCGCTCTCCTCCGCCCTACTTATTCTTTCGCCTCTCTTCTGACGGTACAACGTACCCTATGCACGCGTCTACATTCCTTCAGCATACTTCACCGCGTCCTCGTCCTCGAGCTTGCCGAAACGGGCACCGCCCGTCGAGCACCTTGGTATTTGGAGTCGGCCAATGGGGAATAGTCGCATCTATCAGGGCGTGTTCTCAATCGGCTAGCCAGTTAACAAAGTGTGTTCCTTGGCCTTCTCTCCTGCATCCGCCTCAGCAAATTGACTACCCGGAATCGCCTCGGAATCTGTCGTGACATGCTGCAGCCTACTTTCGATCTTATCGATGCGACCCTTGCTCGTAATCATCGTTCGACTTTTTCCCAACCCTGGCTTCACCAAGCGTCCGTTCCTCCATAGCGGTACAAGTTTTTAAGATCCTTACCACGTGTAACCAAGCGAGGCCGGCCAGTTTCCGAGGGGAGAGGATTTAACTGCGAGGACGGGGTCGAATTCTCGCCGCGACACGCGCTGAGACGCTCCCTTCGTGGATTTACGTTCTAATATAGAAATTTCATAAAAGTGAGCTACCGTCGAGGGATGACGCTGTGAGACACCCCCGTCGACTCCCGACTACATTGTCCCGGCTCTCCCTCTTTGCTCTCGCCCGTTCTCAAAGCCACCGGTGAGCAAGTACCCTGTCCTACGTACGTCATTCCGGGGGAACCAGCCCTAAAACCCCCTCGAGTTTCCGGTGCTCCTCGCTCGTGTATCCGCGTCCTCCTCCGCGCCCTTTCGCAACCGCTCCGCTACAACGAGGCGCAGGGTTACTTGCGCAGTCTCCGGCTCTCTAATGTCGCAGATAGCCAAATGTCCCGGATGAATTCAGGCTTCGCGACTCTGAGAAACGGTTCTCTTATCGTTCTGCTCGCATCTATCTCTTTGTATATACGTAGTAAGCAGCGTGCACTCGCTACATGCCGTATACTCGCCTCTATCGTGCGCTCCTTCGTTCTCCCTCACTGCCTTCTTGTCTCTCCATTCTCCGGGCAGGGTCTCGCTCGCTCCCCGTACCGATCGTTCCCACTGAGGCGAAGCGAACTCGCTACAAAAGGTACCGTCGATTGATATCTCCGAAGCCTCGGATTGGCCGGGTCTCTCCAGCTCGTACGTATACTTGTCAGACTCCCGAGATTCGACGGCCGAGACCGCGGACCGATGGGTCGCGCGAATAAGTAGATTTATCGCGAATAAATCGCTGCTGGCCACACGAGACATGCGAATCGGTCGATGCGCTGCTCGGAGGCGGGGATTTTTGTCGCTGACGGGAAAACCGTGGGCGGGTGAAAAATTTATAGCAACAAATCTATCTCACATATTTTTCTGAATGCGTACAGGGAGATACATCAAATTGATATTCAATATAGCCAATGAAATTTGCAACCCTTCTGCCCCCCCCCCCCTACCCTGTCGAGGCGGCCAGACGCATCAAAGCTGCTGGCGATGCTGATGTGGCATACTGCGTACAGTGTATGATACACGCGGCGCGAGGTGGCCTCGGTCCCTCTCACACACATGACGCAGAGAAAGAACCTGCGCGAGCGGGTGAGCTGGCAGGAGAGCATAGAGGGAGACGCAAGGTATAAAATATACTTAATTTGTATTCGGGCCACGATCCCTACCCAACCGGCTTGCCTAGCCGGCGGGAATACAAAATTTTCCGTATTCAGATGCCCCACGACAGAAATTGACTTTATTGAGGTTTATCGATCCGCAATATTGTGTTCCCTCGGCATAGTCGGCGTCGTCCGTGCCCAGTTCGCTCTTCCTCCGCCCCTCCCGGTTATCCTTTTCTCGCTACGGTCTTCTTTTTTTTGTCGCGTGTGTGCGACATTGCGCAACTCGAACTGGGCCGCTCGCCTCTGCGTCGGATTCGTTCGTAGCACAATTTGAGCAGCGACCGCGGCCGCGCTGCCCTTTATCCGTCCCGTGGAAATAAAAAAAACCTGTCTGTGATAGACTCGTGGTTGGTCCGTAATGTGCAATCGCCGAGAGTCCGCAGACCGGCTTTGAATGTAACAGTTGGGACTGATACCTCGTCTCCTTGACTCCACCGAAAGGACGCCGACCGGGACGATCGCAGACGTGCGATACCAATGGTGGACTCTTTTTCCATGGGATTCCGCGGTACCACCCACGGGGAAGAGGCAGTTTAGGCGAACAACCCGAGACGAGGCGCTCCGCTCCTCGTGACCACGGTAAAGGTCGACTCATCCCCCTCGCTGCGACGCAACCGCGTATACTTCGGATACGTCGTTGCGATAAAGAAACGGTAGAGCGTCTCGTTCCCGAAACTTGACGGAAAAAAGGCCCCTCGAGGACAAATGCAATGGAAAGAATGAGCGGTAACGACGAACGTGACCGAGGCAATTCGGGGGTCGAAGAAAGGAAGGAACTTTGCCGCGGACCGCTGGATTTCTGGATAAGAGTCCTTGAGTTTTGGTAGCTATATAATCGGGAGGGAATGGCGAGAGTCACCCGTTATATCGCGAATCCTGCTCCTCGGCGGACCGGCGGCAGCAGGAGCGCGCAGCGCACAAAGAAAACTGTCGAGCTCAGAACTTCGGGGAGCGAAGGTGGTGGTGCGGTCGTCGCTGTGCCGGAGCTTCCTTCGAGGCAAGGATGGGATCCTTGGCTCGTCCCTGCGCTCTTTCTGTTTCTTGCACGGGCTCCCTCGTCCCTTCTCCGTCGGCCACCACGCAGGACTGGTTTCGGTTCTCACAGACTCCTTCTATTCCTCCGCATCGCTTCTTCTTTGTGGTCCTCGTCGTACCCTCGCGTACTTGCCCCGGTCGAAGGATGCTTTGCCTTCGCTTCTTTTCTTCCTCCTCATTCTCCTCTTCTTCATCCTGACTCTCCTCTCGAACACAATCTTGCAGACCGCCACTCCCGTCGACGTTCGCCCTCTCCCCCTCTCCGCGTTGCCCTTCGCTCTCCACCGCCGATGCACTTTTTACCGAGAACGTACAATAAAATCAGAGACGGATAAGAGGATTCGGGGAGTGGCGCGAGAGAGACTACGGCAACGTCGGCGGCGGCGCGGAGGATCGTCCTGCGAGAAGAAACGAGTCTGGCTCCTGCGGACCGTATCTCACGGCGACCAGTGTGCTGGATCGTGAACCGAGCCGCTATGAAAGAAGGAACGCAAGCGGCAGTGAAAGAGATGAAGCAAAAAAGAAACTCACCCACCATGGATTTACGAAAGCTGTTACGGGAACGATTTATCCCTCGCCTCCCCCATCCTCCCCTCGCTAAGAATTACCGTGATTGCCGATATAGACACGGGTCTTACCCGGCTGTAGCGACGTATAAATTCGCGAAACTCTCGCAATCTTCTTAACGCACACGCACAGGCTGCACAATCCTCCGCCGCTCGCGAGCCTGGCACTTGTTCTGCTACATGTGTCGCACGATCTGGCCAGCCGTATCGTTCCGGCGTAACTTTCTTCCGTTGATGTAATATTTTAACGACACTTTGGAAACTCGTTTGTAGTTTCTTTCTCGAACTGGCCGATGTATCACAGCGCTGAGTAATGTCTCAATCGATAGATATCTTCCTCCGATCTGGACGACTCCGGAGTTTCCGGATGAGCGTTATCGAAGGAACAGCCGCGATGTTACATCTCGAACTTTCCGAAATCGTGCGGCAGGGGAGAGCCGATCAGTGTCCTCCGTTTGAGACGAGACTCCTTTTCGAGGCGAAAAGAAAATGGTAAAAATCGCCCTTTTTGCCCCGCTCTCTTTCCCCCACATTCGCGTCTCCTCGAGTGACCTCACCCGTAGAATAGAAAAACAGAATATCGGTCTTGAAGCGTATCGCGATGGGGATTCCGACACGTGCGCGACGATGAGGACGGCAGAGAATCGGGGAACGGTATAAAATGGCACGAAAACGAGAACAAGAGAGTGCGAGCGAGAAAGGTCACGAGGCAGGATGAACAGCGATAGGTGGAGAGGTGGAGGGTAAAAAGGCGCAAGTGTGCCATAAAAAAAAAAAAAAAAATCGAGACTCGTATAGCCGGAGGGACGCAGAGAACGGGCTTGCTCTCGCGCTTGCCCGAGAATGGTTTCTATCGCTCGAGAATATTGCCTTGAATATTGCAGCCTCCGGACGTTCGCGTTCCGGCACACGAGTGGGCCCCGCGAGTGTGTGGGTCGCCGCTGCCTGTGCACGTATTCATTCATGAGCACATGCGGGAGGTGTGTGTATACGGTGGTGTATTATACACTTGCACGTGAGGGAGAAGGAGCGAGTCATAGACGTCGCCATAAGCCCCGGCACGTCATAAGCGAGGGCGAGGGAGAGGACGAAAAGGGGCGACCTTATAGCGCGATCGCGACCGCCTTGGTACGACGCGTACGCGATTTCTTAACTCTCTTAGTGCACGAGAGCGGGGAGGGCACGGCGGCTTGTTCTCTCCGAGGGGCCCTTCGAAAAATATTTGGGCACGGCCGTTAAAGCAAATGGCCGGTAACGGCCGGGCTCGCGTAATGGGCTATGCGCCGGCCGCGGCGGACTCTATGAGCCGAGCGAATCGAGGGGCCAGAGGGTAGCCAAGGCATTTCGCCCTCGCACTTGCCAACGCGATGAATATCCCCGGTTCCCTTCTGCCCCGCGAATCGTGGTGAGAGGGAACTCGTTAGTTCCTTCTCGGGAGGATCTCTCACCTTTGCGTCGTCCAACGGACCGGTCCTCGCATTATTTCATCCTGCGACCTCTTCGCGTGCGTTCACGCGGCCGAAATCGGCGTTGGTCCGCGTCCAGGACGAGGGATCCGGCGACGTAGGGCCGTTAAATCTTTTAACACAAACGCCCGAGCGGGCAGTGGGAACGGGGTTAGAGAACCGCCCTCTCTACCCACTGACATTCCAGGCCTGAAAAAAAAAAAATCTGATCTCCGCATAGACCAGATTTTTTTACACACGCAACAGGCTCATCGGCTCCGAAATATTTTCATTCGTTTTTCGCCGGTGAATTTCCGTCGATATTTCGGCAGCGCGGTCGACGATTCACGGCTGGCCCTCGGTCAAAATAATATACACGGCGAGCACTCTGGAAATCAAGAGTCGAGACGAGAGGGTTGAGCATGAGAGGATCCGCGCTAAAGGGTGCTCCGCTGCTTGATGCTGGCTAGCGCGCAGTCAGCGAACGGTGCGCTACCGACACTGCAGCAACAGCAGAGAGAGCGGCGAGCCTGCGAGAGAGTATTATCTATAGGGTAGCTACTACAAACGGTGCGGGCTCGGTACAGGGACAGCTAATTATTTAGACACGCCTGGACGCCACCCCATCGATCACTCCCCGCATCGGCCTCCTTTCCCAGCTCGCTCGCCAGCACGTCAGCCACTACTCGAGCTCGGTGTGTGCATGCACACTACAGTATCCACTGTACAATCTATAATGTACCGCTATACCGATCTCGAACGCATAGGCGATGCCGCGCACCTCTATACCGCCCTTGACGCGTCGCGGATAGTTGGGGGCCAGTTTGGAGAAGGGCGGCGCGGCGTTACCGGAGTAAATGATCAAATTAGTCTCTCCCCGGATCGAATAACCCGGGATGCAGTGCCGGCGTCTACTGCAGTCTTTTATCAGGCCGGCCAGACCGTGTGTGTGTGTGTGTGTGTGCCCACTGCATCCGGCTAGATCGCGAAAGTGAGGGGGAGAAACGATCGCTCCGATAAGAGCCGCACTCCGCGAGGAGTCAAGAAAGAACCGCGCGTTACTTGTGCCCCGCGATGCGAGAGCTGTTTCACGCTACATAAAACATTTTATTTCTCCACTTACGAAAACGCATTACGTATTATTATGTGGTATATCCAGAGATTGTTGTACAGCCTCCGAGAGCGGCGCGGGGGGGTGGGGGGCAAGGTGCATGCGAGATTACGATATCGTTGATCGCGACTAGCACCGCGTGTATAAAGCTCTCTTGGCGTATAAGGTGGGCCAATGTTGCACAGTTTTTTGAGGGGCATAAAGAGAGCTTGCAGGCGGAGCTGGATATTATCCTCGGTTATACGTTGGCTATACACGGTCGATCCAGCCGGTGAATGGGCGTATGTGTGTGTGTGTGTGTGTGTGTGTGTGGGTGTGTCAGGCACCCTGCGCGAAGGAGAAGGAGGAAAAGATGGAAAAGTGAGAGGGAGCACGGTGCTTAGGTGGATTGTGTACGGAGCGTAACCGAAGGCTCGCGCTCCGTGAAATTAAAATCAACCACCTCTAACGTCGCAATCTCTATTCTCCGACGCGGCCATGGTATACCGAGAGCGGTGGCAGCGGAGGCTGAACTTCTCCTGCATATTTCCGTCTTTCGTTCTTCGTTTTCTTTTTCGCTTTTTTTAAATCCCGTCTCTCCTTCGCCAGCGTCCCGTACGCAGGCAGAGTTGCCGGGCGAGGTGAACGCAGACGCGCCGGAATAGTTTCCTCAGAGATCGCGCAGCTTGATCGTTTTCCTTATTGCGTAAGATCCGTGTATCGTTTGTCACTGAAAATCGCTTATTTCTCTCGAGATTTTTTTTGGCAATGCCTGTAAATGATATATCAGAATTTCTCACCGATAACCTGCGCGATTCACGGAGAAAAATAGTTCTGTTTCTCTAACAAAATGTTGTTCGTTAATGATTTCTTGTTGTGGCAGCAAACATATTTGGTTGCTACAGCAATATATTTGGAGCCGCAGCAAAATATTTTGTTGTCCCCATGTGAAAAGCAGGTAAATCAGCTATTGTAACAAAATTCTTGTTGTCCCAACAATTTTTTTTTCTCCGTGCTGGATAGCAGAAATCAACCCTTCAATATTTCGCGATTTTTTTCTAGACATGGCTTTTTCTTTTTTTTAAGATCGGGTCTCTATCGAGCCGTTCGCGTACCTCGGGCCAATGCATGTAGTGCTCTCTTTATAGGGGTGCGTCGAGGAGTTCAATCGGTCAGCCATATAATAGACCCTCGATAAATATTCTTGCAAGAAACAAGGGCGTGAACCTCTCGCGTACACATCGTTCTTCCCTTTACGACGTCTCTCCGGTGCTCCGTACGTCCGCAGCGCCTAGCGTCACTTCTACATCGTAGGTAGACCGCTTACCCCTCGATCGATATTTACACACATATGGTTTTTCTTTTTTATTATTATTTTTATTTGCCGGTTAAAGCCGGGACCGCGCAAAGCCCTCGTTTAACGCTCTTCTCCGCCGTACGTGATGCTTCAACTCGAGAGGGGATTACTCTCGAATATTATAGTCCCTGGGATGATAACCCCCCCGAGGCACGAGCCCTAACCACCTCCCTTTCCCTTCAGCTACCTCGACCCGGTACTCACATATATGATTATGATGGAAAGGTAAATACGTTGCACCCTGACTGCAGAATATAACCGAAACCCACCAAAGCCCGACGCAGTCTCCGCGATTCCGGTTTAGTCAGCATTCCAAACTCCGCACGTCGACCCGTCTAGCTCTGACTCTCTTGTTCTTGTCTATTCCTCCGATTCTTGTTTTCCCTCGGCATCCTGCCTCGTTCCACCTATGTTTACTCGTACCATCATAGTACACGCTATACAGCCATAATAATGGGTCTCCCACGTGTGCGACGTCCCTCTTACCGTTCCGCAGGAAGATCAAACGATCATGCGTTTGCGCTTCGCCTAATGCAAAGATTTCATCTCCGGTATGTGAAACATCAGTCGCTGTAGTCGCCTGATTGGTAATGAAAGACTCTCGTCGCTTCGAAAAGTTTCGTTATGAGCGTCGTTGCCTGTAGGAGTGGGGGATATGGCCCAACCCGATCAGCACGTAAATCAATGAAATATGAACCGGATTACATTGACCACTTTTGCCTTATGCGCTGAATTCTGTAGATTTCTATGCACCGGTACAGCGATGAGTCAAGCGTTAATTCCGTTCTTCACAGAGTTCCCAAGGATGTTGCATAGGTGCAACGGGTGTGAACGACGAGTGATTTTTAGCACGTCGATTTATCGTCGTTCGCCGGAGTGCATTAGAGTCTCCTTGCGAACTGGACATGCGGGAACGTGGGACGGAGAAGTCGACGACGAAGGCCCGGAGGCGCGTAAGAGGCTTCGCATGTGTTCTATTCATCGGCGACTTTGCATGCCACCAGCGGAGTGAATGGCTGGAATTGCGGAGTGTCCTGACGAACGACATGTAGCTTACGCCACTTGCGGCACATCCCTTTGCCACCGTACGGTTTTGCTCCGGTAAAGCGGACGTGCACCAAAGGGGGGGAGAGCCCCGAAGGCGAGAGGCCGACGGGGCGAACTCCCGGCGCGAAGCGTGTGTCGTCGGGCGAGAGAAACGGGAATGTTGCAGCAACCTCGGGGAAGCGTGTAAGTGTACAAACAGGGCTCACTCTCTCTGTCTCTCCGGTCGTGGGATAGGCTAACGACTTTCTGATGAGGCAATGTGGACCGCAACTTCTTCGTAATGGACTCTATGTGGGTGTTCTCGTCTCTCGGCGACCTCGTCTGTACGGACCATGGTCGAGTGCTGGTACCCGCTTCGCGTTCGCACACACGATGGGACCATGTAAAGTCCCACGGGCGACGGAAGCGCTGGAGAAGCGAACAGGGCTCAGCGCGGCGCAGCTCTTCCGGCCGATCGCTCAATCCGACTTTTCTACCTCATCGCAGAGCGGCTACCGGTGAACTCTCGGATGCGTTTCGTCGCGCCGGTCCTCTTGTGACGTAAGCGTTTTAACTGCTTTCCGTCCGGATAATGCGCCGATGGTAAGCTTTGAAAAATCGCCATGCCATAATCCGGTCCCCGAAGACAAAAAGGGACTCGACAACTGGAAAGAGAGAAAAATAAAGGGACGACGCCGGAGACTGGGATTTGAGTACTCGACGACAAAAGGGACCGTCAAGTGTCTCACACGGGGGAGATACGATGAAGACGACAAGTCGACGGTACGCGAAGAAATCAGACGCGCACTCGCACACTTGCAGAGGAATAGGAGCTGAAATGCTGGAACGGACAAAGAGAAAGCGCGAAAGCGAGGCCGCGAGAGTCCGCGATGAGGGAGCAACGAAGAGAATGAGTGAGCAACGAGGAGAGAAACGATGATAGTCAGTCAGGCGTGTACGCTGGAACGTAGTCGTGGATCATGCATGTAGGCGTATTACCGTGCATCATGTATGCATATTATGTTGCTCGGTGGACTTGTTTCATCCTTCCTCCCTCCATCATCTCCCTCCTCCTTTCCCCCCTCCTCCACCGTGAATTATGAAACAACGTGCTTAATGATGCGCCGGCAAATTCAGCCTGCTGTAAATTTCTCCGAGCCGGGTTCTCTGCGGCTGCGGTGGATTCAGGCATCAGGGGCGGAGGTCAGGCGAATGGGAATGCGCGGGAGGTGGAGAAGAGACAGCCCGAGAGTAGCGAAGTGAAGTTTTAAACCCTCTCTCGCAACAGCCTGCTCGCCCGTCATTGTCATTCTCCGGCAGTGCGCTGTCCCTCATCTTCGGGCCCCATCCGACCGTTCCCTCTTTTCTCTCGGCCGCCCATCGTGTTTTAGCACACTTACAGCTTGTACACCGACGCGAGCCACCAAAGATGCCCATTGTGCAGACACGGGTAAACTCTGCCTACCCAACTTGCTGTGCTATCGTCGTTGTTACTCGCGCTATACCGATCGCCGTCTTTATCACCCTCTTCGGTCCCCCTCACCGTTCGTCCGTCATGCGTGAATCGTCCGGTGTCGCTGCTAGCTCGCGAGCGCCCAATCCACTCTCCGTCTATTAAACCGTCCTATCCGTCCCGTGACATTCCCTCCAAGAATACATCAGCCCCGCCATTCTCAGTCAGCGTCCTGACGCAAAAGAACTATAAATAAGGTCCCGATAGAAATTAATCGTCCTCCAACGAATTGTCCCCGCATAAATTTTCCGTTACATTTCTGGATTACTATTATCAGCCCGGAGGCTCCTCCAGCTGTCTCTCCTATTTCCGTTGACGCTAGTTTGCGCTCGTTAACCCTACGTGAGAGCAAAACTATCCCGTCGTTCCTCGGCCCATTATACGCTCCGGGAACATCGCCGGAGCACCATTGCTCATAGCGACTCCCGCTCTCTTCACTCTCGTTCTCTCCCTCTCACCATTCTCTCTCTCTCTGGTGGTTCATGGGTTTTACGAGGTTTAGCGTGTATGCTCACTATGTTGAAGCTCGAGTGGCTACGGCGGAGGGAGAGAGAGACGAGTGAGCTACTACCGTCGCTACTAGTATGGCCCCTTAAGCGAGGTTCCGCCGCCCCCGGGGGCGCCTCACCGCATTATAGTAGTCTCGCACTGGCTGGTCCTCTCCTCGCCCTCGGTCGGCTTCTGAAATTAGAAAACTTTTTATGTACGCCAATTTTTAACCAGCCGGCACTCTTCAACGGTAATTACTTTTTAAGCTTCTCCCTCTCGCTCGCTCGTTTCTCGACCTTTCGACTGCTGATGCTCTCCCCGCCACTCGATTTGCCAGCGGTACAACGAGCATCCTCTACAACCTCTCGGGACTCTATATTATCTTGAGCAAACTATGGGGCTCCGGTACCGCGAACGAATTTGTTTTAAAATTTTTTTATGTGAAAATATCTTTAGCGGGACTTCCGAGTGGAAAAGTGTCCTTTGAAGGGCGTTCACGGCCCTTCTGGAAACTCGGTGAGAAAGTCAATGGCGTCCTCGAAAAGCGCCCTCGGCTCTCGTGGATGTTGAGTGAACAGAACAAAAGCGCCCTCCCGGAAATTAGGCAATAAAGTCGTAACTTTTGTTTTCTGTACCAGGTCTATTAGCCGCGGTCAATGTCCGATCTCCGCATGATGCGCTTCCACCCTACTCTTCCTATCTACCCAGCTGGGATTCTGCCGTAGCTGGAAAAACGGCACATTGCCGGCCCTCGCTACCGTCACTTCCGGTTTAAGGCTGAGATTTTCATACTGGAAGTGACGTTACGAAGGAAATTTATTTTTCTCTAAAACCTATCTCGCATCCGGATTCAATACGAAGTCTCGCGAATATCGGCTTGAAGGCTGAGCGAGTGCAAAATCTCACCTGGATACCCGCGTCAGTTTCCACCTTCTCCTATGATTGTCCCGCCATTTTCAATCGTTTTTTTTTTCTTTTTCGTACATAATGAAAGGTGGAGTTCCGTCGATTACCGCACTTTATTTCTCTCTCCCCGCCTCGCTCTCTCCCCCGTTCCCTTCTCCGTTTGAGCTTTGCCGTGATTCGCCGTTCCCGCTCGATTGAGGCGAACGAGGCGCAGAATGAAAATTGCTAATGGAGGTAATAGAGCCTGACGAACGGCAAGCACTGAGTTTCCGTGTCATTTAGCGATGTTAGCCGAGCGAGCGGGAAGGAGAAAGAAGCCAGCGGCAAAGGTAGCCGAACGAGAAGTACGAGCGTACCAGTGACTCCACCCATGGCCTCTCTCGCTATACTATTACGGGCGCGGACCGGAAGATATAATCCAGTCGCGCTACGCCGTAACTATACGGGGTCAGTGGGACGTCTCGCGTCGCGGCGCCCGACGTCGCGTCTGGCCTCGGCGATCCGTCTATCCTCGTTTGCGCTTTCATTTGACAACTGCCACAAACCTAACACAAATATCCGAGGCCGTCCAGCATTAACTAACGAATTTTTTTGTCTCTTTCTCTGTTGCAGGTGAGTCAGAGATTTTTTTTCTGCCGCGGAAACGCTCCGTACCGGTCGAACGAGCCGGTCCAACAGACGTGAGGAAAAAAAGATCATAAAAAAAAAAACCCCTAAGAACCTTTCGCGGTACTTCGTAGAGGATAAGTGACCCTGACGAGGGTTAAGACAATGAGCAAGTTCACTAGCGGATGTTGCACGCCGGCCCGGTTACGTCCGGACGATAAGCAGATAATTCCTTCGTTGTCGGATCGCGGAGCAGCGGAGCTGCTCTGTCCGGGGCGCTATAAATAAAAACTCATTTACCTCGTCGTTGCCGTTTCTTCCGCGGTAGCATCTGGCCAGACGGGCAGCGCGGACGGTCGCGTCGGTGCCGCCGACTCTGTCACGGATACTCAGCTTCGTCCCGTATACCATCCGCTCGTATCTCCCTTTATTCCTCGCTCGTTTGGCGTGTTCTATATCGCGCCGGGTCGCCATCGCGCTTTTCCTCGCGACGCTCCCGTTCGCCAGCCCGGAACCCTCCGCCGCGGATAAAGAGAAACAGTCGGGAGCGACCATTAAGAGTGAGACGCCATTGCGAAATGAATTATTAGCCTCTCGTGTACAAACGCGACGCGGCCTGGCGGAAGATACGAGAAAACGGCAACGAATCGAGTCAAAGAGGTCTTTTATTTTTATTTTTTTTTATCAAAGATTTTTTTTTTTTTTTTTTTTTTTTTTTTTTCGAATCAACTCATCGCCGATCTTTCTCGGATTATCCTCGTCGCGACTACACTGAGAGAAGGATCTAGAGAACATTATCAATCATCGAAGAAAAATTACCATAGCGCATAGTAGTAGAGCGTTAGGGCGCAATCTATGGTAGGAAGTATCCGAATTATAAGAATTTTTCTTCGATATTATGGTAAAAATTTTTGGATATCTCAGACTTTCTACCATACACTGAGAGAAGAATGTAGTAAAAATTATCAATCATCTAAGAAAAATTACCATAGTCTATAGTAGCACGGCGTCAGCGCGCCACCTATGATAGAAAGTCTGAGATATCCAAGAATTTTTACCATAATATCTTAGAAAAATTCTTATAAATCCGGTACTTCCTATGATTGGTGGAGCCCTAACGCTCTCTACTACTATGTACTATGGTAATTTTTCTCAGATGATTGGTAATTTTTACTAGATCCTTCTCTCAGTGTATGGATTCACCGATACCGGGTCCGTGTACCGATGTCGGGTCTTCGGGAGACCCGCGATAATGCTCGGCTTACAGTTTCGTCCGTCCGTAAACCAGCGCGTCAGTCTTAATTACAGCCGTACGGTTAACGAGTACCAAAGGAAGAGGAAGTTTGAACGAAGCGATGCCGAAGGATTTTCCAACGAGAACAATTCGCAGCGACGTAGGTGGAGAGAGAGTGAGCGTGTGCAAGCCCCCGGCCCCGAGCGAGCCGCGCTCTCGGTGAGGAGGCGAGGAGGCTCTCCCCGTATCTGCAAAAGCCTTCGCCGAAGCTGTAGGATGTGCTCGCGATGGCGGCAACGGCACTGCTCTCGCTCCCATTATGAGAGCGTTATCCTCCTCGCTTATCGCGACTTCGCTGGCAATAGAGGCGTTGATAACGCCACCCCGTTGAGCAAACATTTGAGGAAGCGCTTCCCCGTCTCTTTCTCACTTAAACCGTGGCCCGTCCTTCGCCCTACCAGCCGCTCGCTACACTGTACATTCCCGCTGTGAAATTCCTTCGTGCATGTACAGAAATTAATTCAGCGTAGTAACAATAGCCCGGTACTTTCTCTCTATCCTCGGGGCTCGCGATTGCAGAAATTATTCGCTCATTATTCCCCCCGAGCGAAGCTCGTTTGCACTCTCTCTCGCCAGCGCGTCTGCCCGTGCGCGCGCGCTTGCAAACGACTTTCAACAAAGTCCAGACTGACGAGCTTCGTTATACACACCGGGACTTTGGTATATTAACTTCGTTATATTTTAACCGGGCAAATATAGTTTTCCCCGCGGAAAGAGGATGAACGGAGATTTGCGGATCAAACGCGCAAACGGGACACACACACACACACACACAAGCCGATACGTTCTTCCATCGGTTTACCTGGGTCGTAAAGCCGGGCATCTGCGCTCGGCCGCGGAGACTTTGAAAGACTAAAAAAAAAAAAAAAACGAACGACGGTCTCCCGTTGGTCTCGCATGGCGCGAGAGACAGCCTCAAACAGTCTTTCATCTTGAAAAGGTCTTCCCATCCTCGGTTCTGCTTCGCCTCTGCCGCCCTCCCGGCCACCCGAATCCTTTGGCTGTTCCTACGAAGTCGTGCTCACTTGGGTCTATGTAAATTTACGGCTATATGCCGCGCCATATAATTACGTGAAAAACCAGGCGAACTCGGGGCTTCGAACTCGACGATTGGCGAAAGGCCCGCAACGAAACGGCGTATCGCGTGCACTAAAAAAAAAAAAAATCGCTTGCCGTAAAAATAAATATCGTTAAGGTAAAGGTGAACTTGAACGCTCAAGATCGTGCCGATTCAAGCAGTTCGGCAATCGGCGAACCATTGAGCTTTTTTTTTTTTTTTTTTTTACGAACTCAACGAACGTCGAACTTATGGCTTAAAATATTCAATATTTTCGCATTCATATACGAAATATTTGTATATGAATGTGAATTTTATATAAAATATATGGATATCACTGAATTTTATATGAAATACTTGTACACGAATGTGAATTTTGTGTGCAATTTACATAAAATTACTGCAACTCGAGATGAGTTTGAAAGAATAATCTAACATACGTTACAGTTTCCATCTTGCGTGAAATTGCAAGAATTCGAAGTAGAGTTGAAACAACAATATATATATATATACATATTTTCAGTGTACAATCTATTCTTGTTTCTTATCAATTTTACTTTAGCGGCAAACAACTACAGAGTCACCGCTGGGCCATCGGCGATATTTCTAAACTTCGTCTTCTCCCCGTGGTGTTTGAGGAACGTTGAAACGAGCGCGCCGATAGAAAAAGAAGCGTTTCGCAAGACGACGTGTTCGATCCTTAATCGGTCCCTCTTGGAGAGAGAATCTCTCCGTGCGAAAGCCTCGGGGCAACGTTGCAGCGTCCTCTTCTCGATGAAAAGTTTCCAGAGTCCGTGGAAGCACGTTTTTTTTTTTTTCTTCTTTTTTTTGCGAATCGTCCGATCGCGCGCGGTCTGCAACTTGTTCGGAATCCTTTTTCTCACTCCGCTATCGTACTCTCTCTCTCTCCACCGCAGTCATTCGTTTTTTTTTTGCCCCTCAGCTTCGTCCACCTACTTGCCGCTATTCTTCTTCATCCCGACTCGACTCGCTTCCTCGATTCTTCATTCTTATCCACATTCGCACCGTTGACCATTTTTTTCACCGAATTTTATCGTCGTCGCGTTGTAATGGTTTAACGAAATGTTTGTTATTCGTCTAATTTCCAGAATCGCAATATCCACTCGGGCGAGGTCGAAGGGAGAGAGTAAGCTGGAAATTGGAAGGTCGCCGTCATCGGTATGCCGAGCACCCGGCGCGGTGATGTTGTGCCGCGAGGCATGAGATTAATTGAAATAATTAGTAGGAAAAGCGACACACACACACACACACACACACACACACACACACACACACACACACACACACACACACACACACACACACACACACACACACACACACACACACACACACACACACACACACACACACACACACACACACACACACACACACGTACGCGCCTAAAAACAGGAGATGGGAAGGCAAAGCTCCGCGGAGGTTTCCAAGCGCTGCTGGATGCTTCTCGGATACGTGTAAAGAGTGATAGAGAATGGCAAGTGTGTTAGTGAACGGTGCGGTAACGCAGCGTGCGGGGGTGGACCGGGCTTCGGATGAAACGGGGCTTTCGCGCCCGAAGGAATCCAAAAGCAAACTCTAACGTATACGTACACGTTTCACGAACGAGCCCGTTTAATCAGTAGCCACCGCGATTCGCGCGTTGTTATACCCTCCCCCCCCCTCTCCGACCCCTCTTTTTTTACTCGCCTCGTTTTCCGCGTTTCTCTTCCTCCTCCTTCTCCGATCACCATCGTCGTCCCTTCTATCTGCTCCTCGCTAACCCTTCTTTTTTTCGTAGACACAGAGCGGCACAAAACAGAATACGTGGATAGTCTCGCGGATGCAACACGCTCACCGAACTATCAGCACAGAGAGATCGGTCGAACGAGCACCCATTAAGATTCAACCCTCCCGCATTTTTACCCGCGGTTGGTGTTTTTTTTTTTTTTTTTCTCTTGTTTCTTTATCCCCTTTTGCCGATATTAATCGCCGCACAAATAAGCTCGTTAGCCACGCTATTTGCGATATTTTCCCGTACGTTTTTTCTAGCTCGGTGCTCGGCTATTATCGAATAAATTGAATCGGTGATACAAACGTTCCCGAAGCTTTTTACGTCGCGTTCGGTGTCGTTCATTTTTCGGCCTTCTCGACGTCGTTATGTTCTCTTTTTTTTTTTACTTTCTCGTCACACACGAAGCTTGGAAGGAGAGATAGTATTTCACTCCAAAAATATTCCGCTCTCACACTATCGTTCAGGTATATACTTTAGATGTTCCGGAATGCAAAAAAGCATTTTTTTTCAGTTCTGTCTTACCGTCTCGGTAAAAAGTGCTAAAAAATTACTTAAAATATTATGGTTTTTTCGCAAGCAGATTCAACTCCGAGTATTCAGTAGAAATTGAGTATTACAGTATATTCTCATTATCTTACGTTGCTTCTTTTTAAAATAAAAACAAAAAATTACAAGAACGCTCAAATTACAGCGAACAAATTCGGGCACGCTTCTCTTACCATTGTTCCCCATCTACTCTCGTTCCACATATTTTACATGTTCTGCAATGCCAAAAAAACGATTTTTCCATTTCTGTCTTACCGTCTGGGTAGAAATTGTCAGAAAATAATTTAAAAAAAAAAAAAATTATAATGTTTTTTCTGCAAAAAGATTCAGTTCCGAGTGTCCAGCATAAATGGAGTATTCCAGCATGCCCCCATTATCCAATTTTTTAAAATTTTTTATTAGTATGCTGAAATTGCATGGAGCAAATTCGGGCATGCTTGCCTCACCATTGTTCCCTATCTACTCTCGTTTCACACTAGGTACTGCTTCGAGAGGCGATTCTCGGCGAGGAGAATGGATCGAAGACGAGAAGCAGAAGGGTGCGGGGATGCAAGGGCGAGGACGCCGATAGAAAGAGTAGGGAACGGGGTTCGGAGTGGGAGGGGGGGGAGGGTTTGGAATAGGGTATAGGAAAGTTTGAGGGAACGAGAAGGCGACGAGGCTTCGGACAGCGGCGGAGGTCTCGTTTTGCTTCTGGCGCACGTTCCACGCCCCGGAAACTTTCGGGGCCTTCTTCCTCGTCCCTCCAGTCTCCTTTTTTTTTATCCCTTCTGTCTTACTTGGAGTGCTCACTTTCTTTGTTCTTCGTGTTTCTTGTGTCGTCATCGTGTGCGAGGGCACGGGGCATGGAAAACCTTCGTATTAGATTGTCGAACACTGGCGTCGCCGCTATTGGCGCAGAGAACGGGGCAGATTGGGTTGGAGGCCGTGAACTGCGGCGACGGGGCAAAATGGTCTACCACCGAATATTAAAAAAATGTCAACACCGAAGAGACTCGATGTAAAGTAATGTAAAAAGATGACAATGCGAATGAAAAAAAATTTGGTTCTCGTGATGATGATGAGGTCGAGGGGCAAAATGGGATCAACCCATTTTGCCGCGAAAGCCGCAATTCTTCTCGGATTCTTGGAGTAATTATTACGAATTCCATTTTTGGACAAAGTAGATATGAATTGCGTCTTCGGGCTCATTGAAGGCTTTATTTCTCGGCTATCCAATTTTGCCCCGCAAGACGCAATTTTTCTCGGATTCCCGGAATAATTATTACCAATTCCATTGTTTGTACAAAGTAGATACGAATTGTGACTCAGGGCTCATGGAAGGTTTTGTCTCTCGGCTAGCCCATTTTGCCCCCTCGTACCTCCTGCCTTCGGCCTCTTCCGGTACGCGAGGGGGAGGGCTCGTGTGGTTCGTAAATCGGTTTCCAAAGTCATGAAGCATCTCGTGTCTGCTTTATATCGATTCTCGTCGAGACGATCCTCTCGCAAACATTATTCCCGATATACTGCCACGATATGCGAACAACTGTCCCTCCTTCGAGATTTCCAAGTGTGCGAGGGTGTGGCTCGGGCATCGTTTGCCTTGCCACATAGAGACACTGTACACGCGAAGGAAAACGAGAGACCGCACGTGTATGCGCGCGCGGGCGCGAGCGCGTCGAGGATCGTAGATGGTAACGAGAGAACGAAGAAGGGAAAGGCGAAAGAGGGACCGAAATAACGAACGGGCCAGTTCGACCAGCGTCGAGGAACTGTTATAAGTCAAACGGGATGGGGCTTTTACGAGTCTCGAGAGGAGATAGCGTCGAGGAGCCGTGCCACGCGCGCGCCCGATCTCGCTCTCGCCCGCCCCATGGCCAGCCCGTTCGAATATGTCGAGACCAGCTCGCCCACGGGGCCGTTAAAGGATGGTTCAAACTCGATTTTTCGCCGGTTCTCCTTCCACATCGAGACCTCGTGCTTCGACGATTCATCTTGCCCCTTCCCTCCCTCACATCCTTCGCGCATATTATATAAAAGTCATGTTACTTTTACAAATGTCCTTGTAACGATCGAGCCGAGACTCTGCAAGATAGAACGGTAAAAACGAATGGGCGAGTGGGGGGCAAAAATGAACGATCGTAGCTGAAAATTGGAGTTTTCGAAATTCAGTCGAATCTCAGGACGATGCTACTTTTGCCTCCGCAGGTACGACAGCGAGCTAGCGCGTGACGAGTCCCGAGGATGCAATCGTCGCTGTCTCGCGGAATTGGACAAAATTCGCTTTATCGTCGGATCCGTCGGTGAATTATGCGGCGATGATAAATAATTCTTTGAGCGTTATCGGTGAAATTTCAATTGCGCGACGCTCGTTAAAACATTCGCTCTCCGTCGCTACCGCCGATTCGGGCGACCTCTCGAAGCTGGTCTCTATAGATTTTAGCGGCCCTCTCTCCCTCGGGCGACGCCGGCGAGGTCTCTCATGAATGTTCGAGTTACGAAACGGAACGACGGCTTATCGATTCCGTATTATTTTTATCCGGCGTTATTTCGGTCGGGCGATCTCGCCGAGCGGGATTGGGAACGATCCTCCTCGACTCCTGGGAGAAGTACGAGGGAAGCGAGAGCTAAGATTGGGAGGAAGAAATTTAATTTCTTCGTCGCAGTAACAAAGTACGGATATATCGTGTTTTGTCGGCGCCGATGCCCACCGAAGTGCCCGATAGGTGGAGCGAACCCTCGACGGTTTGTTGTTTCGTCGTCATTTCGGCGGGTCTCTCCCAGGAGAGTCCGTGCACCGTGTAGAGAATGCGAGAGACCGGTGGTTTCGTATAGTCACGTGAGAGCGTTATTAAAAACGTCGTAGGAGGGTCTCGTAGTTTTCGGAGGCAATATGCGGCCGATGTTTGCTCTTGCACGCGCACACCGGCATGCCCGGCAAGGCATGAAGCAGCAGCAGCAGCAGCAGCAGCAGCAGCGTCATCCAGAGAACCAGGGATAGAGGTTTCGGATTCGAGAGTATCTCCGGCTCTCCTCGGCCGCCGGGGGTGTACTAACGCGCGTGTGTGTATGTGTGTGTGTGTGTACAGCAGGAATACACAGCTGAAACCCCCTCCGGCTGCTCTCTAATTCAGCCTGCTCGAGCTCGAGCTCGCTCACCCAGCACGTCGCAATCTCCAATCTCCACAGAAAGCGAGCTGGCAAGCCGCACCGGTCCCCACTCGGTTATTATCGGTCGGCAGACGCGAGAAGACGTTATTATCCTTTGCACCTGAGTTTCCCTGGAGAGCGAGGAAAAAAAAAAAAAACGAAGAAAAAATGAGAAAGAATCCTTTTTCGTTTCATTTGTATCCTATTCTTTCCGGCCTTCCGAAGCGGAGTATCGTCCCGTGCGACGTATATTTTCGCTCGAAAATTGGTGATCGATTTTTTGAAAATTCTATACGGGAAGCTACGATCATTTCAAAGCACTCCACAATCGAGCGTCTATCGATCGAAAGTGCGCCGTTATGGACACGACCGAATCGATTCGTTAGCGACCCGGCTCATTGAGCCGCGCGAGACGCCGAATCCGGAAAAACGAATGAGATCGGCGATGAAGGGCCGAGGAGAGATAACGGGGGCGAAAACCGCCGGCGAGGGGGATGGAGTTTATACAAACGCGCGAGAGAAGAAAGGATAGGTTTGTAGGGGGGGACAAAAAAATCATTGCGGGCGCTGCAGACCTATCGGTCGGCGATACATGTATCGATGCACGGTGAGCCAATTCCGAGCGATATTTTCAATCAGGAGTATTAAAGCGTTCGCTCGTGCAATCAACGCTTTTTACCCTCATCCCGCTTTTCTCTGTATCATCTGACCTGTACGCTGTATGAAATCTGCCCCTCTCGCCAATGGTACCGGCTCCGCGATATTCATTACCAAATATTTGAGTTTAAAATGGGAAACATACACACTCGTTTCGAGGGCCCATAGGCGACCATTCGTCCGTGTAACACCAATGTGGAGGATGACCGATAGCGATTCACATCGTACGCGCGCATGATAACTCATGCACCCTCCTCTATGCGCTCTCTGTGCGCTATGCCAATCTGCATCGAAATTTCGCCATTCAACACGTTCATCCGCTCATTTACCCCTCTATCACTCTACCCTCCGCATCTGCCCGTTTCAATTATCGACCTTGCGCTGATAAAAAAAAAAAAAAAAAAAAAAAAAAATGCGTTTGAATTAACTCAAAGCTCGGGCAGGGGCCTTCAAATAAATATTTTGTTCGTCGCACAAAATATTTCGGTGAAATAGTCAAAAATTGTTTAACTAACCAATCAAGGTACTTGAACCTCCCTGCCCGAAGCTTCCGTTGATTCAATCGTATATTTAATAACAACAATAACAAAACAAAAAAACCATAATGAAGTTAATTTGATCTCATACTATTATTATATTATCTGAATTATTTTATGTAAAACGGCTCGTCCCGTAACTAAATAAATAAATCAATAATAACAACAATAAAAATAATAAAGATAATAACAATATTAACAATGAAAAAGCTACGTGTTTTCACTTATAAGGCAAGAGGGTTACGTTTGCCTTCTTATATACATCTGGTCCGATCTAGTCTGATTTTCGGAAGTTCAGCGATGGTATTTAACTACGAAACTCGGTGGAACTCCCCGGGTACGTGAAAGGTGCTGGTGGCTTGTTTGTCTCGTGTCCACAGTGTGGACACGTACCCCGCATCGCCGTCAACTCTCTACTCTCTCGTTTCGCTGACAAATTTTCATTTATCCTGCGCCACGGCTCGAGCGTCGCCGGCATACGTACCGAGGCAAAGGGGGAGAAAAGTCGAGAGAGAGAGAGAGAGAGAGAGAGAGAGAGAGAGAGAGAGAGAGAGAGAGAGAGAGAGAATGAGACGAGCCAAGAGAACTTGCCGGACGGACAGGGGAGAGAGCCTGCGATCCACCGGGCTCTCTTGTTGATCGAAGGTGCAAGGAATAAGAACGAGTTGCTTTCACCCCCGCGTCCGTCCGTCCGTTCCCGTGTCTGCCCGTTTCCGCCTCTTTCCACTCGGAGATTCGTTCACCAGGCGATTCCTCGTTTTGCCTCGTCTCCGCGAACGTGGCCAAGAAACTTTCAGTGGAATCGTAGACGCAGCCCCCTCGCCTCCTTCGCCGTTCCGAAGCCGCGAACGGCGAGCGACGGAGAACGTCGGCCCTCCTCGCTCGCTCGTCGCAGTCGCCACTTAGTACTAATTCCCTGTGAACTTTTCGCGAGTGGAATTTCGATGTCGACGGAGCGCGCTCGAGATTCTCTTACACACCCTCGGAGTGTCACCCATCCGAGAATATCCCGCTCGCTATCGTCGTTCTCCCCGCCCCCTCGGGCAGCTGCTGTTTTTTTCGACAATTTATTCGAAAAACATTCCCTCCGCAGTGCACACAGGTACGATATACATATGTATGTGGACGGGTTGCACGGGTGGTCTCGTTCCTTGGAAAAGCGTAATAAGATTGCGCGCACGGGCTGGGATAGAGCGCGTACCACGTTCGCTTCTTATTTGTTCGCGGAGCGAGCGGAGTCGAAGGAACTTCCGGTTGGCGGAGGTAAAGGGGGTGGCTAAGGAGAGCGTGCGCGAGGAAAGAGAGAAAATAGCTGCACGACCGTCGGCAATAAATTTCAGTTCGTCTCCCTCTCTTACCTTTGGCCCGTCTGTGCCGCGTGTTTGGAGGAGGTGCGGCTGTGTCTTTCCCGACGGTTTCCGCTCGGCTGTGCCCGACGGGAGCATTTTCGAATTGTCGTTAACGGGGTCAGGCGCATCCTCCGCAATCGAACGGCAGAAGTTCATATTTGAATTTGCCGCGTCGGGCAGTTATTCTGGGATAACGGATGAGGGCAGAGTTGACGTCTACCGGACGAGATATCTGCACCGTCTCTACCGTTAAACTCTTCCATTACTTTTTTTTTTTTAACCTACCGGTTAACTATCGCTCAGCCTTCCGTTCTGCGAGCTCGACGGAGCTGATGTATCGGCGATGTTATTATTCTCTTATCGTTAGCATGTACAGCGTATAGACTCCCCGTTACCGGTAGTTGTTCCATAACCGCCGGTAGATACACCCCAGAGGGTAGAGGAGTTAAATGCGGAGAACGCGAGAGAGCTTACGTGGGGATCGTTGCCGTATCCGAGGCCGGGAACCTCGGGGCGGATCGCGCGGCTTAATGCATTCTCCTTCCTGCTGGCAAGTACAACATCCCGGCGCTCCCGGCATTAGCACATCTTGCCTCTGGTCCCTGCGATCAAATAAAGTCCGACCCGTTATCGGTTTTTGTCGGAATCGACGAAAATTCGTCGGATAACTTTCGAGATCGTGGACTATTGAGAGCGAACGAAGGTGCCGGATCGCGACGGGACGAGCGCGAGAGAATCGCGCGGTGAAGAATTGATTCCTCGAGTGCGTATGCACAGCCTGATCGGATCTTGGGCGTCGCACACGGTGGAGCGGAGCACTAATGTCACTGAATTATTGAGCAAGGAGTCTACGCACGCAAATGCAGGATCTCACTAGCGGGAGGGCTCTTCTCGGCAAACTGTTAATACGACCGCAGTGCTGTTACCCAAACCCTTCCGGCGGTCCTTCGACCCTCGAGTTTATCGTGTAGTGCACGCCGCCGCGACAGCAACGGCGGAGAGGGAGAGCCGGGACCCGCGTTAAACCGTCACACATTAGGTATCGTACGAGCCTAACGCACACCGGGCTCGAACACACGAGCGAATGTCCGAGTAATTGGTGAGAGAGGATCGTCTAATGACGTTTCGAGCCTGAAGGGAATGGTCTCGCGTAGGTTACGCACCGTCTCGCGAGTATGGACGAGGGTTTCTCCTCGGCGAAGGAGAGGAAAGGCGTCTGGTCGGAAAGGAGCGACAAGAATATAACGGCGAAAGGGTGGGACCAGATAGAGGGAGAGATACGCTCCGAGGGCGATCAAATCCACGAGCTTTGCATTCGCCAAAGGGCTGAAATTCTCAAGAGTCTATGGCGGAGGAGAGCCGAGACTGGCGCGCTGCTATCCGCTCGCTCGTAAAATGCAAACGCGGCGCGCACGGTGAGCGAGCGAGGTGGAGGGGGGGGGGGGGAGGAACAACCGGAGTTTAAGTTCTCGTACAATCTTCTCTCCCGCAGGACCGCAGCGCCACCTCAGAGATGCGACTGTGCTCGGCTATGCCTTAACGCGCCTCTCCTCTCTTTCCGGTTACAAGGTTCTACCTGTGTCGCTTGCTCTTTCCAGGCGGGCGGAGAGCCTGAGAGATTCGCTTTCTGGATTCTCGTCCTCTCCCCTCCTCCGGCCACCCTCCGAAGAGCGTCTCGAGGCGAAGCAGGCCTGGCGTAACCAACCACGGCCAACGATAATGAAATCCATAAATCCGTGGAACGCGCACTGGTGGCCCCGACGGCGAACCGCCGGTGTCTGATGCAACTCCTTCCCTCTCTGCTGGGATCGCATCGGGTCCCTCTCCGTACCCGCGCCCATTCTTCTCTTCGCCTCTCACCCCTCGCGCGCTATCTCAGACACCGCTTCCCCGTGGCGTTTTGTTGGAAAACTATCGGAGCAGTCGCGGCTCCGCATAATAATCTTGTCAGTCACACGGGTCTCGAGTCCCGAAGCTTCGGAGTCCGCTCAAACGGAACACGCTCGAGGACATCAAATTCTCTGTCTCAGTGCCGATTTCGAAAATTCGCCGCTCTCAGTGAACGACACTCGACGATCGCTGCGGCGGTAACGAAATTTCTTATCGTCCCGCCGCTATCGCACGGATAGCACGCGGCCCCACCGAAGAAAAGCTCGTGAGCCCGAACTTTAATACCGGTGCACCGGAGAATTTCGTGCTCGCACGCCAACCGGCGGCTTCGAGGATTAACCCCCGTGACGGCGAACGGACCGCGTAAATATCCAAACTTCGATGCCGGGCGCCCTCGTGAAAGTGCGAAGCTGGGCTAGAGAGAGGGACCGGAGGGGGCCGAGAGGAAAACGGCCCTCGTAACTCCGGAGAAATTCGCTGCAGCCACCCTTACACCCTCGTCCCCGGAACTTCTCCGGGTGTTTCTCGCACGGCTGGAGAGAGTGAGATCCGCCATCGCCGCGACGGCCGACCGAGCTTTCACGGAGGGCTCCCCGAGGCTCCTTTCCTTCCCGGGAGCTTTAGGGCGTACCGAATACCGCGCGTACTCTCTGACGGCGGGGCACAATGCACACGAGCATTCGGCTATACCGTAATGTAGGTATTGTTCGGAGGTATACACGTATTCTCTCCTCCCCCCCCCCCCCCCCCCCCACCACCGCTATTACGTGAGAGAACACCGCGGACCGAATGGAATGTGTATTTGGGAACAAATACAATTTGAATGAATCAGCAGTAAAGTCGAAACGGCCGCGAAGCGATCCAAGGTTATCTGGACCCCGTCCTCTCGCCGTTGCTGCGTTCGCGGGACCGGGCCGGGGCTGAGGAAGAAACAGCTACGGTATTATGTGCTCCCGGAGGGGAGCTCTGGGTATCGCGGTTGTTTTTTTTTTTTTTTTTTTTCATTATTATTCTCGTTCCTCTTCTCGTTCACTACATTGGCGTCTCGTCCGCTTTCCATTTTTTTTTCTTCTTCGTTTATCCCTTCTCCATTCCTCTTTGGGCAATGTCTTCCGTTCTTTCGTTGCTCCCGCTTCGTCCCACAATTTTTTCGCCCCCCCCCCTATCATTCCGCAGTCTCTCTCTACGGTAGAGCGCACATGCACAGCTTCCATCCAAGCGCCGCACCGTGCACAGCGGCTCCGTGCAACGTCTCTAAATCCCCATGCGCTACCAACACAGCGAACGCGCCCGCGCACACGCGATACCAATTCCCCAGAAACTGCGACTATGGTCGTGTACGAGAGAGCTCTGCCACCCCCCGTCCCCCCCAACCTTTCCTTCCGCCCCCCTCTCGTTGTACTTCGCCGCAATAGATAAATAACGTTACTCCGACTGGCGGCTCCCGCAAGTTCCACCGTAATTTTACCCGACTCCTGCTGCTCCTAGTTTCCTCACGAGATTCGCAGTTTCGATAAATAGAGCACGGGTATAAATAGATACGGGCATATACATACACCGGTGTATCATTTATGTTTGCCTCGGCGAGAATTGCGGCGTGTTAGGTACAATGGGACGGGCCACCTCCGACCCTCACCCACACGCCCCGCTCGCCGTCTTCTCCACCGAGTTAAAGTACCGCTGATGTGCACACACACACACACACACACACACACACACACACACACACACACACACACACACACACACGCACACGCACACGCACACACACACACACACACACACACACACACACACACACACACACACATATATACATATTTTTTACAACCCTTTGGAGGCTACTCGTCGTCGCGCCACTGACACCGATAAAACGCGCTGCGGGCATTAATCATGGGGGAAAAAAAATGCGATAAGCACAAACGTTTTCCCCTGTTGCGGCGAACGCGAACGACGCGCGTCGTATATCTGTGCGCCTGCTTTTTTGCATCGACAGCTACTCGGAAACAGTTGCTTCTCTGACCCAGCGATAATGTAGTGTAATATAATAATAATAATAATAATAATTTATTTATAGACAAGTTTACACTTTTTATATCTGCTTCTATGTAAATGCACAGTAAAAAAGATTTGTACATGTAACAAACCTTTCTTGTCCACAAATGTTCGCAATTATTTTATTGTTAATATTACAAAAAGTATTCGTAAAATTGACACCATTGTCCATTTTGTAAAATGGACAAGATTTTTTTGTAAATTTAACAGGAAAAGAATTGTGACCGTTTGTGGACAAAAAACATTGCTATCATTTGTACTGTGTGCTCTCACGTAAAAACGTGACCTCATTTACTTTATATTCCGTTTTTATATCAAAAAAATTATCCTGAATCTGCCGGAGCTTTCAGTCGGAGAAGATATTTTTTTCAATCTTCCACGAAGCCGTCAAAGGTAGAAAAAAAAAAAAAAAAACCTCAGCCGGGCTGCCCAGCCGATTCGGAACGCCGTTTTTGAGCGCTTCTCCTGTAAATCGAGCGTTCCCCGAAAAAAGTGACATCTGTCGATGATTTCGTTTGAGCAACGTCGCCAACTTCCATTCCATCCACTTTCGTGTAATTCTCGTGACGACGTTGTGTGCAGGTCGTGTACATTTCGAACTTGTCGTTAACGCAATACGGTCGATATCTGCCCCGACGTTGTGTGCGACACAACGTCCGACCGTCTCGTCCACAACGGCGGGGGCCCTTCGTGTGTGCGTCTGCATATCGCGGAAGGTTTATCTACTGCGGTGCTCTCTACAGTGGTGCGCCAGGCTATACCGTGTGGGTACATCGACGTGGAAGCTCTCTTCCATCCCCCCCCCCCCCCCCCCCCCCGCACGTTCACCAAGAGCTGACTCTCGACCCCCAGAGAATTCCCCAAACGGCTCGGGACTCCCGCAATGCCCGCGCTCATTCGTTCGCCCGGTCGACCGCCGCCGCCGCCGCCGCCGCATCACCACAATTCGTATTCTCCGACCTCCGCACTATATCTCTCTATCGTTCTCTCCCTCTCCCTCTCTCTCTTTCTCTCTGTACAATGCAAAGTATAGTGTGCATTCTCCATACCCTTCCAGGATCGACTGACCCGTCGACCCGACTCCAACCCTCCCACAGAGATCCCGTCGAGATCGACCGGCGGCCACTGTGATTATAAACTCGATCTATCGCACGAAACGGAGATACCGCTCGTTGCCTCATTGTTCCGACGAATCTGCATCCCGGTCCGGAAAAAAAAAAGAACTATCGTACCCGATTGAGAAGGGAAACCATCGGTTTGCCGATGTACTATAAAAAAGAAACGAAAAAACAAATATATATATATATATATATATATTAAAAAAGGGAATATCAATTTTCATATCGAAACCTAAATTCGTGAGGTGGGAGAGCGGAGGCAAAACGGACTATTTTTACAAACTTTTCACAGAAGGTGAAAAACTTTCCTATCCGAGTGAAGAACTTTGGTCCCTTTCGCCCCGCTCTCTGCACGCTCGAGCGACTGGAAAAAAAAAAAAAAAAAAAAAAAGAAATCTCGATAGTCCAGGTACTTGTAAAAAAAGCCCATCCCGCTCCGCGCACTGGATTTATTTTGTTCCTCGGATATTTCCATATTGGGGATATAGTCGAGCGTAACGCTCGGGAAGGAGATATAGCCGGCATGACTCGGTGGAAACACTGTGGTAGTACAGCGAGGCGAACAAGCGAAAAGCGGATGGCAAGAACGGCAGGGCGGAAGCGAATACCACGTTAATTACCTGCCAGCGGGGTGATATAGGGTAGGATCGTTGGAACGTTGTAATAGCGAAAAAGATGGTCCGGTATCGGTGCCTTTTTGCGTTCAACGGCTAATGGCTTCGTCTCGGGCTGAATATCAAAATCTTCGTATCGGCGGGGTGCGACGATTTTTATGAGGATGTGGTCAACGATAATCGGTACTCGCGAGCGCAACTCTTTCGTGTTTATCGTCTCCGTTCGAGTCGCTGATGGACCGACGGTGGGAAGCGAGAAGACCGGTGCGGGACGAATTCCGACTTCCGGAGCGGTGAGACCGGGGCTGCAGACGATACAGCCTCCGGTCTAATTATCGGGAGGCTGGCTCGTACAGAGAAACCCGTCTGTGTACAGGGAAAATGGAAGATATCGAACAATACCGAGGTGATCACACGCAGAGGTTCGGTCGCGTTTCTCTTCTGTCCCCGCTATTTCAAACAGACGTCGTTCGCACTCGGTATCTCACCTGCAGTCCGCACTACCGCAGCACACGACACTTCGTGCCGCCACTGCAGTGCAGTCGTACCTAGCCTGAACTTCGGTCTCGTTGCGATACGTTATCTTCAATAAGCGTATGCCCTGGGGATTCTCTTTTCCGTTATACCGACCGAGAGTCCCCATTGATTTCTACCATCTGCGTACTCTTGTTTGCGTGCATGTGTGCGTTTGCGTGTCTGGGTGTGTCAGCGATTCCCGGAAAATGGATGAAGGAAAAAACAACGAGACAGACACGAGGGATTAAGTATCTCGTACTATCCACTAGACGCTCGAGAATAATTTCGGGAAAATAATGTTATTATTATTATTATTATTATGATTTTTAAGTAAATTGATGTTTTTTACGATACGATCGGTCTTTGTTTTCATGCATGTCCTTTTGGGTCTTTACAGTTCTACTGCATCGCACTCATCTCACGCATTCCAAGGTTTACGGCTTTTGCAGAGCTGGGCAAAGTACCGCAAGTACTTTAAGTACAAAGTAATTTCTGTACTCAAAGTACTTTTATTCAGTACAAAGTGCAAAGTAGTTTTTCTTCTTGATCGGAAGAGGCAGAGTTCCACGAGTCTGAAATTTGGAGAATTTTCCAATCAAACGGCCCTGTTCAGGGCCAACATTTTTTCATAACGTCCAAACTTTTCGTTTCCAATCCTTGGTAACAGACTAATCGATTGGACTTTGGGGTAGTGAGTTGAGGTCGATGGATGTATAGCAACTAAATCTGGAACGTATGGATCTAGTACAGTGGCCGAAAGTGAGAAAGGTCTCCATTTTATGTACCAAAAATCATATTTTTGGGATTTAAATGGAAAATCATGGACTGGGAGTAAAATAATTGTTATATTCGTGTTCGGCGGAGAAAAATAGTCGAAGTTAGCCTTGACGAAAAAAAAATCGAGTGAACAACGATTTTTCAATTTTTGAGCCATTTGTGGAAAAAACGTCGATTTTGATGATTTTCGAAGGTCGATATCTCAGCTCCCAATGGAGCTAGGGAAAATCCGAGATGCTCGTCGTGTTCTGCGGAAAAAAAATACACAAGATAAGGTCTTGCGCGAAGTTCTAGAAGTGTTTTATCGGGCAGTTTCAGAACGCTGAAAAACGCAAAAAATTGACTCGAAAGGGGTAGCCTCGGAAATTCTTGACGAAATTTTTTTTCGTTTTTTGAAATGAACTGCCACGTATTTCGACGTATTTTCTCCCACTGAACACGCATATCACGATTATTTTACTCCCAGCCCAATATTTTCCATTTAAATCCCAAAAATACGATTTAAGGTTTTTTTGCTTTTTTTTTTTTGTATAAACTACACGTAACCTCTACTTCAGCTCTTACCCATATTTCCTCATCTTATTCCCACCAATTTTTTTTTTTTTCTGCTCTCACATCTTAATCTACTCAGGATGCCTTCAATTTACAGTTTCCGATATTTAACTATATTGATGTTCGTTATAGTTCGGGCAGAGAGGCAAAAGGCATTGTTTTTACAAATTTGTCTCGTCTAAAATTGAGAACACTGGTAGTCCTCCCGCTCTTGTAACACGGACTCTTTCTCTTCGTTCCATAATTATTTTCTCTCGACAATTTCGTATCGATAGTATCGATGTTGGTAGATAAAAAAAAAATTAATGTTCGCCTTTCAAGTTGTATTTTTCATCGACGTCGGCCGCACGGAACGGTCATTAATATTGTCGCAGCGTGTCTCGCTAATGCGTCGAGTTTGTACGTAGCCCGAATACCGCGGGTTTCGCTGGAACGTAGGGAAAGCCGGAGAATCGCGACATAGAGAGAGAGAGAGAGAGAGAGAGAGAGAGAGAGAGAGAGAGAGAGAGAGAGAGAGAGAGGGAGAGGGCGAGCGAGAATACATGCACACGCAGATCAGTATAGCTGTGTCATGGCACGCGTGCCGCAGCGATGCATCACCGAATGACGGGAATCGCGGCGTAACGCGTTCAACTCGCCTGCTCGCAAATCACACGGACTCGCTTTTCGACCCTGCGTGCTTCGCGTCGCTCGATTCTCCAGCTCATCCGTGCCGGCGTCGAGGGGTATGGATTCTCCACGTTCGAAAAAAAAAAAAACAAAAAAAAAATCAACGTTGCCCCAAATACGTCCGACGGAGGAATTGCGAATGAATACCTGACAGGCATAACTTTGCGTTCGAGGGACAACTTGACAAAATCGTTTATTCGACGATCGAATTTGTCGAACACAGGCGAAACACTGTTAACAATTTTTTTTTTTTTTTAAAGCCCCAAGAAACTCCCAATCGACGCGGTGAAATATTGAGAGAGAGAGAGAGAGCAGAGAATAATAAAAGTATTAGTGGCATTTCGTGACCGCGCGTCGAAGGGCACTCGGCATGACCGACTTTTTTTTTTTTATCGCCAGTACATCTCGCCCTCTCGTTCTCGCCGCTCGTTTCACACACCCCCCTCCTCGCTAGCTCGTGTCGTCGTTACTCCGGGTTCGTACTCGCGCGCACGACACCGAATCACGTGTCATAAAACTTGGCCTGCCCTCCCTGTCGCGTAATCGCGGTGCTCGATAAGGCATGTACACAGTCCTGGTACATGCACAAGCCGCAATAATAGAATTGCCCTGAGAACCGTTGTGCGGAGCCGAGGAAACTGCCGGTTAATCGAAAGTCGGTCGGCTACATGGGCGATGCACGCGATAAAATGCATGAAAAAAAAAAAAAAAAAAAAAAAAACGCATGGAAATACTGGAAAACCTGCGATATGGATTTCGAAAATAACTGGCAACTTTCACCCTTGCCCACTGGAGTCTGCAACGCAGACCTCGCTCCATGCAGACCGAAGTCGCGGCTAAAAAAAAGACTTTCTCCTTCGGAGCAGCCGCGACACAATTCAATCGTAAGAACAGCGCGTGCAGTAAAAAAAAAAAAAAAAAGTGTCGGATCGCTGTTCTCGAAACCTGTATAATACAGCCTGGAACGAGCTCGGTCGTCGAGTGCGGTGCGCCGCCAGCTCGCGTGAAGTACACAGTTAAATGTATACAGTACACCATCGCCTGCATAAAGCGGAAATGCGTCGGCGTCTCTCGCACACGGGAAAAGTTTGCTGCCTCGAGGGGGTTGGCTCGGCCCGTCGGCAGTCTACTTCGGCTCGCACTCCTCCCGTTGACGAATGTCGGTGGCGAGTGCGGCTTCAACCCCTGTCACGAGTCCAACCTCTCTCCGGGCTGTGTTCCGACGGCTTGCCGCCGAGCTCCCGACTCCGCATCTCTCTTGAATACCGGTACTCCGGTATTACTCCACCGCGGAGCTGCTCCCGCATGGTTTCTTTCCACCTCCGCAGCGTTGAATTGCGGTGTGCATCTCTTAAAATATGAAGCCGAGAGATCGGCGCCGGACCACACCGAGAGGGACGAGGACCAAGCTCCGGGGTATAAAGGTGATACAGCGAGTTTGCGAATCTCGGTGAGATGAATTTTTGAATAATATTTCTAACCAACCTCACCGCCGTACGAACCCTCGACGACGCCCCGTTAAAAATTCCTAGCCCACTGGCACGATGCCTCGCGAACGCCTGAATAGATTCCGGAGCCGGGGCGGCAGAGATCTCATGATTGGATAGAAACGCCGACAGGATGAGGAATCTCGGTTTAAAAATCCGTGGGCCGCGAGCTCTCCGGCCCGGAGATGGACCCGGAGATGCGCCCGCAAAAGCGAGTCAATTACTCGCAATGCCCAATGTAGCGCATCTTCCTCATTAGCGAAAATCAGCTTTAAAAAAAAAAACTTTACTTATGATTTTTAAAAAATGTAAAAAATGTTGTCGAACGGTAATACATGCGCGAAAAAAGTTTCTGCGACACAGTCGTCACGTTCTCTCATTTGGCTCTAAAAGTTGAAAACACGACTTTTTCGTGACATCCTTGAAAAATGCTCATGCTGTCCGCCAGTACTGCCTTAAGGCAATTTTATATGTACTCTGCACTCTGATTATAAAACTGTAATGTACTTTATGAGTCAGGCGTAAAAAACAAATTTTTTGAAAAATTTCAAAATCCCAAAAAAATTTAAACGAATAGATCAATTTTCGTCTAATTTAATATGAAACATTGTACAGTGTTTATCCATTCACGTATAAATTTTAGCTTGATACTTCCATGTTTGCCCAAAATCCCACAAAATTTGCCCGCTTGTATGGCACCAAAGGTGAAAATATTATATTTGTATACAATTTTCGGACAAAAGCTCAAAATTACGAAATAGGAAAATAAAGACGAAGTTTTCAATTATATTTATCTATCGATCAGTAGTGTACCCTGAGGCGGCGTACAAAAACTTGGCGTGCCAGTTCGTTTTTCTCTACAATAGCTGTCGTACATCATTGAAAAATGTCGAAAAATATTCCGGCCAATGCGAGAAATTAGAATTTTTCTCATCTTTTCCGCTTCCAACTAGAGGGTTCGAGTAAGCTCGGATGCTGCGTTATCGATCACACGCGTTATCCCACGGCTGGGAGACGCGAAGCTCGTGCAGTTTGATGGATCTTCGGCTAAGCGCATGTGTGCACACAGAACGCGTTGGCTCGACGGCGAACGAAGCGAAGCGCGAGTCGCTGCTCTCACGCTCATTGCAGCTCTTCAACGTTGCACCGCTACTCTCTTGGTAGCGAGGGGGTATGGACTCTTCTCGTGTCGCGGTTATCTCGGTGGTCGGGACAGATAGGCGAGGAGCCGGGTAACAGTGCAGTGAGCCGCTGGCGATGCTCCGGCAGCTCTCGGGCTAATTAATGGCTCGCGACTCACTCGCTCCGCCGGGAGGGCAGGGACGGTAACTGGGAGAGGACCGCGCGCTTGCCTTTCAGTGTCGTGAGCACACGATCGGATGCACGGTTCCGAAAATCGGCGAGCGCGGCGGCGAGAACAGGACGGAGGACTACAGGATGATCAGGAGAAACGACAGAACGGCGGCGGAGAGATAGTTCGAGAGTGGTGCAGCGAACATTTGCGGAGCGAGGATCGACGGTATAACCGAGGTGAGAGAGGGATCCGGAAGGTAGCACGGAAGAGACAGGGTAGGAGATAGTGAGGGAGAGGAGGGAAGGTTATCGAGAGTACGCGCGGTATTGGCAGACCATTTCCCCGGCAAATAATTGGAAATGCAAACGGAATACGGTCCCACCGTCTCTCTGATAGCTCGATAATTGAGTCCCTTATCGGTGTTGAAATGCTTTGGCGAGTTCTTCGTCGGCTAACCAAGGATATGTATGTATTTCCGGTCGCGGCACATAGGACACCCGCTAAGCGAGAGCCCCGTCGTTCACCTCTATGTGGGATCGCTTAGTATGCCCCAACTGGAATTCTTGTAACGAGGTAAAAATAACCTCCCAGCTCGTTAAGCAACGAGCTTGCTCGGTCGCGTAAACGCTCTACGCAGGAGTAGATAAGTCGCTCTAGGTCATACTAATTTCGACGACAACTGATAACCGATCCAATTTGCATGCGACGGGCTTGTTGTTATAAGCAAGCGGACTAAACGTCCGACAACGTTTGCACAGGGGGTGCAAAAGCAATGAGACGAATGCACAGCGAGCCGTGAATATGAACAAACTTTTTCTGATACCGCATGAAATAATAATGTACACATGTGTTAACTATATGTAAAATTCGCAAAAAAGTTTTACATTTCGTACATAGTATTTTTCATGAACCTCTCTGCACGTTCAACTCTTTGGCAAATATAGCGAGTTTGTTAAAGAGTGATTTTAAAAAATATCTTTTTCACACACGACCCAGAACTTCAAACGCAAAAATATCGTTTCAGAAATACATATATATATATATTTAACAAAAAGAGGCTCGCTGACCGCCACATTCGCAAGTTTTAGCCCACGATGATTCGCACCAAAGTTTTGGAGCTCTGTGAACGTCTCTTCATCTATAACGAACAGCGGGCCAGCCACTGACTTATGTAAATCCTGCCATCGTGCGATCGACAGGGGGGGGGGGGGGGGGGGGGTGGCATAAGGTCGGTCGGACGTCGACCAGCACCGGATGTTTCGTTGCTACGGGCGGTGGAGAGGTACGCGCCGGCGGCGAGCTCGCTGAAGCGTTGGCGGCATCGACGGTAACGCATTTCTGGCTGCTACCACTGGTATCACCATTGCCCTCTTCTGCCTATCTGGCTCGATGGTGTTGGTGTTGCTGCTGCCGCAGCAGCGGCAGCAGCGTCATGGAACACCGCGGCGTGACGCCAATTACCCAAAGGGTCGACCGCGCTGTTTTGGCGCGCTCGCACGCGAGAACCGAATTACCGGCTGGTAGGCAAATACCGTCGACGAGAGGTGGAGGAGGGAGAGGCTCGGTAGGAAATGGTGGAGAGAAACTGCGAGGATAACGTTGTAACGAGAGCCCAGAGGAAGGGGTGTCGGTCCAGGGCGCTGGCCAGGGCGAGCGAAACAGCCAGTTAATGAACACTTTAATTTTAGCCCGTTGCAACACAGTCATATGCTGTCCGTTTTCTTGTTTTCACCGTCCCAACCCTCGAGCTATGATTGACCCACTGGAAGCTCGAGTTAAGGGTCTCGTGGAGTTGCACGAGGCCGGAGTTGCTTCGCATATCCGGCTCGTTATCTCGTAACAAGTCATCGCACCTTGCGCGGTTAATATTTGTCGCGGGTAGCGAAATTTAATTTCCATAAGTACCGCCGCCGGTGCGGAAGGACCAGCGCGGGGCTTTGGCGTACCTGAGAGGAAGCCTCCGGGCACGAAACTGAGGGACTCCCGGCTTCCCATACGTCCAGCGGCGCGGCGGCTTCTTCGCCCGTAGCCCCGAACTACAGCTACCCGGTGTCGTATTATAATATTGAAATTTTTACCGTCGACCCCGAATTCACCGAGCTCTCGTCTCGTGTACCAAGGGCTCTATTTGCATTTTAATGGACTGCGCGCTGTGCCGACAAGAGAGGCGGCGGTAAGTGAGAGGGCCACGGCGAATATGTACCTCGGCGACGTCAACAGGACCGAAAAAACTGTGTGTTTCGCTGCCCCGCCGTATCGTATGTCCGACGGTTGAGGGGCAGGGGGGGGGGGGGCGCTAAATAAAATAAAGAGAGAAAAACTTCACGAAAGGGAAAATGAAAAAGGAACGGCGACGAGGCGCACTCGTTCGTCTTCCTCGCGCGGCATGAATCGCCGAAGCCCTCTCGCCGTCCCGCCTCTCGGACTGGTATATCTTTGGGTTTATTTATTTCGCACAATCGCACGTTAACCGCCTCGTCGAGCACTTCGGCACAATTAACTTTCGAGACTCCTCTCGCGATTACCGGCATAATAAAAACATAAACCCGACGCTTCATTGCATATAGATGATAAATGCGGCGATTACCTTATTTTTATACAGACGCGACATTCGCGTAATTCGTTCGCTTGTTTCGTCGCGAATATACTGCGGGCCGCGTCGGGCGGGCGGCGGCGTTGGAACAAAAATGTTTCGACGGGGCGGCAGGTTGACTGGGAATATACTATATCCGCTTGCACGGGCTCGACTCTGCCGGGTGATCTCTGTGAAAAATCTCCTCGTCGCCCTCCCCGTGCGTTGACTTTTTCGCTTTTCTGGCCTCCAGTCACTGGACGATTTGTGCGCTTATACAAACGCGTGTGTATGTATTCGCACGCGGATATACCGGGAGCACAGAACGGCTGGTGAACGGAACCGCGGTGGCGTTGGGATAGAATAAAAAAAGAAAAAAAAAAGGAGGGGACTGCATACAATGGAGTCATCGACGCGTCACGCGGCCGATTACCAGTCACAATTCACGCATGAACGCTCCCATTATTACACTATTTGTCAACTTGCGCGTAGCATGCGCGTAGAAAAACAATCTGGACGAGCGTGAAATCGCGCGTTTTGTACCGGCGGTCTTTCGATCCTCCCTCAGCGTGAATATAGAGACCCCCTCTGATTGACTTTTCCGACCGAGGACTTGACGCAACCGTCACTTTCAGGCTTTTGTACAGAGATATGGATTATCCGATGGTTTAATGGCCTTTTTTTTATCACTTCCGGCTTGAAAAATCTCACTTTCAAACCCGCACATCAGTGACGGAAAACGAAATTTGTATCAAAGAAATGTGTAAACGGAGGTGACGGAATACCGGAAATACGTCACTTCCGGTCGAAAAGTAAGATTTTCAAACTCAAAGTGACATTGCAGAGATTTTTTAAAATTATTTTCCGCCACCGAGTGTTTCCAAGTGCCCAGAAGACCGTTGGATTCGCTCAGGCCAGCTACGCCAGCCGGAGGAGGACCGATATCGCGTTTTGGCATAACGTCGCCAGTGTAGAGCCAGCGACGTGCCGTTTTTCCAGTTCCGGCAGAATCCCACATGACATTGTCCGTCGGTTTCACCGCGACGAAGAACAACTTTTATGCATCGTACATAGACGCATCCTCACCTCTACATACACCTCGTCTATATACATATGTATGCATATATATGTACATACGGATATATAGAATACGCACATGTATGTATATGGTAGAATCCGCAATTACGCGTACGCGCCGGTGCGAAATTTCGCAGGATCCGCACGTTTAATCGCCCGGCGTCGGTGGCAGAGTGGCACCGTGCACGCGAATTCACCTCGTTCCGCGCGCCGATGCCACTCTTTCGTAATTACCTACCTATGTTAATTACGCGGCTTTAATTCCCCTCCACCGCGCCAGTATACCGCATTCTGTCCCTCCCCTCCGCCGTTTCACTTCAACCTCGGCTTTCGTCCCACTTGATTCAGCTCATTCTGTCCGTCTCTCTATATCTAGCTGTGTAACTACCTCACCGGCTCGCTATTTCGCCGAGCTCTCACGTGTGTGTTTATATATATGTTAACAACACTGCACGGCGGAATAGGGATGGTTTACACGCGGCCGGCCGCCAGTTTTCCCGTTCTACACCTCCGGACCCGTTGGCCCCTGGCTCATCCTATACCATACTGATTTTGTGTGCTCCCGCCGGGCGTTTTCGTAATTACCGGGACGGTTGTGCACTCACGAAATCGAGCGATATCTGCACTTTCCCGGTGTACCGTGTGTATGCGTGTTTCTCTGGATGCGGCTTGTGTTATCCCGCCGCGCGAGTTTCCCTCCGATTATTTGCCGGCTGTTTTATCGCCCGACTTGTTACCCCGCATCCTCCGCTAGGCGATGCACAACAAATACTGCTCCACTATTTTTATTTATTTTTTTTTTATTTTTATTTTTTCAACGTTTGGTTTTGATTGTCAGCGATGATATCCGTAAACGGAGATCCTTCGTCGGGAGCGGCTCGAGTCGGTAATTGTCGCATCAGTTATTCAGAGTCTCGCGGTTCTCTCGTTACGAATCGACTGCGCGCTTCGTTACGTACAGCGACGCGAGGTCACGCATTAGATGAATCAGACGGTGTGTTACGGAGCTTGAGTTATAGTATCCGTTGACTTGCCAGAGATGACGCAATCGTTCCGCAGTGCGCGGCGTTCGTCGATTCTATAATTTTTTTTTTTTTTTTCGACACGCCCGCATCAACGCTTCCTCGCAATGATCGTCGGAGAGTGGAGTTTGGGTGCCGTATTGACGATTTCAGTAAGATTCCATGCCGGTTTCTCGAACGAGGAACTACGCCGATCGCACGCGAATTCGGACGATACTCGGCTGCGAAATGAGGTTGCGTCATGGCTTTGCAAATTGCTGCGGCGCGTCATCGACGGCTTTGGATCCTCATGGTAGGCATGTGGGGATCGGCGATACCGTATGATTCCGTCATCTGATATAGCGAATGCGATGATCGCGGCCACAAAGAATCGCAGAACTGTCCGTGAAACAGTTTACCCACACGCATATACACATACGTACGTTCATATTATGTATATAGTGTGTACATTTAAGAGTATAGCGACCCAACACAACGAAGGACGGAATCCTGTTTGTGCGCCTTACACCCGCGCATCCTCGGAGTACCAGAACACGCGGGAGTGGCAAGTAAGCTTCGCCCACGGATTCACGGTTCAGCGAACGAGTATACCTTAAGCTGAGCGATCAAGCCCGGGTAAAATTGTCGGTGTAGTTAAGTTCTCCGTCTCGTCGTTTGCGACCGGAGTACCACAAGTCGGGACCCGCGGCGGTCTCGGTCTTGGCTTCGGCCAAGAACGAGCGAAGCGCCGCCGCGTGGGGGGATGACTTTGGTAATCCCCGGATATGGCTGTCGTGTCGGCGCTGGCGAAGTCTGCCGCGTCTCCTCTCTTGTCGGGAGTGTGTAGTGGAATAGAACGATCTACAATGCGACGAAGTGCGACGCGAGTTTTCAGACACTCGCACCGATACTCGTGGAAATTTTGAGGGAATCTCCTCACGGAGTCTCAGAGAAACACGAACACTTCGTAGTCCAACTGAGTGCCGGTGCGTCTTTTTATTTGGTTTTATGCTCCGAGCAGTTTCTTCGTCATCCAAAATTTGGAACCTTCTTTCTCGGCATCGGAAGCTTTATCTCGCAGGTACCTCGGTAGGGCTGTATCTGTGAATTATTGTCCTTCGGCTAATTACCATCCTCAATGACAAATTGAGGGGGGTGTAAGAACTCGCTAATGCCGATACGAATATTCGCGTCGGGGAACGTAGTCCGTTGTTACATAGCGTTGCGAAGGATCGCGGAAGACGGTACGAGGGAGCGACTGAGAAATATGGCTCCGCGTACCTATACCATCGTACACGGAATCCACGCTTCCCTTAATTACAACGACCCCCTTCTGTCTCATTATTAAGCGACCTAAACAAACTGCCGTCATATAAATAGTTGGATTTTCCCCGCGTCTCGGCCCTCCGGCATGCCCCTCTGTCCCTTGTCCTCCGCACCTTCTTCGCGTCGCGCCACCGGTCCTCGACAACCTCCAGGCAGCCTCCGGAGAAAGGAGCTTGACGCTTTTCCGAGCCGGGCGTCCGACCAGCCAGCGGAGGAACCCACCACCCCCAAATTGTGTACCCGTGTTCTCCGGCCCAGAGTCCTATAATTAAATTTAGCCCGTGTGCTCTACGGGTTTGCCGCTTCAGTTCGGCTCTCTCTCTCTCTCTCTCTTCCTCCTGCCTTCATTTAATCGGACACCGCGGCCTTAACGTAATTAAAAGCACATCTCTTTCGGAATTCGGCCCCCTTGAAGTACGCCACTGTCCAACGTTCCTTTCCCGCGTCTCCCGTTCGTTCGAGTGCTCCTCTCCGTTCGCGGACCTTCTGGCGATCCTTTATCTACCTTATCTGCCTCATGGCCTCGCGATCTCGTGTTCCCGAAGCGCCTTTCGTTCGCTCGTTCGGGTGCTGAAGAGATTGAAATTACCAACAGCGCATCGCGCCAATGCACAGCGAGATCCTCCGAAGGGTTTGCTTACACGTCTGGTTAGCTCATCGAATTCTCCTCACCTTCCCGGTTACTCGAGTCAGACAAGCCCGGGTGATTCGTTCATGCCTGCCAGCAGTCAGCCAGTCAGTGCACCGGCTTCACTCCGAGCCCCACGGTAACCCATCTTATCCGCGTCTGCTACGTACTAGACGTCAACTCTTGGCGCACCAACTTGCCATCTCGCTCCCTCCCGAGACCAGTCGCGCAATTTCAGAAGTGTCGAGGCAGCATTTCCACCCAGACTCTATTAAATATTGAGAAACGCTACCCTCGACTCCGCGATCTTCAGTCGGCCGTGGAACCCTCTCTCGACGGGAGACCCGAGCCTGGACACCTTGATGCAGCACTGTCGGTGTAGAACGGGCGGGAGAGCAAACGCATGCCGACTCCATGAGATATTCAAGAAGTCGGCTCTCGAAGTATCCGGAAGGGCTTAACCCGTCTTATATCGAAGTAACAGGGCGTACTCGAGAATATCTCGCTCGCGCCACTCTCCCTCACTCCTTCTCCTCTTCGCAGATAATAAAAGACGATTTTAAATAAGGGTTAAAACCTCTAAAAAATGTTATCAGAAATGCATTCTAAAGTACATTGTTTTAGTAATATAAGGGCAAGGTTTTTAGTACACCGCCGCATTTAATTTGCGAGTGGTAACTGGCCGGAGTATCCAGCGAGAGGCGATGGACAAAAAAAAAAAAAAAAAAATACGCTGAGATTGGGAAATACATTGCCGGTGACCAGCGGGTGAGCGAAGTAGGGATGGGCGGCGAGAGGACGAAAGTCTGCTCGACGGTATAGAGACAGTGGGAAGAGGTCGGGGCAGGAAGAAAAAGGAGGACCGGGATAAGGAGAGGGCCCGGGTCTCGCCGTCGAGAGACACTCTCGCGAGATTGAGCCCGAATTCAATAGGGGATGAATAAAATATAAGCCAGTCAGTCTGCGCTGGGTGGTGGTTCGCGCGACGCGATCCGGCGTGGGGCCCGTATCGCTGGGAAGGCTGGGAAGGCTAAGGGTGCCCGACCTCTCTCGTACTCTTGTAAATAAAGAAAAAAAAAAAAAAGTGTATTCGACGCCGAGTCGAATCTGAGCTGATGCCGTTTCTCGGTATAGGTATCGTGCTTGCTCGCTAGCGAGAAGGAGCTGCAAGCCCGGGGATGTTTTCCACTGGCAAACTTCTCAGCGTCGATCGCCTTTCCTCTGAATTAGTAATTCTCCTTATTCTGTCTTTGACATTCGCAGTGACAAATTGTTTTAATATTTCCGATACATTCGACTCGATTTCGTCCGTCCATCGGTCGCGTTGCTCGGCGACGGAATGGTCAATCAATATTAAATTGATAACAGTCGATTTATAGAATTTTCCGATCCGCCCGCGTAAGAAGAAGGTCCATACTAGACTCTTGCCGCATCTATCGTGCGCCTCTGCACCGAAAAAAAGGTTTGGTAATATCAAACTCAGCTGCGGTTGCGGGTGGCGAAGGAAATGTTTGGTCGATTGAACAAAATGTTTGTTCAATTCAAGTAACTATTCGGTCAAACAACTAAATATTCGTTCAATCAACTGGATATATTTTTCAATCGAACAAATATTTCCCTCGCCGTCCACAACCGCAGCTTAGTTTGATATTACCAAATCTTTTTTTTTTTTTCTGCACCCAGAAAAATAATTCATTTGGCGTTCACCGTTATATTAAGATTAAGTAAAACATTTATTTGATTTAAATAAATATTTATTTCATTAAATTGACCATTTACTTAATTCAAATAAATATTTTACTTAATCTAAATAAAGAGTGGCCGTCAATTAAATGATTTATCTGGGTGTGGAGTGGGATACACAAAATGTTTACCCGATCAACATCCACTGAATGGTCATCGGCTGTCCTCCCGACCATAATCACCCGATGACACTACTCGCTTATCTCGCGTCCCGTTTCAATCGCATTTCAATCCTTCCCGGGCATTTCACCGAATAATCGAAAGATCCCGACGGAAGAAGTCAATGGACTCGGCGGAGGGCAAAGGAGAGCCGTGGCAGCAGACGTGAGAGGTTGATCGTTCCTCGGGCCCCGAGCCTGGTGAACCCGCTGAACCGTGGTCTCGGATGAGACGGTGAGATCGAGAGGGCGAGCGAGAGGGGCGGCAAGAGCCACGATCGATGCCCCCGGGGTTAACCGTGAGGAAGACAAGCCCCGTAGCGTTAATTGCCGGGGCCGATCGCGCGCATAGTGTAGAGCGTCAGAAATAATTGGACGAACGGGCGAGAAGAACGCGAAGGTTGTTCCCGATTCAATCGAACCTTCTCCCATCTCGCTTTCTCCCTCTCCACTTCGACTCGCGGCCTCGCGGATTTTGCAGCACCCCCTTCCGTGCGCGGCGTCTCTGCAACGCTCTGTATACTGCTCTACCTCGGGGGAAATTACACTCGAATACGACAAACACCGCTGGGCGCGAGAGGACCGCGAACCTCAACGATCTTGCTCCCTCCCCTCCGCCGGTTCTCTTCGCTCCCGGTTTACACTCGGTTTTAGAATTTATTGTGCGAAATACGTCTCGTTTTATCGACTTAACGACTGCCAGAGAGCGAGAGAGGGAAAAGACAAAGGGACGGAGGGCACAGCGAGAGAGTCCCGATCGAAGGCATTACGCGTGCCGGAATCAAGTTACGAGCGAGGAATACATGGAAGAGGTTACAGGCTGCGGTATTAAAGCGGCGGTGTACACGATAGTCATAGCCGTTCCTATCCAACACACGAGCAATAAAATATCGTCGTTATACGGACCCCTTCTCCCGCGATTCTGCCGCTCTCTTCCTCATTCCTTCCTCGAACAAGCGAAATTAATACCTCCGATAAAGTTCGGCGAATGGTGCGGAATAGCCTAGTGAAAAAAAAAAAAAAAAAAAAACACACACACACACACACTCACACAAATATAGAGGGGAAGAAATACCACACATGAATCATGCGCGCAGGAATAATGGATGGAGATGTCTAGGGAATTTTCGTCTCGAACCCTCTCGTCACTACGGAGCTTCGATCTGCTCCAAGTTGAATGGGAACAATGAGTCGGAAGAGGATTTTTTTTTTCTCGTCGTTTTATCCCCCTTTCTTTCGCTCCTCTCCTTCCTTTCAATGTGTCCTTTTCGGAGCCGGTGGAAAAGTTCTCACAAGCGCGGCTTCATCGACGACAATGCAAAGACACAACGGTCCTCGGCGAGCGGCTGTCTCTATCTGGCTCCGAGACTATATATATATATGCACACCGGACCTATGAATGTATGGACGTATTATAACGATGGAGCGGGGCGGCTGGCCAAAGGGTTGCGGCTGTGTGCCTCGCTCGGCCGTTCGGCAAGCTCCTCGTTCGGCCTCTCGAATTACCGGGCACCGAGGTAGTTTCGAGAGGGCCGGAGAAAGCTTCGGGACTAATTTAACCCCGTGCGAGTGAACGGGCGCGCCTCTCCTACCTCCGCTGTACACACAGACCACCACCCCCCCCGTAACCCCGTATATAGTATACGGCGTTTACCATAGCAATTGGGCAGGGTGTCCTCTCGCCCCTCGCTCTCTCCCCCGCCGTCCTCCCGACTCGGTTGACTCGGGCGGCCAGTCGCTTATCGGTGAAATATCGGTAACTGCACGCCGGTCCCTCACTTTCCACCGCCCTCCCCCGCCTCGCCACCTTTAGGTATTATACGCGATAATATATATAATGCGCCACCGAAAACAGGATCCCCCCCCTCGCGTCATTGGCCCCGGCAATATTTCGCGTTCATAGCGTCGCTAAGCCGCAACTAACCGCCTTGTTAGGAAGTTACTCCTTCTACTCCTTCGCTCCCTCGTGCCGCCTCCCTCTCGTTACGGTCCTCGTCACTCCTCCTCCCGATCCAGCGCCTTCCCGCGCTTTCTCCAATTTCTCCGGTACCTCCCATTCCTCTTTCCCTTTCGTCCTCACTTCGGTTCCTCGATCTTTCTCCGCATCCAACCCCTCTCTACGGTCCGCCAGTTCCTCCGGAGACCGCTCGCAGACGCGTTTCTCGCAAACCTGCGGAGTCTCCCGACTCGGAGGGCCTCGCTCTCCTCCAACCCCGGCACGCCCTCCGGATACTAAATCATAACTTGAGAATTTCGCGTGCAGCACGAGACACCTTTAAGACCTTTAACGCAAACTTGCCAGGGTCTCGCACTGCACACACACGCACGCAAAGACGATGTTCTTGTACGTGTGTATTTGGCATGTCCATATCGCGTGTGTTCCGTATAGGTATATGTACGGCGTAACCGTGAGTAGCGAAACGCCGCTACTGCTGCCCTTGCAAACCTTTGATAACCGTGCACCGCCTCTCACCCTCCCCGATCCTACGCCCGTATCTTCCGAGCCCGCTCGAGATGGGATATTAGCGCGAAAGGGTTTCCTCCGAAACTCTCCTCGACTCGAGCCGACGGTGATACGAACGCCGTGTATGATACTTTGATAATGCAAAATTGATTGCAAATTGTCCGCCCTACGAGTGTTGACAATTAATAACTTTCTCGTCGACGCGCGTTATTCCGTTGCATGCATATTAATGCGCGATACGTGCAAGGAGTCTCTCTGTAACGCAAGCTAATCCATATTGTCTTTTTTTTCTCTGTTACAGGTAAGCTTAACGAGTTTCACAAGAGATCTTACACACACACACACGCATGCACACTTGCCGAGCGATAAAATTAGGTGAGCACGAAACTCAGTACGGAAATATGGAAGATGAAAAGTTTGCCGGTTAATTTACGCAGGAGCCCGACAGTACATGCGCGTAAAGTGACGTAACTGCCGGAGGTGGGGCGGGATCGAAGAGGGTTCGGAAGGGACGTGCTACGGTGGGACCGGCTCTGCCGCCCTGCAGTGCCAGCATTATCACGGACGATATAGTTTCGGCATAAAACTCTCGTAAAGCGATCGACGACCCCCTCGTAGCTGATCGTTGTTGCTACCCGGCACGGATCGAGCGACGCTGGCGCTCGAGGTTCCCGTACAGTCGGCCCGTAATGCGCCCAATGCCGAACGAGCCGCTCACCCGAAGTACCGAGTAACCGTGGGGCACAACGAGGGTTCACGGTCAGCAACGAGCTGAGCCTTCGTTCGGTCCCCGCGGCTGCTCGGACTGCACGATTGGACGGTGAAATTCGATAGTCGAGTGAACGAAAGCTCTTCGTCTCGGCTCCGTCCTGCCATCGCATCGCATCGCATCGCATCGCTCATCCTTCCGGTCGGGTTCCCACATTTCCGCCATTGTTTCGAGCGGCGCGCACTACGCGCCCCGACGAAAGAATTCGTAATGCGCCGAGCGTTACGCACACACCCCTGGCAAGGCGAGGAGAACCCTCGCGTCCGCGTTAAACTTTCTCGGTACACTCCGCGAACCCAAATTCAGCCCTGTTTGCATTCGCATGCTTTGCGCGCCCCCTGTTTTGCCGGAGCAAACGCCGCTGCCCGACTCCCCGCACGCGAACTCTCACGCCGCCTGACCCACCCTGCCGATATTACTGACGATACCACCCTACCGTAAGCGTTGCCCCTCGCATGATTTTCCCCGTCGATGCATAACTGTTTAATTATCGGGGCACACAAAGGCGCGCCCTCTGACGGCCCCGCGTGACGTAACCCGGTTACAATGACGATCAATCGAGGACGCGCGGCGCTCTTCGCGTGTTCTCTGCTGGGAAATTAATACCGACCGAGGAGATATCGCACTAAAGAATTTTTTGTTTCAAAAATTAACGGTATTGGAAGCTTTCTTTTACGTAAACTGTTTTAAAAATTTCAAAGACATGTGAGTTGTAATTTCACAGTAAGATTTTTATTTATAATTCGAGTCTTTGTAAATTCCAGTCAAAAGATTTGTCGGAATATTTTACAAAAAAGTACACTAATGTTTAATTAATGCGAGTAATGTAGGCGAATTTAAAATTCCAGTACATTAAGTTTACAATTTATTTTTACAGTGCAGGTTCTTTCCCGTCCTCCGAGGATGCACACTGAAAAAAAAAAGAAATTGTAAACTTAATGTACCGGTGTATTGGAAGCTTTTATGCATAAACCAGTATATTAAATTCAATGTACAGATATTGTGTACAGTTACAGTAGTTTTTAAGTACTTTTAAAATACTTTGAGTATCATTAAAGAACTTTTATTAAAAAATACCACAAAGACCTTTTTTATAATTTTTTTTTTACCGTACGTTAATTTCACATAATATTTGTATATTAAATTTAATATACTAGTTTATGGATAAAAGCTATCAATGCCGGTAAATTAATTTTCGCGCGGACATTTTTTTTTTTTTTTTTTTACAGTGCATTTGCCCTTTCGTCGACGATCGGTGAATTCATTATTTCGAGTGAAATCCTCTTTCTTCTTTATCCTGTTGTTCTTATTTTACATACTCGCGCGACCGTTACTCCGAAGGAAGAACTGCGTGACAAAGCTTCCCCTCGGACCGAATAAAATCTCAAAGTTACCTGCCAGTGCTGGGCGCGCGCGAGCGGCATAAGTTCCTGTCTTTCTTCCACTTCCTCGACTCTTTGTTTCCAAACTTCGTTGCCCGGACGATCCACTTCGTTTCCAAGTTACGTTTGGGCCACTCATTTCTCTCCCCGTTACCCTCCGGCGAACGATGGGGCGGCGAGAGGGGCGCGGGGGTGACTAGGTAAGGCCCGGCAAAACTTTTCTCCCTCGTTTTCTTTTCTCTCCGCGTCTCTCTCCCCGCAGCGGAGTCCCGGTCGGCAAAGCCTGAGCACGTTCTCTTCCTAAACCCTCTCGCGGAAAACGTGCCCGGTCTGCACTCCCGAGTCCCGTCTGGTAACTATCTCATCTGCGAAATTACGCTCTCTATATATACATAGCATAGCCGCATCTTCGTTGAAAATAATTCGAGGAAGCTCGTTTTCCGTGATCGTGGCAGAAAAAAAAAAACACAAGAAAAAAGAGAAGAAAAAAATTCGTCAATCTTCCTCTACAGCCGGTGTTCGTCTGTTCTTCATTAAATTTTTAGCGCACGACCATGCGAACGAATCCCCGTAAAATTCTCCTCGTCAACGAGTTTCGAAGGTTAAAAGAAAAAAAAAAAAAAAAAAGGAGCTCGTCGAAGAAACGCGAAGGGTCCGCGCGTTTCATAAAGATTCAACCGAGAGTGGAGAGGTGGAAGCGTGTCCACGATGGGAAAGAGAATCGAGGAAATAGAGGAAGAAGTAAAGAGGATAAGAGAGCGGAGAGGAACGAGAGAATAAAACCGGCGGCTGGGAGGCGCATAGGCTGCTGGATTCAATTACTTGGAGAACAATACCGCTTCGCCGTCATTGTTTGCTCGACCGCTCGGTTGAGTTTTCCTGGTTCGGGGACGACCCTCTCTGCCTGACTGCCTGCCTCGTTCCTCTTTCTCTCGTTCACGTCACCCCGTGTCCCGTTACGCCGGCACGATATTTTGTTTGTCACTGTAATACCAATGTCTTTCTCCCTCCCCGGCTGGCATGCGAGTTGCCTTTTCCTCGTGTGCGCGCCTCCAGGCAGGAGCGCTTCCACGTGTATAGACCGCGCCCGGAATCCCTGTGCCGCTCCGATGGAAACGAACTCCTCTGTCTATGTCCTCCGTCGCGTTCTATACGCGGCTCCTATAGATTCATGTATCCGTGGAATCGTCTCGTCGTTCGAACAGCCATCCGGCGCATCGACCCTTTGTAAATGCCGGGCGCCGTTACAGCCGTCCCCTCCGAGCGGCGGAGCAATGGCATCATATGCGGAATCGGCGGAGCCACTTGCTCCATGCAAAATCGACCGCGAAGAACAACTTCGATCCGCCGCTGCAGCGGAGACTGGCACGGTACACAAAAAAAAAAAAAAAAAAAGACCAAAGAAAAAAGAACGAATTTTATTTCTCGTGTCGTTTTTGCACGAGTGCCGTGTTCTCTCGGATAGTTGACGCACCGATCGGCCGACCGGGTGCACGTGGTGCAGAAACAATGCACCTGCGACATGGGAACACCTGCCTCCACGCTAGGTGAATCGGGTTAGGACGAGCGATTCGGCGCCCTATGTTTGTCAGAAAACGTTTCCAAACGCGCCCCACTCGATATCCAACGGGCGTGTTTGCCTCTGTGTCTGGCCTGGAGAGTTACCAACCGCACGGAGGTCGATGCAACACGTTCGGACGAACGGGGAGACGGGATATCCTTTTTTGCGCAACATTTTTTTGCGTAAACGTTTATTCGGAACAAATTTCGCGTTTGTATCGGTCACGTAGTGATACGATTGTGAGGAATAAACACGTTGCTGGGACGCGTGCGGAAGTCGGAATGTGTATTTGTCCGACATTTTTGTGCTCGGAGGCCAATCGGTTTTAGTTTTTTTTTTTTTTTTTTTTTTATTTCTCCCTTCTCATTTTCATCGGTCGGACTTCATTCTCGCTCTTTCCACCGTTAGTTTTGTTTTGTTTCCCCAGCCCGTTTCATTCATTTCCATCTCCGCTATGAGCCCGCATCCATATAGCTCGGTCGAAGGGTTCACGCGGTTTTGCCTACTGGCTCCGCGGCAGCAACCCTCAACGCTCCCCGCATGAATATTTAACCGTTCAACTTTTTCGCCAGGCTCGACTGGTCGGGGAGGTTCCCGTCGCGCATTCGAGCTGGAAGCCATCTCTATCCTTATCCGTCCAACTTTCAGCGGAATAAAGGAACGAGAAGCGAGGTAGCCAAGAGGAACGTAAGCGGCTGGTTAGAGGCGGAAGATTGGCGTGGCAGAGATAGAGAGATCCAAAGGAAAAGTGGTGGATTGTGGAAAGGCGAAGATGAAGAGAGGAGCCCGGATGAAGTAGTGTCGCAAAGTACAAGAGGTGAACGACCGAGCAAGTGAGGAGGTAAAAATTACGCTGACTCTCGAAGCGGGAGAGGATAAAAGTGACGAGGACGCGAGGGTATTCCGTTTCTTGGAGTTTAAGGACCGCGGGATAATAATGAATAATTTCGTGGTAAGGAGAGTAAGGGGGTGTCTGAAGAGAGGGGGTTGGAAAAGGAAGCGGTACGGCTTAAACGGGAGTACTTTTTCATGGCAATGATATCCGTTAAAGTCCGCCTTTTAACAGGTACGTCGGTACTGCCGAGTCCCGGAAAAATAAGAGCCGTAGAAAGGGGAAATGCCGCGCGACTCGGAAGCCCGAGTACAAAAAAGCCGCGGCTCATCCGGCAGACCGCCAGAGCAGCGACCGCGGTTGCTATTTGCTCTTTTTTTAAAATTCCCATCCTTGGCTGCGTCAAATTTTTTGTTCGTTCAGCGCTGTGTGTACCTCTTTCTTGTCTCCTTTTCCTGTCAGCCTCGAACATTCTCTCATTGACGAAATTACCCGCCGCGAGCGTGTCAGGTATAGGAATTGGGATGCGTACCGGGAGGTGCACCGCGAGGGTTTGATCTTTGCGGTTGGAACCCGCCGTGAAGCCGAAAAGTCTCGTGTAAACAAGACTTCTTTCACCAAACAAACGCCGGCACTCATGCGTGCGCTCGAAAAGGCAGGATCCGCGAGCCGAGAGGGGTTGTGAATCTCGTTCTCATAGCCCCGACATAGACCCATCAACCCCGCTTTTTCTACTTGACACGTGCCGGCACACACGATGACGAGAGAAAAGATCTCTTTATCCTTTTCAAATGATCCGTCAAATCGCATGAACGCGCCTCTCTGTATGGTATGTATCGCTTACATAAAACATCCCCATGTTGGCACCCATACCATAGATCGAGGGTAACGACGCGGAACTCGCGAGGAGTCGGCGTGCAGGTATACCTGTTCAAATGGCTATGAGCCCGGCTAGATTATACCTGTTCAAATGACTACGAGCCCGGCCAGATTATACGTCCATGAAGTGGAACACATGACACGGCATTCACGTTTGTGTGTTTCGAGGGGTCAGCAGTGAGCAACAGGGTATAGGATTTCCATCATCTCAGGTATTCCCCGAGTACACAACGTTTCGAACTGTTACGAGCCTCTTGGCCCTTGTCGACGTCTCGTAACGCGCTGAGACGCTACTCTAGCTTTGCACTGAGACTACCTGTACCTGGCAGAGAGAGAGAGAGAATGAGGGAGATCGAAGGAGAGCGGACTGGCGTAAGCTGCAGTGAAATACGTGCCGGTGAAGTGGCTATGGTGTGAAGCCTTGAAGGGTTTGCGAGAATGCGACCGGAGGTGGTCTCCATGCCCGAACATCGTTGAACCAACAGTAGCAGAGGAGTAAGACAATGCACTGGGTACGAACTAATTGGCAGATTTCCGAGCTCCTAGTGGACCGAGAAAATTAACTTCTACTCAAACTCCACGCGCTCCCGCTGCCGTATTCTCGACATCCACTTCGTTTAGCTCATCGCGGCGGAGGTTGAGCGATACAATTGTTGGCCATCCGACGCTTCGGATCTTGGCATACTTGTGTCGTTGCCGTTGTCGCGAGGCTACCAACGTTTGTCGAAGGACTCTTTCTCCGCATTGCACACTAAGATTCATACCGAATTTACTGAATAGAGACGATATGGCGACGTCAATGGGACAAGCTTCATTGTGGGGTGAATCTTGGCTGCGAGTGTATAAAAGAGCGGTCGCAGCTACGACAGGGATCAAGACGAGTCGGTCTCTGGGCAATAGCTTCGACGTTCCTTTCGTCGAGTCCGTGAACATAAAAGTGTAACACCCGGTCGTTCGCCCGCTGCAGCGAAGGGTTAGCAAGTACTCGGCGATCGGCGAAGCTTTATAGGTAGCTTAATTGGATGTTTAAGATCTCGTAAACTCGCGAAGGATGGGTCGTGCTACTGCACTGCTTCGGACAACGAGAAGTCGATCCTTGAGAAAACGCAGGATTCACCTTCGGACACTTTCCTCTCGAGATTACAATCGTCGAATTGAAACACGACAAACGACGGAGAGTTATTTGATTAGACCGCCGGTAATGACGAACGCGGCTGAATTAGCTCATCATTTTTTTAGTCGGGATTTTCTACTGTTCCCTGCTCGTTGGCTAAACATTGATCCAAGACAGTGGCCTCGGCGTACGCGAGATAACGAACGGGCATGATTGGCGAAACGCATTGCGGGAAAGCGAGAAACCCCGATGAAGAGGAGTAACGGAGTGACACGCCCGTATAATTTTAAGCTTGCATTCTGTGGTATCTCACAAGGGGCTGTAATTCAGCTTGGCTCCACTTCAACCCCTCCACCACCCCTTTCCCGCCGTAGCCGAATCCTTTTCCCAACCCTCGGAACTTGTGTTCCGCGGCATAAAGGATGAAATGAAGCCGGAATACCACGCCCTTGCGCCCGTAGCGCATAGCCGCACTTCCATCGCCGCTACTACTGGCATCGTTGTCGTTGCTTCTGCTGCCGCTGCTGTTGCTCTTGGTAGCGCAGTTTCTGCAGGGTTGCCACAAGCACCTTCGACCTCCGGCACCGCAACTTCTACCGCCTGTCAGCTTCCACCTTCTCTCCCTCACAGCACAACGGAGCGCGGCGGCAATCTTTCGCTTTCGCTTCTTCCTCCGCTGGGGGCTGCTCTTCGTTCCCGACGTCACTTCCGCCGTCTCTTATCTCGCTCTCTCTTTTTCATGATGCCGCTTTCCGGTACGACCGCTTCCAGAAAGACCGCTCTTCGCCGCCCGCTTCTTGTCGCCCCCTTTCATTCCTTTCACCGGTCCCTTATTTCAACTCGAAGGAATTTCCACTGTTATTGAATCAATATTGTGCAAAGCTATCGGGCAGCAAGTGCCGACGATACTTTTGCGCTTGGGTGTACAACACCGAGGGGGGAATGTTCCGGAGAAGAGTGAATGATCGCACGACGAGGAAGGAGATAAAGGAAGCGAACAAATTTATACTCGTATAATAACTCTCGAGTGAGTCGGACAAAGAACGCAATGTAAATTCAGAGGAAATGGGAGATCAATAGATTTTTAACTGAGACAGAGACGAAGCCGGAGACGGCGGACATCCGTTGAAAAAAAAAAAAAAAAAAACCCCTTTGCTGAATCCTCGCTATGCTCAGTCCCGATAATTGGCAGCATTAAAGAGTCCTCATCGTTCGCTTCCTCTTCCGATTTATCCGTTATCATATTTGAGAGAGATCCTTCGACGACAATGTCTCTGTGGACTTGAAAATAAAGAGTAGCGTTGCCGGCCCGATAACGAGATTCAATCGTTCGATGGTACACGAATTATAGCTGTCTCGTTCACGGCTAAACGGGGCAATAGAAGTCAGTTACTCAAAAAATTCACTTCCTGCTAGAAAATCTCGTTTCAACCTCATTTCCGGTTTGAAAATCTCAGTTTTCGACTGGAGGTGACATCACACCGGAAATACGCCACTTCCGGCTTGGAAAGCCTATTTTTGGTGTTGCTACATGCGCGGCTGAAACGTGTCATGACATCTTCGTGATGTTTCTTTGCACGCGATCTCGTCGCACCTGCCTCGTCATCTTCGTTTCACGTCACTCTTGACTCAATTTGCGCAGTTGCTCTGATTTTCCGGATTCCCCCGGACACAGTATTAGTGATCGACATCGCCGATCCGCCGATAGAGCTCCAAGCCAAATTGATTCCACACACTATTGACGGGGAAGAATCTCTGCATCGTTCCGTGACGGCCAAAGGAAAATGAATCGAATGAGAAGTGAGCGGAACGTATTTTTACAAGAGGTAAACCAAGAGCGGGATTCTCGGTCGGTTTATTAGATGACACTAGCTGGGGTGGCTCGGTAAAACTTTGCGAAACTTATGAAAGTGAGATTGGGATCGAGCACTTCGCTCGAGGACGAGGGGGACCGGACGGGAGTTTCCGGAGATTTCCGAGACGAGGTAAGGAGGAATGTCGAGAAAACGACCAACTAGTATGCGACCGCAAGCGAACGAGCGCAAGCTGCGAGGATACGTGAAACATATTACGCTCTGGGACACGTGCTCGCGAATGGCAGTAAGAACTTTTTTTTTTCTCTCCTCTCTCCGCCGTCCGTCTCGGGAGAACGGCGCACCGGTGACATTAAGCCGCGGAGCTGTTTCCGCTCCTCGGTCGTCCGTTCGAGTAGTTAGGCCGCGAGCGCCAAGATTGAGCCATCAAAAGTTTGCGTCGAATTTGCCGGCACCATCGGGAGTCGTCGACGACTTCGACAACTCGCGTTCTCTTTTCCTCCCCCGTGACGCTGTGATACACGAGTTAACCAAGGAAACTGGAAGAAAGAGATATTAAATTACGTTTGACGCATACGCAAGCTAGTATGCGAGGTCGTTCGGCTATTGTCGTGAAAGCCACGTGTATTCTCAGTCGTACGGTCGGTATCGGCGATAGACCATCAAAGTCCTGGTGAAACTATAACGTCGTTCAGCGTCCATTGCGGCCCGATAGTTGATGAGTTGTACCGAGCGTGCAGGCGGGGACCGTCTATCCGCATCGAACCGGATCGGATCCCATCCAAACTCTCTCACCCACAGACAGGAGGCCAGGATGACCTCGACGGTCAATCGACGCCAGGCACGATTCCCAACCCGGATCGGAGATTAGATTGAATCGTTGCCTCAAAACTCCGGCGTAGCGAGGGAGCGAGGGAGACCGGCCGCGCTAACAGCATGGGACGCACATACGTCTATCAGCTTTGCGGCCAGCGACGATTTGATCGAGTCTGACCCGAACGGGAATCATAATGTTCGCTTCCTCCCCACATCGTTTTAGGAAAGAAAGCTCTTTGGGTCGAAACGCCGCATGAGAACGGCGACTAATTCCCTGAGAAACTTATCTTCCTCAACGGCACAACCGCTCGATGAGCAAAGAGGAAAATAAGATAAAGGAGAAAAGTGACGTCGGTATTTCGCCGAAAATACGGCCCACTTGAGATACGCGAGAACGGTGGAAGGAACGAAAAGTGGGCGAACGCCTGGAACGTCCTATTTCGCTTTATGAAATACATTCCACGAATTGTTTCTCTCGCCCGGGTGAACCGACGTTTTTCCGCTTTTTCCTTCGGTTTCCTCAACCGGTGTCTATGTGTATGTGTGTGTCTGTGCGCTCTCTTACCTTCTTACAGTATTTTCCTCGTATTTCCTGCTTCAGCAATATTCCGTTCCATTCTCTATGACTCACGGAACGTGGCACTTGCGCGTTGTCTACACCCTCATCTCGTTTCTTTGTCTCTATTCATCTCATACCTTTCGGTTCGTCGCGCCGTACCGATTTTCTCCTCGATTCATCCTCGTTCTCTCTTCTCTCGTTTCGACCCGGCGGGGTCGCATTCGATTGCTGGTTATATACACTATCCTCGTAAACTATGTATCTATATAATGTGTATATATATATATATATATATATAAATATATATATGAATAGCATACTGTAATAAGGAATCGAAGCAGCAAACTGGCCAGCTGCGCTCACTCGAGCACAAATCCCCTAGCGAAACAATATTCAACTAAGTTTACCCCCCAACCCCCTCCCCGTACCACCCCATGACTTCGCTTTCCCGCTTTCTACCCTTCTCGAATTCGACATTCTGCGCTCAATCTACCTCGGGGATGTTCCGCTGCAGATACGGAGCACGAGTTGCCTCTCCGATTCAACGAATAAGACAGGGTAATGACATTGTGCCGTATCTCCTATTCATCTTGTTGATACACTTGTCGATCAATTCGAACAATCGTAACTGATCTTGCTTTACCTTGTTAATTGCAGTTTCTGACTTCGACCATTAAAAGGCCTTATCTCCTCCTCTTCAAGTTAATTACCCGGTATGAGTTATTCCATTTGCCTCTCAACGATAATGCTCGTACTGGACACAGTGACGACTATTCGCGATGTCTTCATCGGCGACCACGTATACGTTACTTTTTGCCCTCTCAGCCGGTCACGTTCCTTCCCACCCCGACAAGTTATACAATTTAGGGGGAAAAGAACGATTTTCTTTTGGAGCAGCGCACTTGTGCGCAACGATGGAAGCTGTGCCGCTCTGACTAACGGACCCTAACACGAGATCCCTAACTTTCGTTACCGCCCTGAGAATTTATTATTCCGAGTATAGCGCGGGGTGGTTTTGTGCAACCCTCGTCCACTTTAACGCAATTACGAGAGCGAAAGAGACGGGAGGATTGGAGGAAGCGGGTCGCGGAGCGAGGGGAAAAGAGAGCAGCCGAGGACGAAGAGGAAAATGCGAGGAAGAGCGGAATCCAAGGATTTTTCGAAGAGACCATAGGAGTCGTGTGGGTTCGTGCTTTCGTCTCTATTCGCGAAGCCCCTTTATTGCCGAGGTCAGCAAAGAATGGATAGTACAGTCGGAGACTGCTTGGCAAGTCCTCCCTCATTCTCTCGACGTTTTTTCTCTTTTTTTTTGGCCCCCAAGATCTTTCAGTGTCGACCCAGAGAGACAGTGGATTACATATAGATACATCGACGAAGCCACCAGACCCCACTGCCAACCTCCGAATTTGAGTGAGCCGGTCTGCAGACAGTTTGAATTCCAATTCCAAGAGCGGCAGGTCACACGATCCAAGATAATAGAGACACACATACACATACACACAAAAACAATGGACAGGATAAAAGGAGACGGAGACATTGCGGCAAAGGCGCTCGATGGAGAAGAGCTTCGTCCCGGACTTACGAGTAGAAGCGGAGTAAGACCGAAAGGATTGAACAAGGTGGGCGACTTATTTTTCCCTCCCGATCGATAATACTCAAACCTCCTTCCATTCTATTCGTCATCCGCTTCTTCTATTTACAAGCTGACTTCGTCACCCCTTCTGCGCCCGAGTCAAGCTTGAACGAGCCCGTCGAATTCGCTGGGGAAGAAAATTCAAATTCAAACATCGGGCATAGCGTGGACGGTATAGAGATGAAGGGCCGCTGAGAAAAAAAGTGGAGTTTGTCCGCTCGAGGAGAAAAAAAAAATAGCCTTCAACTGACGCGGAGGGTACGGCACGAGGGCCTTGTGCCCACGGTAGACGTTTTGCCCGTTCGTTTCTCTTCGCACTTTTCTCTCCGTCTCGTCGTATGCCGCAGCCCGAGCCCAACCCTGCGAGTTAAGGAGGCAAGGGAGTGGTTGACTTGAAAACGTGGGCACGAGTGTGGCAGTGTGGCCTCGTCCTCTCATCCTCATCGTCGTAACCGCCTCCAGGGCTCCGCCACAACCGCCCGGTGGTAGCGAGAAAGGACGGCGTAGCCGGGGCAAAAAGTCGGAGGGAGACCGGTTGACTGCATTGCGCCGTCACGTCTCACGGGACTTCAGGGGTCCGCTCCAAGATGGTTCATTAGTTGTCGCAATGCAGGACCTTTTCCCAGCACTCTTGCTCCCCTGCCCAGCGTGTGCCGAGGCGCCAGTTGAGGTGCTCCTCCTGCCCTCCTGTGCGCCATACACTACCTCGCCCTCCCGGCCTTCTCCATCACCGGCGTACACACTCTTGCGTTTCGTATCGCAGCCGTTTCGCCTCACTACGACTGCCCCCATCCACCTATACTTTACTCCGGGCAGCTTCGCCAAACTCCTCGGGTCGTCTCACCTCCGTCCTCCATCCGGCATCCACCTTGTCTCCTGGCCTCTTCATTCGCCGAAAAAGGAAGGAGAGAACATTCTCCCACGCTCGACGTCCTTTTTCTGCCGAGCTGTCCTGCCTCTTCCACCCAGCGGGACGATTCGCTTTGGTCCATCCTCCCTCTCAGCTGAATAGAACTGCCGCGTTTCCTCACCCACGGAGGAAGGGGGGCCGAGTCGGGAACCTCGAAACCCCGGGAATAGCAATGAAGGATATTTTATCCAGTCAAGCGTGGCCCGGACTTGTCGGAAAATCCCTGTTTTGGATGCAGCAACCCTCCCGCCACCACCGCGACGACTCTTCGTGGCTCTCTCTCCCCCGGCCAACGTGTCCTCTGTGTGCTGCTCTCTGTGCTCTCGCTCCCTTCCGTCTCTTCCCTCGCTCGCGACCCGCCGGTTTTCCGTCTTTCGACCGTGTACTACTTTCTCACTTAGCCGATCCTCTTTCACCCTTTAGAGGACGTTTTCTCTACCTATCCATTTATATATCCGTCCAGCTAGGATGTGTCCGGCTGCAGTCTACTATCCGGCAATGCGGATAGAGGGAAAGTCAGGGGGTTAGAGAAACACATTATACACGCTACGATCCGAGCTCCTATTTCTCTTCTCGTTCCGGAATATACGAACTCGAATAACGTCCGCGCTTCCGCCCGTGGATCGCGTAGCCGCTCAACCTATCGCATCGAAGGGGGAGGATTACAAATTGCCGTGGTGCGCTCCGCGGAATCGAACGGAAATATTACCAATCGTAAATCGAGGATAACGCGATTCCGAATAAGCGAACATTATCGTTGTGCGGCGAGGTCCGCGATAGATCAATCTTAATTTTCGCCTTTAATGGCGCTACTCCCTAAACCGCTGATCCGAATGCGAAGATGAGACAAACAGGAAGCGACGCCTCAATACAACCGAGCAGGAGGCGGAGGAGACATCGACCTCGACGGACGAAGGGTGCTTTCGTAGTCTCCGGCAGAGTTAAACCGAGCGCGAATCGCTCTTGCAAAAAGGATTTCTGTCCGCGGAGCCTCCGGAGAACCGGAGGAGCAAAGACAGCGGGACATCCCTCGGTGGTGGGTGCCGTTGGTGCTATAAAGCGGAGCCGGAGCAGAGAGCAAAGAGAGGTACAGCAGCGGCTCGTCGGCACAGAACGCCCAGCAGCGGAATTTTCACTAGCCGAGATTCGGCGCGGAACGGAGGCTGAACGCGAACTCACGCGGCTCTCAAACTCCTTTTCTTAATCTTTTCTGAGACAATCGTCGTCTCACTCTTGCCCGGTTAGGGCGTTTTGTCTCGCTTCTTGCATCTCCTCTCCGCTCCTCCCCCTCACACTGTCCCGGCGTGATAATTTAATCCAGAAGTTACTGAATTAAAAGTTTCTTGCTGAGCAGTGTGCTACCGAAGCTCGTACCCGGCCGGCCGCGCGCGCCTGCACGGCGAGACTCAGCCGGCTCGCGGGGAAGCCCCTTCTTCTCGTTCCTGCTCGACTAGATCCTTCCCGGTTGTCCCGGTACTTTATCTCCTCTCTCCCTCTCTCTCTCTCGCTTTCCGGCGATCCGCAAGAGCTTCCCGTAATATCGCGAGGAAAATAAGCGAAAAGAATTCTCACGCCTGTATCGCGCGCGACACCGGGCATCGCCCGCTCTCGCTTTTGATGTTATATCTTCCTACTCGCACTTTTAATCTCGCTATTTCCACCACTTCGACTTAATTAATAAATTTGTCTCGCCGTTGCGCAATATATTAGAATTGCTAATTTTCGTAAACACGTCGCTATCTCCGTCGGCCGTCGCAGTTTTTCTCATCCCTGGCCCTTGCGCCCGGCTCGCTTAGCGAACCGTGCGCGGTCCAGGGGCGCCAAATGAGCTGGCACTAACCGACGTCTCGTCCGGTTATGCTTCTCATACTTTTGCCACAATTAATTTTCGCCGTCGCAGCACCGCCGCAGCCTCTCCCGGTCGTTTGCTCTTTATCTCGCGCCGTCCCCCGGGGTGGAGATGTGCATGTGGCTATCGTCAAGAGTGCCTATCGGCCGAGAGGAAAAGTGGAGCCGCAGCGGCAGTTGTCAGCGAAGTCGGACGGAAAGACTGCAAACTGAACGCGCGGATAATCACGAGGAAGGAGAGAGAGAGGGAGAGAGATTCAAAGTTTCCCGGGAAAACGAGCTCGCCGTCCGAATTCTAATTTCTTCCGCAAAGTTTTACCCGGGGGCTCGTTTGGAAAATGCGGCGTCAACATCCACCGAACCAGGGCGCTCGCGCGCGCGCGCGCGGGTTTGTCTGCCGCTTTCGGTCACTCTTTTCCGTCTCTATCGGACACTCCCAACTCCAAAGAGGATCCCTCCGGTTGAAGAGCTCCAGCCTCCATCTCAGCCAGCGTTTCTCTAATTACTACTTCTGATACGGTGCGGGGTTAATTAATGTCCCGTCTTTGGGATCCGGCGGTGACTCATCGCTCTGGCGAATCGAACCGAGTAATCAGCAGCGCTGGGTCGCTTAACTCGTGCGCTTCCCGCAGTCCAAACGTTGTTCCATCGCGGATAGTCGCTTCCCCGCGTTCTCGTTCCACCGCAGACGTATAGCGGTCGCGTAATCAACTAAGATATTCATTTCGTTCAAAGTTTTAAGCCCCCCCCCCCCGATTCCCGTTTTATCCTACCGGCAGCTGGAAAACCTCCACGGCCGCTTGTCCGTTTGACGACACCGATCGACCCGACACGGAGTGATACGTTTACTCCGGTAAATCCGTGATTGTGTCCTCTCTGTGAGGGATCAAGGCTTATTGCGCGGTCCCCGGGTAGGAACCGGATGTTGTTTCGTCGCTCGACTGGCGAAACACGCTACTCAGGAAGTACGCGCGTTACATCAGCCTCTCACGCTCTCCATCCGGTGTGACAGTCGGCGTCTGCTTACGGACGGGAATATCGAGACACCATAATTAGCAGTCGAGCTTCACCGCTTCCCTTCAGCCTCCTGTCGGATTAAGTTTTCGCTCGGTCTCGACTAGCCTCCGACCTCTGTAAGATCAACGCTCTGCATATCGCGAGGTGAGGAGGCGGCAGGAGGAGGAGGCGATGGCGAGGGTGATTAATGAGCCTGCTCTGCGAGCCTTTAATCAGACGTAGTTTCTGATTGGCTGCCACGCAATGATTCCCGACTGCCTCGTCGGCATCCCACGAGCCCTTCCCGCCGACCCGACTTCGTGCAAACAAACTCGGGCAGCGCTAATTTTCCAATTTCCCAATATTAGTTAACCAGCCCGACTGCCGAAACAACGAGAGCCTTGTCGCAGCGCGAGACACCTGGTCGGAATGAGAGACGGGATCGGTGCCGGCCGACGTTGGGCGAACACTGGCCGACGCTCTGCCAACACTTGTCCCGCCTGGCGCTTCCGCCAGGGGCGTATCGCACACTTGCACTCACGCGGGACGCGAATGCCTGATAAGGTTGAAACAAAAAACCTGCAGCTTCAACTTTTTCCTGCGCAGAATTCATCGCTGCGAATAGCGTGAATTTTTCATGAATCTATATATAAATATACGCGCAACGCACGCACCACGCCTCGTTCGCCCTACGCCGATTCTCGGTAATCCCGTGACTACCACGCGCACCAACTTCCGGCATGCCTCACGCGTTTTGCCGGCGTGCTTCTCTAGTAAAACAGCCAGAGCTAGAGCGAAAAGCAGGGGCGTTCGTAACTCCGCGCGCCATGTGCAGAAATAAGAGGGCTGGGAATCGAAGTGGAAATAGCCGGAGACACAAGCGAGCCGGGCGAAAGCAGTGGAAGCAGTTGTACTAATGCCAGTAGTATCGTTGCTTCGCGTGCAGACGCGAAGGGCTGGCTGGCTCCGACTTCACCCTTCGCCACCACCACGTGACTCACTGACGTCTCGCACCGGTGAGTCACGCCGTGCGATTCGCCAATTAGCGAACTCGCAACGATCAGATATCACTGTGTGGTCTAACAGTGCGCTATCACGGTGAGTTCATTTTTTTTTTTTTGCCGAACCGTCGAAGGTACCGTGGCGTAGGTCCGATCGTGTGACTCGACGATTCCGGCAAACGCCACGCCGGCATCGCCGGACGAGGGTCTACGACCTTCCGCAAAGTCCGTCATTGACTCATCATCGTGCCTTCGACAATGTACGGAAGTATCCTTCGAGGCTGCTCGCGATGGGGCGGTGAAAGAACGACCCTTGCCGAAGGGTGAAAATTCAGCGAGGAGTCGCTGAATTTTGCATGGAGGGTCTCTCGATGGAAACGTGCACTTTTCATGTGCCAACTGACGCGGCCGACACGACAGCGTGTCGGTGACGTCGATTACGATTCTCGAAATTGCTCTGCATAATTGAATACCGTACCTGGAAAAAAATGCACCCTCAACGCGCCGATTATACGCTCTGCTCTCCCCAAGGCGAACGTGCACCAAGACGTGTCCACTTGGGGCGCATCGGACACTACGCGCACGTAACCGTCCCCGTAACATCGAAAGTAAAGCGTGCACTAAAAAGAAAGTTTCGTAATATCAAACTAAGCTGCAGTTGCGGGTGACGAAGGAAACATTTGGTCGATTGAAAGAAATATTCAATTGATTGAACGCATATTTAGTTGTTTGACCTAACATTTAGTTGATTCAACGAATAGTTACTTGAATCGAACAAACATTTTCTTCGATCGACCAAACATTTCCTTCACCACGCGCAACCGCAGCTCAATTGATATTTTTTTCGGTGTAATCTCCGTATAATCCGATCAAATATTTGAACCATTTTTTAAGGAAAAAGACAAAACATGAGGCTAATGGGCAAACGTGCATAGCGTTTTTTAATTCCTGCGATGTTGCTTCTGTTCGGGCTGTCGAAAAGCTTCGCGGAACTTATAAGCGAAACGGAGCGTAGATTTTAATGCCTCCCATTCACATCGAAGCGTTCTGTTATCCGTATATATTATCGACTATTGCCGGGAGAACAGGGACGGGTTTTAAATCTCTCTCTCTTCCCCGCACGGTTTCGCAGCAAGCACGGCGCGTTAGCGTCAAGCAGCGGTCCAGAGGGGCTTCCACGAAAGAGGGAGTGGTCCGCGAGGAAGGCAAATGGGCAGTGAGGGGAAGGGTTATTGGTTTTAATTTATTTAATGCTTCGTAATGCTTCGCTTCGCTGGCGGCTTATGATTTATTTATCGGCGCGGGCGACGCACGATGGAAACGTATGGGCCGCGAGCTAGTTTGTAACGGTGTTGCACGGCTCGCTCGCGCTGCACCCTGCTCGCTATCGCCGACGCGATTCATGCATGCATCCCAAGCACTGGCCCGTACTCTCGGGGGCAACCATTCAACCGTGTACGATTGCGTATCCGTGTATTTTACGCGGGTGACACGTGTGTGATCGCGTACGTTTCCCGCCTCAAACAATGTCCAATGTGTCAGAAACCCGCCCACACATCGCGTCACGATGCAGCCTTGATTTTCGGAAATTTTAGCGAGCAATTTCGCGGTGACTGTAAATTCTAACGGATCGCGCTCCCAGATTAGGGACGTACCGTGAGAAGCGCGACTACACAGTACCGGGAAGTTGTCCACAAGAGTAAACTGTGGATTCCACCGGGTCAGAGAGACTTTCGAGTCCGCTTTCGTTACTGCCGCCTACGACTTCCCCGGCTAATCCGGCTTTTAAACGTCGCCGGATCTCCGACGATCCGTGGATAAGTCGAGACGACTAGCGAGCGACTTTGCCCTGCGCGATACGATGGTTCAGCCTCGCAAGGACAGATCTTTCCCGGCGTCCTCCTCCTCCTCCCGCCGTGCACACTCCCGGGGACATCGAGCGCCGTCGCTCAATTTCCCATCGAAAAATAGAGAGAAACATCCCTCTCGATCATCCGCCGGCTCTCTAATTATCGCAAGTTCGGTGGTTGAAACCGAGTCAATCGAGAGTCGATGCTCACTCGTCTCGGTTACGAAATACGACGAAAACTTGCGCGAACTCCTGGCTCGGCGACGTCCTCCTTGCCGACCAGGCTTCTCCTCGCGCTCACCATCGTCTTCGAGTTTCTAAACTCCCAACCGATATTATACAGTAATCCCTGTTGCGGCTTAATATGATTTCGCTGCTGCCACAACACGGTAGTCGATGCCTCGTTCGCCCAGGGTGGATGAACACTGGCGAAGTTGATGGTTTCACCTAAGTGATAGATAGACGAGAGATTTGCCGGATGACATGCACACTCGAGGCGCGGTACACGCGATGTTGAAGAGCCGCCGAGCGAGCGTATCGCTGTGTATACCGATGAACGATGCGAACGCCCTAGGAAAAGATTTCCGTAGAAGGAGCCAGCGGAGAAAGGAGATTCGCGTCGGGCCGCTGGGTCTGGAAGAAGGTGCGCCGTCACACCCGAGCCAGTCGAGCCAGGCAGCGGCGGAGCCAAAAGCCGGGGAAGATCTTATAGCGCTGCAAAGTTATGCTCCCAAGCAGGTATAACTTTCGATCCGAAAAGTGGTGACAGGTTGGCGTCGCTGGATAGTCGGAAGCGGCGGACTCTCGAATGGCGAAGTGCCTCCGAGGGCCGTTCGATGCATTTTTCATGTCTCCAGGCCGAAGACGTAGTATGAGGGCACGAAGAGCGAGGGCTTTGGCTGAAACGAGTGGAGCGCTGGCGTATCGGCCTTTCCTCAAACGGTATATATTTATGTATATCAGTGCCGTTGGTGCCCCGGTGCTATCCGCAGTTACATGGGCTCGTGTAGGTCAGGCACGGAGGGATAAAGAACGGATCCGCTGCAAAGAAAGTGCATTGAATCGCATTTATACGGCGATCAAGACTGTTGAGAAGGGAGAGGCGGCTTCCACCGGCCGAAAGTGTATCGGTGTGACAGACCGAGGACTCACTTTCGAGGTAATTTACTTTCGGTGCAGAGCTATAGGCTAAATGGGAGCCAAGTTTCGAGAGCGATGGATCCAGCCCGGATTGGAGATCCGTTCTCGATCCGTCCTGTCTTACAGAGCTCTCCGAGCCAGCGCCTTGCCGGAATTTATTATATCACTCAGAGGGAACGAACTTCCTCGGCCTCCACTCCCTTTTTTTCGGGTCGTTTTTCTTCTATCTCCGACGCTGATTTGCTGGAAGGCAAGGGGTGGATAAGGATATAAGGTATCGGGGATACACTTCGGGGGAGTTGGTGCGGGCTTAAGAAACGCGGTCTGCCAATGACTTGGATCCATAAGTCCGCCGATCGGCGATCGGAGACGTTTGGATCTCCGAGGTAACTTAGTCTTCTTTTGCACGATCGCGCAGAGAGTTACGTCGCTCGCGGATCAAACGGGACCGAAGACCTCGCTACTGCCACCATAATTATTCCGCTTGTCGTCTCGAGACTGCGACTACTCGAAAATATATACACCCGCCTCGGAAATGCCCTCCCTCACTCGTCTCTTTATTCTCATCTATAGACCTCTGTCTCGAGATTCGGCAAACTTTCGAGACGAAGCGGAAATATCGGGACGGCTGGAGTAGGACTCTCCGGCGGAAGATCGAGAAAGATGGAAACGTTGAAATAACGAAGTGTTGCTCGTACCGGAGAGAACGCGAGGGCGCAATGGCGAAGGGATCAAGGATATCCTCGAAATATTCTGGCGGACTGACTCTTTTCTGCTCCTCGAGCCAGTGTGGAAAGGCTCGTCGCTGATAGCCGTGACTGCTGAGAGTAAGCACCGCGCCACTTGAGATTTCAGACTCGTAGGATTCGGCTTCGGGCTGATGTACCTTTTCTCTGCCTCGTTCGCGTTTTTTAACGCCAAATCTTTTGCTCGCCCAACCCCATCCGATTTTTCTCCTCGTTCCGTCCGCGTCCCGCTCATGCTGCGTCTCGACGCCGTTTTGGGGAATGAACACATTTTTTTTTTCCCTTTTTCTTCGTGACCTCATACCGCATCGACGAGAGGCCGCAAAGTTCGACGAGACTTTGAGACTCGGGAGAATACTTAGCCGCTGTCGTTGAAAAATGGTATAGATAAACTCCGTTGGTGCACTCTCGGTGGGGCTTCCAAAGGATCGCAATCTGGCCCGAGGCGTACGCGCTTTCCTATCTCGATTCCAGAAGCACCGGAGAAAGAAATACAGAGGGAGAAGCAGAGGGAGCGAGAGAGGGCCGTCGGATAAAAGCCGTAATTAATTACGCAATTACCCAGGCCCTCTTTAAAGATAAAAACCGTATTTTTCGCTTCGATGCGGATTGCGCGAGAAGAGATGGAACGAGAGAGAGAGAGAGAGAGAGATGGAGGATGAGAGAGACGGGTAAAGAGCAAAAGTGCACCCGGTTTTCTCGCTGCCTCTCCAAGTGGGGAACCCCTCCGGGCGCGCTACCTCTTCGCTATCTACCGCACAAGCCCTCTCGCGCGCGCTTCGCTTTTTCCGCTCGTTTTGTTGCACGCCCAAGTTTCATTTCATTTTTTTTTTTTTTTTTTTTTTTTTTTTTTTTTTTTTTTTTTTTTTTTTTTTTCATCCCTCGCTCCTCTGCTCTGAGATTTCTCCCATCCACGCCGGAACGACAGCCTGATTTAGAGCTAATTTTCGACGAGCTCTCTTCCTGTTTTCCTTCCCGTACACTCCCACGGCTTTTCATTCCAAATTACCGACACCCTATTAGGGAGAAGAAGCCGCTAGCCTGGTGGCGGATTTCAATAATTAATTAGACGAAATGACATATGTACTACATGTTATCCTTCATGATGGAAACTTCTTTCGCGCCGGAAACTATTTTTTTCGAACACTTTTCTTTTTCTTACCGTTATTACCCAAATAATTCCAAGGTTATCATGATCCTTTATCGTGATTTGCTCTCGTTTTTTGAAAGTGACAACATTTTCAAAATGGCTCGGAAAAACGGGTCTAGAACGAAGCGATTATCCTAGCTGCTTAGTATTTCCCTGTTTAAAAAGTCTAAAATCGTACAACAATCATATAGTTAATCTTATATATTTTTTGGAAAGTTGTTTGGTTGTCTGCGCCAATTTCCGAGAATCAAGGGGAACTCCTTTCACGTCCTGACTATTCCAAGATCTTATTCTGTCATGCTAAGATTATCGGTCGAAAAATTGAGATTTTCAAACTGGAAGTGTTGTATGTCGGATATGACGTCACTTCCGTTCGAAAAATAAAATTTTCAAACCGTTAGTGACGTATTTTTCCTTGCCCGCCCATGCCCGAATAATTATTCCCCTATTTTACTATTCTGTGCGGCTCGCTGAGTTTAACAAGCAATTAAATTCATAAGCAGAAATTCCATAGTCCATAGCGAGCCACAATATTCGACTAGTATAACAATAAATTACACAGGCTTATTTGCATATATTATGCAGAATTATACAGAATTTTACAATAACAATAAGTTTATTAATTATCCTCCCAGCTTGATAATATTGTATACGAAAATTCGGGTGTAAACCATTTTTTTTTTTTTTTTGGTTTTAGTACGACTTACAAAGCATTCTTCTCGACCACGCTAGTTTTGCCACTATCGTATAGAGCAGTAGAAGAAGATCGAGTTCATCTCCCGAGAGATAACGGGCGAATGCGCGATCAGTCGTCGGAATTCCCCTATCCGGGCGTTCGCATCATCATCGTTGAGAAACGATTGGGAGCTCGTTAATTCTCATAGGCATCGAAATAAGAGATGCTGAGAGCCGACGAAGGAAGCTCGATACTTCGAGATCCGCCCGGGCACGTTCCGGGTTTCCCGTGATTACACCCTAATTCGTACGAGAGCACACACACCTTCGATATCGTGGCTTGTCGAGTGCGCGCGGGATATCTCGGCTTTGCCGATCCCCGGCACGTAATTCCGACGCAACGAATAGTCCTTTTGATGTGTATGCGCGTGTCTGCTCGTGAAAGTATACGTGTGGCTACGGTAAAGGAATCGTCCGCCGTCCGGCAGAATCGAGACGTGGAAAGAGCCCTTGGGACTTCCCAGAAGCTCTTACCGTGCTCCTTCCATCCATGTCCCTCTGGATTTCGGCTCGAGAGCCCAGTTCTGATTTTCACCCTATTCTCCGAAGTTTTATATATTTTTTTCTCTCCCTGACTTCGTTTCCGTTTCCGTTCGCGCCTAATCACCGATCTTCGAGAAAAGGTACGCTCGCTGGTCTTTCGATTGTGAATGAAAAGAAATGTCTCCGGTGATTCATGCGCCGAAAATCATGTTTACCGATATGTGTCGCGGTTTCCAGCTCTGACCTCGCGGACGATAAAAGAGAACAGAGGAAATTCGTCCATGCGTTGTGAGTAAAAATTAGAATCGGTACCGTCAAATTCTCAACCACTAATTCTCGTCCGCACGAGGGTTTGAATTTTTCACCGAGCCGTGTCCAACGTTCGCTGATCCTTTGATGTCCGTCTATATTCCACCGCACCGTGTGACCAGCGTTTAGCAGGAACGATTGGCGGGCTTGTAAATTCGAAGGACGAGGCATGAAGTTGGAGTCGCTCGGAGGGACGCAGGAAAGATTCAGCTGAGGCAGTGGGGAGTTTCCGAACCTCCAACAGCTACCAGCATACCGTGGCATTTTCTGACGCGCCGCTGCTTCTTGGACGTCTCACCGGATAACGCGCCATGAATCTTTCATGGGACCGTATACCACACCACGAGACCGACTGGTTGGTATACGATCTCGTTCTATTTCGTTCGAATTCCCAAACGGACGAGCTCTGGCCGCGCTCACACCGGGCGCGTGAGAGCGCCATCAGGGCGCTTGCGACGCGTCAGCGGAATCACGATGCGGCGTCGACGCGGACGCGGTGTCGGGCAATAATTCTTCTGTGTTACTGCCAAAGGAGTAACAGCGCTACCACACCCATCCACCTCTGCTGAATAACACGTTGGGACGAAGGAGAGGATAAAGCGGGATGAAAAGGCTATTTTTTTTGTTCCTCCGCGAGGACCAAGATCAACACGAGCAGCGCCGAGAGACGGAACGAGCCGGGGGCGGCGAGGAACGGATGTAATATGGATCACGCGAGTCGATATACCGACGCGATCTTTTCCGCAGGATCGTCGGCAGGACTCGACGTTAAAATCCTATTCGAATTCGATGTGGGACGGCGACGGCGATAGCGGGGAGAACCGGCGAGAACGAGGACGGCTTGGCCTAGGCGGCATCGTCGAGGGGCCGCCGAGATCCTGAGAAGGGCCATCGCTCGCCCTCGAGCCTCATCGTTCATTCATGGAGCATTTACTCCCTATTCTCGTAAAGCCAGCCACCCTTCTTCCGAACGGACTCGGGACGGTCTCGTTTTCCTTCCTCTTCGTCTTATCCTCCTTCTGCGTCTTTGTTTCATCGGCAGTCACCTCGCACGACCCGGACATTCTCTCGTTACATCCTTGGCTTGTCCTTCGAAATGGACCGGGATCAGTCGGATATGATATCTCACTGTGGGGGGGACTGCACGAGGATGGGTCATGACCGCACGTCGAGGCGACTCTCAGGAATAGCGGAAGAACGATCCCCGAAGCATTAAAAATGTGGGGATGCAGTCAATGACGCGTGTCTTTCGAGGAACCGATTAAATAGCACAAGGAAAGTAAATTGCATTGTCATTAAACGACAATGATAATATTAGTATTGCAACGACTGCATCCAGAAAAATAATTTATTTGACGGCCACTGTTTATTTAGATTAAGTAAAATATTTATTTGATTTAAATAACTATTGATTTCATTTAAGTGACTATTTAATTAATTTAAATGAATATTTATTTAAAACAAATAAATATTTTACTTAATCCAAATAAACAGTGGCCGTTGAATAAATTATTTTTCTGCGTGTGAGCGAATGAATAACGCGCGTATTTGATTTTGGGGGCGGATATTGTTAAGTAGAATCGAAGCTAAAAATCTCGAGGACGAACTGTCCAAAGTTTGTTCTCTCTGAAAGTCGGATCAAGACTCCTGTCATTTAGTCAATCGACAATCTGTGCCTTTCTGTCATTTGTCATACCGAGCTATTCCGGTCATTAATTTAATATCGTGTCTCTCGGTCCATCCTCGTCTCTATATTCGTTGCACTATTTATTATTTAAGGAGAATTTTAGAGTTACAAGATAGCACAGTAGTCTTGCAATACTGTTGCAAAGTGACATCGATCTGCGCCGACAATGCCAATTAAAATTGACAGCTTTCGGTGTTGCATGCATCGGATCTACTAAAATAATCGATAACGCGACCGTCAACTTTACCGGTAAAAATATAGCGACGATTTGCGGATAAATCCACGATGGGATACAGCACGAATCAAAGGCTCCCCCGTTGAAAGGAGCGGACGGCGGACGTGACTGTCGCGAGGCGGACTTTTCGAAGCCGATATGTTCGGAATGTCGTAGTACCGTATCTATCTCGCGGGCCATTATTATTGTCCGCTCTATCGGGATCGTTCAATCGTGACTCGACAATACACTGGCAGTGGATTTGCATTCAGGCGTTCCCGGTTTATCTACCTTGAGGAGTAAATTGTATTGGTCCGTGCACAGACAATGGCTGGGGGTTGGATCTGCTGATGGCTGTCTCGGGCCGATCGCAGCGATCCAAGAAGATCCCTCTCTCTCTCTCTCTCTGCCTCTGCCTCTCCCTTTACAGTTGCTCGGTTTACCGTGCTCGCCGTGTCGAGCCCACGCTCTCGAGAGCCCCGATCCTTCCTTCCTTCCTTCCGACAAGAGGTGGAGGGTCCGTCCGACCTCTGTGGCCTGCCGACAGTTAAACCTCCGATAATGGCTGCTCTATTGCTCGTGGCTCGATCTTCGCAAGCGGTTCTTAGCGCGGCCGCCTACTTCAGCTTTATTCGAGCCGCCGGAGATAGAGAGAGAGCCGTACACTTTGTACGCTCGACCGCTCGATGTGGTCTGCATAGGTACCGACCGGTCTGCGCGCCATTGAGATCGACTGCTCGCGATTTCGGACAATCACGCTTTATTGAGATTCTTTTGCCCCCCCCCCCCCCTCCCCCCTTTTTTTTCTTTTTCCTCGACACACTTCGATCTCGAACTCGCACCCTCGAGGCCGCCGAGCTGAGGGGAAGAGATTCGCGAGTCACGAAAAAGTTGAAATAATATATATAAAATTATAAGTCGCTACGTGGGGGCTCGCTGTTCTGAATGACGATCGAGCTTCGGCCGGAATTCCATCTCCCTCCGTCTCTCCTCTGCAAAAGCCACGGAAAGGAGAGAGCGATCGCGGCACTGCGGAGCAGCTTTCAAAGTTAATAAATTCGCCAGCTCTTGGTTTTTTTTCTTTTTTTTTCCTCTCTCGCTCTACTTCTCCTTCTTCCACCCGGCGAGAGACCAGCCGAGAGTTCACTTTGTTCTTCTTTTTTTTTTCCTGTCCCCGTTTTCGCCCTCGCCCTCACCGCTGTCTTTCCATCGTCCCCTCGTCCTCCGAAGCTCCCATCTCTCTTTGTATCGAAGAGAGGAGGAAGAGATTGAAACTTAGTTTGAGCGGGCAAACGAGCTAACCGGATTTAATAATATCCTATACCAATAATAAATCAAGTTTATATTTAGTGGCTCCCTCGCGCAGTCGGGCTCTCGGTAGCGACGGATACGAACCGATACCACTCGAGCTATTTGTTCTCAAAATACGAATAACCGCGGTGCTCAAGATTATCCTCTGTAGCCTCTCAAAGAGCCACCGTCGTCAGAAACACTGCCGTGGATCAAGCTTATATAATAATCGTCTTTGCCAACACGGAGAGAAGTATCTATTAAACGATCAAACAGCTTCCGAGAAAAATCATCAAAGAATCGTGACAATTACAATAATATTTCCCATAAATATGGTCGATTTATCCCATTTCAAAAAAATTCCCATTTCAAAATTAAAAGACAACGTTCTTGTTGAAACTTAATCTTTACATTTCCGTACAGGTCTGATAAAAATAATTCGCGAAAAAAAATCTCACGCTTGTTTTAATGGTCGGCGACATAGAATTGAAAAATTGCTGCATACAATGCAGTAATTTTCGTTGGGCAAAATTGTAATTTTTTTTTTTTTTTTTTTTTTATCAGTCCCTTCCCTCCGCATACTCTGGCATTGATCTTTTGTTCGATCGACGTTCGTTCCTAGCTCTTCCATCCACCGGCAACACGAACCTCGATCCTTCCTCCTATACACATCACCCGCAAAGGTGTGCGCGCCTCTGCGCCGATCTGTAGAGGGAGGTTAGTTTGTGAGGTCATAAAAAATGTACGAAGTAAATTATACGTGTACGTGGGTACGTTATTAGTGGCGCATTGGCGATTTATAACGCGATTCGAGAACCGCCATAGGAGAACGCGATCCGGCGCCACGAGGGAAATCTCATCGGGCCGCGTTGGCGTTCAAGATTTTTCTCGGCGGCGATTGGATACGGCGCGTTCGTGATCGGACGGCGGCCGCGTAGTCTCGCGTAACTCGCCGACTCGGAATTCAAAGTCCATGCGTCGTCTGCATGAAAATAATTTATTATATTTGAAAAAAAAAACAAAAACAAAAAAAAAATCGACAAATCTTGGTAGACTTTTTCCGACATTGCTCTCTAATATGCACGACTCGCGCGCACACGCACGACAAACATACGCAAAAAAATAACAAAAAAACAAATAAAAAAAATGTTAATAATGCAAAAACTCGTTTGTGGTTAATGGAAAAACGCAGCTGTGCAATTTTTTATTTTTTAACCTATGCAGACCGAGTCTACCTCCGAGTGGGGGGGTCCGGAGGGGGTGGAGCGTGAAGCCGGCAAGGGGTGTGCGGGACGCGGAAGGGAGATAGTAGTTTGCGCTGTCGAGCTGCGAATTAGCCTGAATTTACAGGCAGGCGAGCGTAACGGCTCGCCTGCGGTACCTACATGGAGCGGCAATGGTAGGTGCACCGGGGGGGGGGGCACTCTCGGCGACCAGTGCCAACCGGCTGAACATCTGTGAAATTCGCATGCATCTTTCTCCCTCTAAAACTACCTCACTCGCGTTGGCACTCCGAAACAGAAAAGAGTTACAAGCGACGTGAAACACACTCGACACTCAGCCGGTTGTTCGGCAACGCAGTTGAGCCTATGAGGCGCAGTCTCGTGTGCAGCCGCTCTCCCGATTGCCTCCGAAATCCGTGGCAAAAAAAAAATACACCCGGAGAAAAAAAAAAGTAATGATAAAACATAACATGCATCCCACGCGCGATTTCCCTCGGATCGACGAGGCGGCGAAAGAAAAAAAAAAAAAAAAAATGCCACTTCGTACATGGTGCACCGGGCATGAAACCGATTATCGCTTTAATCGGACGATCGAACAGACCCTGCCTCGTGTCCCGCCGGTGGATTGAACTTTCGGCACCCGCGGGGACATATGCACACATTTCCATCCGGCTAGATAAACATTTACGTCGGCTGCAGCGGCGCGCATAGTGTGTGCTCGCTTCTCGCATTCGCAAATCAGAGGGCGGGAATGGGAATCAGATATGCAACCGAGCCGATTCTCCGCCCCCTCCCCTCTGACCCCACCGCCCCCGTTCGCGCGGCTATGCGCTCATGCATAATAGACTAGACACCGCGCGGACTCGCGATTGAATTGCTTTTCAAATATCGTACAGGTACAAAGTATCATACGCCTGAACGGCGACAAATGATGTATGGCATTTGCTTTGAAATAAACGTATCCCGCTATACTACGTAGTATAATACTTTGGTTAAAATTGGCGATAAACGTGTCGGAATATGAATTGTATTATCTTGGGACTTTACTTCGCGGGTCCGAAATGCATTGACCGACTTTGTTAATATTGTTCTTTGAGTAATGTGAAGTTAAGTTAAGGCCGTTAAGTCTCCCAATTGGCTACTTGAGACCATGGTAAATTATCGGTCAGTGTACCGGGCGATCTACTGGTCAGTGTATCGATCATCTACTGATCAGTCTGTCGGTCAATCTACTGGTCAACGTATCGGTCAATCTACTAGTCAATGTATCGGTCAGTCTACCAGTCAGTCTACCGGTCGGTCTACTGGTCGTTCTACCGGTCGGTCTACTGGTCGTTCTACTGGTCGGTCTACTGGTCGGTCTACTAGTCGTTCTACTGGCCATTCTATTCGTCCGTCTACTAGTCGGTTTACTGGTTGGTCTACTGGTCGATCTACTGGTCGGTCTACTGGTTGGTCTACTGGTCGGTCTACTGGTTGGTCTACTGGTCGGTCTAGTGACGCGTCTACTGATCGGTCTACGGATCAGTATATGGATCAGTCTTATACGATTTTTTTTCTCCTTTCACCCTCGCCGTTTCTTCTGGTTCCCGCTGGTAACGGGTGTGAATAGTCTTAGCCACCGAAGTGTCTGGTTATTTGATTGCGAGAGCGAAAAGCAATGTGAGGTCGAGCGTGAGAGCGCGAGTTCATTACATTAGAGTCCAGTTCGACGATAAGAGTCGCCGGCCACACATTTAAGTGGTTTTACTGCGGGACTTCTCCCTTCCGATCGTTCTCTCCCTCTGCAGGATCGTGTGTACTCTGAACGCCGCACGAACTCGTTTCCGCGCTGCTTCGTGCCCGTTGCCTGAAAGTATTTGCCCGCTTGAAAAAAAAGAAGAAAAAAAAAAGAGCGAAGAAGAAAAAAAAAAGAGGAAAGAAATAAATGCAGGAGGCAGTAGAGCTCGAGAGCCACCGGTACCGCTATTACTACCTACTAGCTTGTGCACAGTAGTAGTATAAAAGAGACCCGGGCTCACCCGTAGCACCGCGAGGCTTTTGGCTCAGGAATCTTTCGCCGGTTTATATTCCGAGGAAACTCTTCCCACCCTCTCTCTCGTCACTCCCCGGCTTCATCAGTAAAAACCCGAAGCTCCTCTCTATCCCCGAATTATCATTCAAAAAGAGGACCCAGTAAAAAAAAAAAAAAGAAGGAAAATCAACGAGTAAAAAAGAAGAAAAAAGACCGAGTGGACCATCTCATCTCCCCGTCATACCACAGATATTTATCTTTCCTCTCCCTCTATAGGTACTATTCAGTCCTTCGCCACTCCCTCTCGCTTCCCGACGCAATCCGTTTTGCAAAACAGAAATTACACGAGAATCGTGCCGGTACGACCGCGATGATCCTCTCGATGCCCCCCCCCCCCCGCCCCCCGAGCCCTTCGTCAGATAGCGGGAGATGTAGAAGGAGCATTATCATCCGGTAGATTACGGGCCTTCGGCAGTGGAAATGTCCACACGTTATTCTATCCGATGCGGTAACACACTTGCCGTTAGCCCGATGGTCCGCATCACGACTGGCATACAACTGCCCCGGCTCCGTCCCGAAAGGACCATCGGGGTGACCGCACGAGAGTCACCACGCCCTTTGTTATATGATTATTGCTTTAATATACCCGAAACTATAAGAGCGAGGTTCGCTACTACCGCCTTGCTCCACGTTCTCTATATACACACATATATATGTGTATATATATATATATGCGCACGTATAAGTGTCCTACACTATAACGGAATACGCTCACCCTGAAACCCTTCCTGGGGAGTTTACCCTCCCAGAGCCATAGTCAGCCGGCGGCCCATTCATTCTCGAGTACACGTTCTCCACTTCGTCCTCGTGAACTGTTTGCGTTCTCTCCCCCGGCCCTCTCTCCCTCTCGCCCACCTCTCCGGCTCCTTTTCTCGAGCCTTTTCAACCCCCTCGCTTCCCTTGTGCTTCTCAATTTATCTCCGCGCACTCCCTCTCACTCAAGCCTTGCCCGACTTGACTCGGTTGCGTAGCGTTGAACTTTGTCATCTCGGCTCTCCTTTCCTCTCCCGTGACTCGTTTGAAATTTTTGGAGTCTTTTTCTATTCTTTTTTTTTTTTCCCCCTCTTTTATCGAATGGACCAGACCGCGAGATTAATATCCGATCTCTCGCTGGCGCGTATGCATCGCGATGTTCTATCATTCCCGGAGGCGCGCGCGCGGAGAGCCGCGCACAGCGAGAATTGATGAGGGGAGCAGAGGAGAACGATTTGCGCCGAACCGGGAGCTAATCGTAGAGCGTCCAGGATGCGGCAGCAACGCCGACTGAAACTCGTTCCTCCTTCCGGGATGCATTAACCGCACCCGGTGTAGCCCGGGACCCGCGGAAAGTCGAATCTTAACATCGCCAGTCGCGCCTCTCCCCCCCCCCCACCCCCACCCCCCGGTACCTTCATTCGAATTTTCTCACGAACTCTTCTGCCCCGATTTCCCCGCCCGAATCAGAATTTAATTAAACGAAAGCGCCGTATGATATTCCGCGATCTTTCGAGGCTCGTTTCCTCGGGGCTGCACACAAGGATACACGCAGGGATACGATACCAGTTTAACGCGCAGGTGTCGAGATAACATTGAAAGGATTCTTGGTGTACCACTTGGTCGTTTTCACGCGTTAAGCTCTGCGGTCGGGACGGGGTAAGGAAGAAAGGCCAAGGGAAAACGGCAGAAAGGCGTTGGCCTTAGCAATCCGGAGACCGAGGGAAAGAGGAGCGGGTAGCGCCGGATAGAACAGCCTGTAACGTCTGTGGAAAATCGCCGACGCTTATTTTCTTCCGCGTTCAAACACGGAAATATACGACAGCGAGAGAGAGGGAGAGAGAGGAAAGGCAGGCAGGGCAGGGCAGGCATTCGCCTCGGTGAAAGAAAACCACGAGAGGAGAGCACGCGGCACAGACTCGCGAGGCAGAGCGGCAGAGTAGTGCAGCACCGCGTGGAAATTAGTTGGAAACTTTGGCGGTGGTGGCATACAGCTTCTTCTGCTTTCGCCTTCTGTGTACACTCCACACATGGACGACCGAGTGGGGAAAACGTATGTCGGTAGTAACGGCGCCTAGCTAACTGGGGAAATTGCCTGCTGGGCGCCTCCAGTCTATGCCCGGAATAATTCGTTCGCTTGGTCCCCCCCCCCACAACCACCCCACAACCACCTCCGCCTCCCTCGTTTCCCACCCCCGTAGACCCGCACTTCCGTAACCACCGGGCTAAACTATATTGCATACTTTGTTTGGTGTTCGTAGCGCACATATATGAAATTACATACGGAGGAACGCACACGGGAAATGTTATTACAGTCGCGGCGGTGATACCGCAATTGTTATACCGACGGTAACCTCGATGTAGCAGTCGCCTCGACCGCGCGTACCGAACATTGACGGAGCATGAATGTTGGGAAAAAATTTTAAGGTGTTACTTATTTTTATTGTATCCGATCGAGGATGGACTCGTCGTAGATCAGTGGGTTTCCGCAATTCCGCTAACCGGAACGATTGTACTGCCATGGAGATTTCGAAAAATGGCTGAAAAATCTGAGGCTCGTGTGCTCGAACGCATCGGTAGTCGCAGTTGCGCTTGCCAGCCGCTGAAATGTGCGGTTCGACTTGTCGTTCGTTTGATAATCTTGGCTTTGGCGTATCTCGGAGGTTTTTCGTACCTTCGCAAAAAAGGCCCGAGGCGGAGGTCCTCACCTCCGCCTCGGAGGCCAGAAGGAAATCTGGCAACGCTCCGAGCGGGCGAAACTTATGTTATTCCTCGAAGAAAAGTGACGCCGCCTCGCAGTCGGCCGGTCGTAACTCCTGGCAAGCGGGTTCGTAACTCGGACGGTACGTGCGCGGTGCGCTGGGCCGGCTTAAAGAAAAGGTGGCGGCGGAAAAGGGAGAAGAGTCGACGCTTAATATAGCCTGACGCGGGCGATGGGGGATTAAAATAATTAGCATAACGAGGTGACGGGCTGTGCAACCGGCGGATACACGCGTAACCTTCGGGATGTTGGTGAGGAATATTGGGTGTGCGGTGTCGGTAGCTCGCGTGTCTCGTTCTCTCGACATTCTCGAGGTTGGCGAGAGAACGCGCGCGCGGATCCCCGCGGCACCCGGAAAGCATCGGGTGCAGGCTCTGCCCGCGGGAGACCCACAGTCAGCTCCAATTTCAAAACCCCGCAAGTGGGCGGACCGGAAAAGATGGTGGAAGGTAACCGCGCGTAGCCGGCACCAGTTCTCGTACTCCGTCCAACATCCCTCTCCATCTGTGCGCGCTAAAACCCTTCTCGCGTTACTAATTTATTATCGAGCCATTGCGCACTCCGCGCTCCTGTTACGTGCAGATTTTTCAATCCACCCGAACCCGCGACGACGACGACCCCCTGACGATGTGCCTCGCCTGACCTCCCGAGGATCGTTCCCTCGCCCTCAGCCGAGAGCTCTCGACGAAAGCCCATCATTTCTTTTTTTTTTTACTTTCGCATCACCTTAGCTGCGTCTCACGATTCAAATTAAGAGAAACCTCGAAACATCGAAGTGCCTCGTTGGCGATTTGCTCTCACGCCGATTGCCAGGGAACATCGGTCGCACTGGGATCGAAACGAACAGCTCTTGGTTTCGTTATCGATAGAAAATACGACGGTGTATGAGGCTGGATTATTTTTGCGCAAACTTTCATAGAACGCCAAAAAGCAAGAAAGCCACTCCATTTGTAATGGTAAAAATATTATTGGGAATAAAAATAAAGTGGAAAACAATAACTTGAGGAATAGTATGCAATATATATATATATATTGCTACGTTCTCGTGGAATAAATAACGCGCGTATATTAGGTTTTTAGGGCGGATATTATTAAATACACTTCAGACATCATAATTTTTTCTTCACGTTTTTCGTCGCTCGTAACGAACCGTAAGGACGATTCTGAATAATGGGTTCATCTTACTCTCACACACCCTCGCGCTTATCGTATGTTGAAGAAAATACCATTTTCTGCCGTTAACCTAATCTCACATTACTCTCAACCGCCGATGCTCCTTGTGGAAAAATAAGCATTTGAACTAATCGATTCCTCGTCTCTTTCTGTTTCAGGTACGCATACGACTTTCGTCATCCCTCTCGATCGATAATCAAACCCCTCGATATCTCCGCAACAAGGTTGTATGAATAGCAAAAAAAAATCTACATAGTTCTGCCATAGTCGAGAAAACAGAAAGCGGTTAATCGAAGCCTTGTAAGCCAGCTCGTAAATAGCATCGTTGCGGCAGAGAGCCGCAGGATCCTCGGAGGATATTATATTAGCTTAGGTAGGAGCTCCTCGACCACCCCCTCCAGCGAGGTTGCAACAAGCCCTGGCGTGTCTAATAATAGTTTCTGCCGAAGAGAGGAAGAGAGGAAGAGAGGAAGAGAGAGGGAGAGTGACCTCGTCCACGCGAAGCTCTCCCCGGGCACCGCGGACGAGCCATCAGCCAATAACACAACGGCGAAAGTTAATTAACCGTCCTGTCATTCTCCCCGAGTGAAATGGCTAAAAACCATCGGGAAGACTGTACACGCGGAGCGACGCCGGGGTGTGCAGTCGCGGACGAGGGTTGAGAGAGCTCCGGACTATAAATCATTTCGACCTCTCGCGCACTCTTCGGCGGTGACGAAAAAACGAGGAAAAAAAAAAAAAAAGAAAGGCCGATGCGGTTCGCGTGCAGCGACGACGAGCAGCGGCAGCTAGCCGAGACGACGAGAGAAACGAGACGACGACGACGACGACGACGACGAGAGGACGGAGAGTTGAGAATTGCAGGCGGGCGGCCGCGTACGTTCCGGCTAACGAGGCCTCGTCTCCCTTGCTGACGTCGTCGTTTGCTCCTCCGCGCTGCTCCTTGTTTCATTTCGTTTTGTCTTCTTTTTTTTTCCTCTCCTCTTTTTTTTTCCGTGTACGACCATTCCCGCCAGATCGCCTACAAACCTCGCCGCTCTCTCGCTCCCGGGTACAGATTTTCCCCGGCCGAAAACTCGCACAAACACACACGCGAATTGAAGAGATCTTCCGCGCGATAACTCCTCAATTCATACCCTTAACAAACCCCTTCCCACGTTAGCCTGAGCTCGAGTGCTGGAAGCTTTGGCAGTCGAGAGTATGAGCGGTAGCACGAGCCTGTTTACTCGATACGCTGCCGCTCCCCCCCCCCCCCCTCTTCCACCCCCGAAAGCCAAAAGCCCTCCACTTTAATAAAGAACGAAGGAGCTCGTGTTCCTTGCAGTTATATTTGTGTACGCTCCACACTTCCGCGGCTCTAATATGATGTACGCGTGTGACGAGGACTGCGAATCAAAAGGGCGCAACTTGGGTGATTTTGCTTGCAGCTTACGCCCTTTTGCTTACCGAAGCATGCGCGAGGCGATGACGACACGGAGGCGTGCGGGAGAACACGAGAACGACGACCGGCGAGGCCGCTCGGGGCTCTCCCGTAACGCTGAAGAAGGGATGATGACGCGAACGCGTTAGCGTCGGGGGGGTGTGTATAGCCGCTAGTGGCGTCGGGCAATGGCACCGGGGGTGCATATATATATATATATGTATATCGAACGTGTAGGATACGTGTGTACCCCTCGGTTTGCCCGAGCGTGGAGAAAGGATGGAAAGTGGAGAGAAAGAGCGGCGAGGAGGGGCGGCAGGGGGGGGGGGAGGTGGCAAACGCGTGTTATGTGCCTGACATTTAAATATCGCAGACGCCCGGCGTCGTGGGAAGGCCCCAACGGGGCTAGGCATTACTATCGATTGCGATTCCAGATAGCGACGTATATTGCATATACTTTTCCTTCGCATTTCCTTCTTTCCCTTTTCTGTACTCTTATTCTCTCCTCGGCGTCTCGTGCGTTCCAGGTCTGTCAGCTTTCGAACCACCCCCTCGACCCCTCCGGCAATGTCTTTCCGAATGGTCTTGTTTGCTCCCTTTTTCACGAAACTATTTAAGAGCTCCTCTGCCCGTTTATCCTCGAACTGTAGGCACTGTTTCGTCGCCGGGAAGTCTGAGACGCAGCACGGCGAAAAGGATTCTATAGTCAACGGACCACTAACGGCCGCAATCTTTTATCTTCCGGTCGAAGCTTCAAAGGCCGAAGCGCTCTTGTCGGTGATGAAAAAAAAAAAAAACATTTTTCTCAACTGATCGACATTTTCTGTAGCGCGATGTGTCAATGATGTTTTTGAAAAATTTACTTTGATAAATGGACGTACTTAAAAATAAAATGTTTTCAAAACTTGGCGAATTGCTGCACTGGCGACGCATTTGAAAATATTTGTTTCGTTAAAAATTCGATTCGTTGACAGAATGTAAATTGTAAAATTTCACAAACAATAATAGACCTGGTGGACGAGAAATGTTTGTTAAATGTGAGAGCCTTTTTTTTTTTTTTACTGTGTAAAGAAAATTTGTGATATCAAAGAAAATTTCATCGTCCCGTTATTTCATTGAAAAATTTGAAAAAATTTGTAAACAAAAGTGAACCCGGTGAACGAGAAATATTTGTTAAATGTGAGAGGCCTTTTTTATCGTGTAAATGAAATTTGTGATATCGTAGAGCATTTCATCGTGCCGTTATCGGTTGGAAAAGGGGGTTGGAAGCTCCGCGCGCAGGGAGCGGTACCGAAAAGAGGTGCGCGCAACTTCGAGGCAACGTCATCGTCATCGAGGGCACAAGGCAGCAGCAGGCAGCAGGAGCGGTCGGAGTTTCGCGTAATATCGATTGCAACTTTGGATATTCCCCCTCGACGAAACCCCTCCGTTAGGTTTCTCTCTATCGCCCTTCGCGTCACAGGTTTGCGGGCGCCACTAGCCCCGCTTCTACTGCTGCGAGGGCCAAAGGAGCAAATACCACGCTAGAAGTAACACGCGACTGGTACGGTACCAACTGTATTGATACACTGTGCGCCGAGAGCCACGTGAACTTTTGGCAGCAATTGGTTTTGTTTGAAAGAGAAAGGCAGGATACGTACGTGGCAATACACCCGGGTGCATACGGAAGCCGATAATGGCCAGACACAGATAGGCGTTAGCTCGCCACGGATTCGCGGCGGGAACGAACTATAATTTAAGTCGTGGGAATCATCGAATTCGTCATTTTTTTTTTTAAATCTATATCGCCGCAGGAAGTTTGTTCGGAAGGATTTGACCGGCAGACCGATAGCGACAAAGTTGAGGTAGTTCTGTCGCTTGGTAAAATTTACTTTGAATTTCTTTTGTTTTTAATCCGAAAAAAAATGTCTGGAAACACACACAAAATTAAAAGCAAAAATTAAAAAATCCAAAAAAAATTCATACGCATTCAGAAAAATAAACGAATCATTTTCGTATGAAAAGAAAATCATATTGCCGGGTAATTTATTAAACAACACATTATTTGATCAATTTTTTAATAACATTTTGGACTTATTATTATGCGAAATCAATATTTTCAGTACCTTTAATATGCATGCAATTTTTTTTCGGATTTTTATATCATCGACAAGTGTTTGCAATTTTATCGAATTTTTCCTCAAACTTATGCGAAACGAGCACCGAGCGACAGAACTACCTTGACAATCCTCCTTGATAGAATGAGAATATTCCGCTCGAGAAAAATCTGACGCACTGTGGCCCGGTCTATACTTCTCTCCCTCCTGGTATCAACGCTGCCGAAGAGATGCCCGAAAAATTATGCGAATCCTCGCCGTAAAGCCGAAAATGCTCGATTCTCGCGGTCGGAACTTTCGCAAAGGTCAAGCTTTCGCCTCCATCACCTTTTTCCCTTCTCTCCCAATTCGGCCCCCTCGGCCGCGCGATCGCGCACAAGCACCCGCGCAGACGTTAACATAAACGCTGTACTCTCGATACACGCGGCCTTACCCCCGTTATCCTACAACCAGAGGCCGTCTGAACGATTTATACGATTGGCCAAAGCCATATCTCAGAAAGTTTCGCTGAGCGCAGTTTGCGCGATACGTAACTCGCCCGTGCTTCGATATTTGCGAGCTTTACCGGAACTCCTCGTGCTCGAAGGCGCGCATCCTCGAGCCCCTCTGCACCGTGGAAGGGAAATTCCAGCTGCAATGTATAAAGAGAAAATAAGTCATCCGCGGCTCGTTCGGGCAGAACGCTATCGTCTCCGGCCGGGATTTTTATCCGATACGGAAGTTCCCCGATGCGCATTCTCCTAGGGCGTTCGGATCGCAGACGACACTTCGCCTCTTTTTTATCGCACTTTTTTTATGTTTTATTTTATTACATCTTCCCAATTTTTTTATTTTTTTATTTTTTTTATTTTTCGGCAACAATCACGAGAGTAAGAGATTGCAACTCGCCGAAGAGCTGGAGCGACTCGACACCCTCCGGACTTCGGAGTCTAACGAGGTTCTTGAATTTTTCACGCAAACCCCGACCCATCTGTGACCCCTCTCGAAGTATCTCGGTCCCAGTGCGTCTCAACACTTTTTTTCTTATTCCTTATTCCTCTCTCTCTCTCTCTGTCCCGCCTCTTCCCTCGCCACACTCTGCCTCCTCGGCATACTCAGCCTTGTGTTATTATAGAATACACACCCACACACCGAGCCATATATTCGAAAAAATATTTTCCGGTGCGAGCGTGCCTTTCTGTTCTTTTTTTTTCTCCTCTTCTCTGTACAAAGGGTCCAAAAACCCGTACTTTATCGCCATACCGGAGAGAGCGGCGGGAGACCCCTGCTTTGCCGAGCACTTACGTCATAACTTTGCCCCCCCCCCCCCCCCCCCCTCCGACCCGCCGGCACGGGCTACTCTCGCTTCCGCGTGTAATATTCGTTGCCCGGAGAACAGGCGAAAGAGCGTCGTCACAACGGGGGCGGAAAGCATAGAGAGCATTGGCGAAGGGACCGAAAGTAATGTGGGTTCGCTCGGCGAACGGGCGCGCGGGCAAACGCGGAAAACTGAGCGGGATTTTTTTTTTTTTTTTTTGCCAGGACCGAAGAGCAAGCGAGAACGATCGGCCGTTACATTCGCCAATATTTCATCGCGTTTCGGTCTATATTCTTTTTTTTTTTTTTTTTTTATACCCTCGAGTTTGATGAGCGGTGTCGATGGGCGAGACTTTTTTTTCTTTTTTTTTTTTTCGCGAAACGGGAACAGCTCATTTCGCGGTCTTTGTCATTTGGATCGGCGGCATTTCCCTCGTCAAGTCGCCTCGCCGACGAGGAGTCATCGGCGTAGCCGTCGATGCACGAACCCGCTCACATACCTCTCCCCCGTGGATCTCAAGAAATTTTCAATCAAACGCACGGAATGCCTCGCCATCTAGCCGTTGCTCACTTCACCGCCGGAGCCATCTACATCGAATGCCAAGACCGCAAATAATGCACGGTCGTCGCCGAGGACTTTGGGATCCCAATAGCGGGGGCGTCGGGACGCTGCAGTGTCGCGCGTATCGGCGGCATCGGCATTCACTTTATATACGGCGGATGCCGCAGCATCCACGGGGATGGAAGAATCGTCCCCGGCCTCGATCGAGTCCGAGCTCGACAATCGGATCGCGCAGAGGTACGCCGAAATTATTTGCCGAGGGAAAGTGACGAAAGGAAGAGACACACACTCGCGGCACTTATTGGCAACGCACAGTGGCCGAAAAAAATTGCACGTTCGGTAAAAAAAAATTAAAAAAAAAAAAACACCCGTCGTGGGTAGAACAGCATATTGACCCAGATAGCCAACCGTAGACTGTTAAAAATGTCTGTTTGAAAATTTATAAAATGTATACGAAGCTTTATGCATGTACAGTATATGAAATTTCATTGACACGTTGCATTACTGGTATCTTAAAAACAATCTTATTTGTACAATATTTGTAATAATAGCATAATTTTCATATACGGATGTCTTAATTTTCAATGACGTCACCGGTAATTTTAATAAACAGCTATTGCATTTGAGATTAAATTATTAAAATTCATATACAATGTATGTGAATTCTAATTTCATATAGCGACGTTGTAAATTTCATAACATTTTTAACAGTGTAGCTGAGGCAAGGAAGGGCAATTGCTTGCCATGAAGCTTTGCTGTTTGCTTGCCAGAAATATTGGAACAATAGTTTCTAACACGACATTGTAACATATCAGTAGCGAAGATCCAGCAACGGTTGCTATAAGCTTATTTGTTATTCTTAGCAGTGAAAGAGATCAAAATTCCTCCTCATCCGAAGCCAGCCTCTGATTACACGTTTTCTCAAATCGTGTTATCGTAGTTAGTCGCAAAGCGCCAGCAAGGCTTGCTGACAACTTGCTGACAATATGCTCTTAAGAATTTTGAAAACATAGGCAAATGCGGACGCACATGTCACAGTTTTACCGCCATCACGTGCGGACATATGCTGCCCACTTGCTGGCGGGTTCTTGGCAAAATGCAATCTGGGAGGTACGAGGGAGGGAAGTGCGCGGTTTCCGCCGAGCGTGAAGTTTGCTGCCCGAGCGAAGCGAGGGCAAAAATTACACGAGGCAAAAATCCGCTCCCTCCCGTGTAACATGCGATACTTTTTTCCGACTTCATTAAAATAATCACACTTCTTGCATTGCAAAATCGTATACGCCAATGACGATTACTCACTCGGGAGCAATGAAACAGCACTGCGCACGCGCACAGGTCAATAATGATCATTGGTTAATAACAGGAGTCTTTCCGCACGTCTTGCGCGCAAGGAATGTGATTACTTTAGCACAATCGACAAAAAAAAAAGGTCTTCACTCCCGAGCTTTATCCTACCGTAAAACGGGCGCATGTTTGAACCCATATGAAAAAAATCTGGTCAACCACCGACTCGGGCGATTGACGTGGAAGTATTAAACAAAATTATTATCTCAGAGCCGGCGCTCCCGTGTGTGAGAAAAAAAAATATCACGCGTGTAGGTGAGTGGAACTCGTGGGTGTAGTGAAAAATCCGCACGGACGTCACGTTTTCACGGTTGGGATGGAAAAGAGCGGATCCCAAAGCGACCCGGTCGAGCGGCGTCCGGAGCTTATTTATGCGCTCGACCGAGTTTTCAATCGCATGTTATGAGAAGCACCGAAAGCCGGGTCCCTCGACGGAGCTTAATGCCCCCAGCGAAAGAATCCCGTCTGTTGCTCTTCCAGAAACGCGATACCGTAGATAAGTCGAATTTCTTTCGCCACGCGCCGGTCTCTGCACACATATTCGAAAAATCGTCCATCCTCGTGCGCCATCGCGACGGATTTATCTCCGGGCGAATAACTGTGACTCCCGATGTTTCCTATCAAACATTTACATAATTCACTCGACCGTTCCTCAATGAATTTTCAAACAATTCTCATCCATACATAAACGCACCACAGAGACCGCCCGCTATATTTAGCAATTTGTCTGGCTCTCTCTTCGTATATCTTCCTCGTGCTATCGCTAAAACTGTTTCGCGATCGTTGGAAATAAAACTCATCAATTTCGCGTGCGAAAGGAAAGGGAGCAACGACAGTGAGAGAGAGAGAAAGATAGACACTTACGGAAAGGGGAGATTGCATATCATGGAAAGGAAGTGGGCGCCGGAGGGTTGCGGAGGGGGGTGGATACGGAGAAACGGATAACCTGGTTGGACGACGTCCAGGTACTAGCTGCACTGTTCTTCCCTTAGCGGAGCCAGGCTAGCGCCCGGCTAAGACCAGCTGATCGGCCGTTCTGACGCCCGCGTGGGAATGGGGATGCAGTCAGTGTGGCGCCACGATTCTCGTCGCCTCCGTCTCCATGCTGCAAACACATATCCACCTACATAGCTAACGGCGGCGGCAGCGGCAGCAGCGGCAGCACGAGCGGCATGTACCTAGCTAACATACTGCACAGTTACGCCGTGCCGGGCCACCGCGTGTGCTATCCATCAAGAAACATAAAGCCCCAGCGGGGTGTCTCGCCCGGGCGCACCGCTATACCTATACACCCTCGTAAAGCCAAATTATTTGTTGCCATGGGCACACAATGCGAAAACATCTCGTTAAACAGCGAATTCTTAAATGGCCATTCCGCTCGACTCGCGCTTCCTGGGGAGGGTGCTCATTGCTCCTCCCTGGGAACTTGAGCGTGACGACGGGAAACCTTTCGGCCGTTGTTTTGTCGCCGTTCTTTCTGATCCTAAGCCTGTATATCGAGCTAAGCGGCAAAGTTGTTTGCCCTGGTCATTGGCAGTTTCTCCAGTGAATTTCGTTCACCCGACCGAAAGACGAATATACCAATCGCTGGTTTCTTTTTTCACTTCCGTGCTTTCAATTCGGTCGATCTCGTCGCGCCATTCAGGCGAGTCCTTGTTAGGTATATGTAGCATTGGACAAATGAGGAAATACATGCGTCGTAGAAGTTGTGATAGATATATTTTCCCAAGAATAACTTTAGCCTGTCGCATCGGTGGCGCCGGATCGGTGGGGTGGAAGTGGCGAACATGGCATGGTCCGTAGATCATTGATTCTCGTGCTAATGGGGGTGTGCCATATTCACCCACCGTCTGGCCATCAAACACTCGTTTTTTCCGCAATTTCAACTTTCTTCTTTGGGTTCTCCACTCCGCCATTGGCGATTCCACGTTGGCACGAGCCAGAAAGATCGATGCCGGTCGGATGAATGCTCCGCGCGGTGCCATAAATCCGGTGTCCTATGCTGCACAACGCCACTCCTCTATGCATCTTTACACCGGGGAACTTGACAACCATTGAACTATATTCACCATCGGTTGGATTTATCGATTTGGCATTAAAAGAGCGAACGAGTGCACGCCCTGCGACACCGCGCGTCTTTGGGACTCTGTGAGGTGTTCTCTCCGTTGATACGGATCGGCCGATGACGGTCGAGGGTTCATTCGGAAAGTATCAAAAAAGACGAGGTAGAGTACAAACAGGATTTAAAAAGAATCGATGCAGAGAGCGGTGGAGTTTCGATGCTGCTCGAAATAAAAAGAAGCAACAAAAAAAAAAAGGTTGAAATAGAGTAAAGTCACTATTTGGCACAGTTCAGGGTGCTCTCGTTCGGATTTTCTATTGAAGTTGGCCGAAGCCACGTCCGGAATCATGATCGGCGTTGCAGTTCCTGCTTGGTGTGCTGGGCGCTGCTGCTGCTGCTGGCTGTTAGAAAACGTTGAGAAAAATCGTCGAGGAAACGTGTCGAAAAGTTGGAGCCACGATCGATCTCTCTCTCTCTTGCGCTTTCTCGTTGAACGACGAGGGGACTCGCCGCCGCTGTCGATCCATTGGGTTGAATCGAGGAAGGAGCCGAACGAGCGAGCGAGGATGAAAAGAGCTGGCAGGGTGAGAAGGAGGGACAGAGAGTGCGGTACGTCTCCAAATCCAATCTCCACAGCTACTTTGTATTCCCGAGCGTCGATCGGCCATTCGCTCGCCTCGTCGACTCGACATTCATTTAACTTTCGCCCTGTCTTATTTCACGTCGCTCTCTCACCAGCGGGCGAATATACCCAGGCATTAAGAATCGTTAAGCTGCCTCCTCCTCATCCTCCACCCACCTCACCCTCCTCTTATAATCCCTCCCCACGGCAAATACTCGGTAGTATCTATCGCGATTTATCTCAGCTCCTTCTTTGTTCTTCTTCACGAACGCGCCCCTCCCCCCCCCCCCCCCTCGGTCACCGATCGCGATCGTTTATCCCACTTTTCCCTTACATCATCTGCTCCTTATCCTCATCCCGACAGCTCTTCCGCTGAATTGGCGGGCGATCGGCATTCGAGTGATCGATAATTGGATTATCGGGATGATTCAGTAGTGGCAGTCATCGGCTCTGACGATGAAGTCCAGGTGAATATCATCGAACCATCGGCATGGAAACATTTCGCGGGTCGTCGTGTCTTTCGAGTTTCGTTCACCGGTTCGATTCGCTACCGACGAGTTCGCCGGAAACCGGAACGAGTGACGGGGCAAACAGGGGTGGTCAAGGGCCTGTGGCAGTCACTGGGAAGCCGTCTCCACACGAGCGGCTCCTGGACTGCGCGGCTCTTGGCGTTGTCGCTCAAACATTGTCCTCCCCGTCGTCGTTGCGGAGCCATCGTGGAAGGAAAAGGCACGGGGCCGATGTCACGGTTGTGTAGCACGGTGTGTGTCCGATGTTATCTGTGGTTGCCATGGGGATGCTATTGATTGGCCGACGCGCCGACAGACGTCACGGGAGTCGCGGCGCCACTCCGACTATTGCCCGCCACTCCCCGTCGCCTCAGCCACCCTCTAGCAGAACACCCCTTCTAGTTCCTCTCTCTCCCTCGAGGTCTCTATCCTTCTCGCGCGCGGCTTTTCCCTTTCCCGGCTCACCCTTGTGCGGCGACCGTCGGCTCTACACCCTCGATCCTCGCGAAACTCCCACCTACGCACGCACACATGCTCACCCGTCGTCTCATTCTTTGCCCCGTCCGCGCTTCCTGTTCTTCCTCTCGCAGCTTCTTCGACATCCCTTACCGCGCTCTCGGTCCCTCTTCCGCTCTCTCTCTCTCTCTCTCTCTCTCTGAGAGCGAGAGAGAATAAGAGATAGCAAACACGCGCAAACCCGAGAATCAACGACGCCCTCGTGCGCTCTTTAAACGCTCCGAGGAGCGCGAAACTCCCGGCTCGGCTGAGCGTATCAGCTGTTTTCTTCGGTACTCCGCCAATTTTCAGCCAGGCCGAGAGATTGGATGCTCGAGCTCGATGGTTCGCGAACGCGGCCCCTCTCCTCCGCGTCCCTCAGCGAGTTTTTCTTCGGATCCATCTCATTAGCGCCTATCTCGATCCCGGGGCATCTTGCCTAAATAATGCGAGAGTACGTCTTGCCAGGGTCTCGCATCGCGGCGATGTTACCGGTATCGCGGAGAGGACAATAAAAGGAAGCGAAGAAAACGATCGTAACGAGGGAGAGCTCGACGATGCCGGAGAGTAGGGCTGTCGCCCTGACGAGGAGGACGAGACGCGAAAGAGAAACGAAACTAATAATTGCGGTCCCGAGTCGACCGTTACCAATCCACCCCCGAGGATACAATAGGAGAGATTCTTTGTCTATCTTCTTTTTTTTTTTTTTTTTTTCTCTCGCGTCGATATACGCCCGCGACGTGTCCCACTCGACGATGGATTTCTCCCCGATGAACCCGGAGCCAGAGCCGCAACGTGCCGAGCATCTTTCGCTCGTGAAAATATAACGAAGCTGCAACCCCGGCCCGACCGCCGCTATTGCCGTTGTTGGCAACCCACAACGATCGAAGTAAATTCTCACGTTCGACCTTAATCAACGTCACGACCGGATTTCCAATACTCGCTTCCGTACCGAGGCACCCCAATCCTTGACGATTCGTTAAAAAATATTAGAGAAAAATCTTCCGTGACTACGAGAATCGGTTGCGGAGAATTTGCGAGGGGAAATTCCGTCCTCCAATCGGATATACCAGGTCTCGTTCCGTGCGCGCACGGTTCGATATGTCTGCATGAAGATTATCGGGCATACACGTTCCGAAGCGTGTAAAAAAAGAAATTTGGTCCACGAGAGACTCGCGGTAGATCTATCACGTGCGTCAACAAAAAGCCCGCCTATCGGAGCTGTTCACTGATCGAAATTTTGGAGCAGATTTTTTTTTTTTTTTTGCGGAAACTGGAAGTGAAAACGGAACCAGAAAGCGCGCTGCGGCTGGTGGTGTAGCGAAAGGCATCGACCTGGCTCTACACACGGCGAACACGAGAGAGTGGGATATCGGTTTTATAGTTTATCGTAATTTACGAGCGTGTTGAGGGTAGATTTAACGTCTCGGATGTGCGAATGAGGCGCGGCGCCTGGAGGGAAGACGAAAAAGCGGAGGGATCGCGCCTGAAGAGAAGCACGAAGAAATCTCCGAAGAGCCGCAAGGTATATTACACGCCGGAGCTTCGAATCGGATCGGATATAGCGCGTAAAAAAAAAAAAAAAAAAAGAAGAATACCATGCGGAGAAAAAAATAAAAGTAAAGAGCGAGCTTAAAGTGCGGCATAGATGGAGGGGCTGAGAGAACCAAAGTCCCCGCGGCCGAATCGAGTTCGATGTAAAAATGCGAATTCTTTCAGTCTACCTCAGCCTTCTCCGTGTATTCCTTTTACTGCGCTACACCGCGTGATTCCATTGCGCTGCCTCGGCACTGTTATTTTTCTGTTATTCGCATAGAGCCCAACGCGCTATATAGATACTGTACGTAGTCAAGTAAGCCCATCGCGGAGAGGTGGTGCACGAGAAACGGGCGTCGACAGGGAAAAATCTCAAATAAATCCCTTCGTAATCCCACATCGTTCCTCTCAGCCTTGCCGGATTTTCACTGCGTTCTTTTATACGCCAGAGAGGGGGGGGGGGGGGGGGGGGTGATAGTGTTCTCTTTATATATTCTCTTTTCTGTTTCACTCGACGTTTTGCCATCTTGTGCACAAAATCTCGATGTCGTCTACTGGTTCTACGCTCATTGCACGTAACCATCGAAAAGGCCCGGCCCTTATCTTTTCGACGACGCTGCCAGTGATCGACCTTCGTGATCGCCGGAGAAACAATAAGATGTTATTGCACTCGAGTTTTGTACGTCACTTTCGGTCAAAAACCGAAATTTTCAAACCTGATGTGACGTTTTCCTGTATGACGTCACGCCCGCTCTAAGAGTGAGATTTTCAAGCCGGAAGTGACGTCAGAGTGGAATATCAAACTTTTTCTCTGTCAATCATTACCGAATACTTATCAGTTCTCGGAAAACTGTTCGTTCTGGCTACCTGCGCCTGCCGACGAAGGACCGATATGGCGTATTGACGGCCGGCAGTCAGAGCCAGCGATGTGACGTTTTTCCAGTCACGGCGAAATGCCACCCGGATGACGACGGACTCTTGCGAATACGCTGGGAGGAATGTGGGCATTACCGACGGATGAAGTTCGATGCGAGCCACTCTTGTCGTCAAGCGCGCAGAGTGATTGGATTACGAGGTCGATAATCCTGATCCCCAATGTTCCTTGACCGTACAAACACGATTGGAGAGCGAGAACCCAAAGGTCACCTCCGCGCAGACCAATAAATTCGGCCGATCTTTGACGTTCCTTCAATTTTCTTATTTGGCGTTCTCCGGGAATTCGCGAGAACGTTGAGAAACCTTGGGAGATCCCCGCGATCGGCGCATCGATTCCATGCCGATCAGTCGAAGGGAAATTGAATTGGGAGACGAGCATTGAATATATTCAGCGGTAACAGACCGAAATTCGAGAGGTTCGGGGCTGCACAAAGGATATTCCCTTTCTAAGCTAGCCACACCGATGCACTCACACGGCTCGTTCGGAGTAGCGTTACAGTTACTGTAATATCGCGGATATAGGAATAAGGAGAGGTACGTGGCGAAAATGGTGGGAGTGAAAACGGGCGTTGGGTCGATCCGGAGAAAACTAAAAAGGCAACAACGAGAGAAAATGGAAGAAGACGTACGTAACGACCCCCAAGGGATCGTCCCAATCAGCTGGCAAAAGCGCGAGCCCGGACTAAAATGTTCAACCATCCGAGTATATAACCAGCGGCGTGTGTGCACTAGCCTCGTGTGGAGCCGATACCTATACGGAGAAAGAACTACGTGGAAAAGGGACCAGCGGTGAAAAACGGACCGGTGTCCTCATTCGAGACGAAACTCGGTTTTCGATGCCGCCCAAAAAATTGGCAAAATCGTGCGTCTTGCGACGATGTTCCATTTTGCCCTCCTCCACCTATTCTCGGCTCGTCGAGCTAAACATACTTTTTTTTATAGAAGTGGATTATTATTGTATATAAGTGGATCTTATTGTTATTATAGAGGTATCGCATACCTCCAGATAGCATTTTGCCAACTAACCGCAAACATTTGCCTATGTTTTTGCCAGTATTCAATGCCGAAAAATCTTAGGAGCATATCGTCAGCAAGTTGTCAGCAAGGCTTGCTGGTGCTTTGCGACCCACTACGAAGATTAATTTGCTTCAGTCACGATTATTTTGCGTGAAATCTTAGAAACTCTTAGGCAAACAAACTCTTAAATAACTCATTATCATGTAACGTAATACATTACCAACCCATCATCAAACTCACTCATCGCATGAAAAAAATAAGCTCTCATTATCGTTAGCAATAACACGGCTTTCGGAAATGTGTGATCAAAGATTGGCTTCCGATGAGGAGGAGCTGTGATCTCTCTCACGGCTGCTAAGAATAACAAATGAGCTTATAGCAACGCGCTGTTGGATTGTTTGCTGCCAATAAGCTGCAATCTCGTGCTGGAAACTATTGTTGCAATATTGCTGGCAAGTCAACATCAAAGCTCGATTGGCTATCTGGGGCCGATAGTCGCCTCATTACTTTCTAAATTTCGACTTCATCAATCGGGGGAGGACAACACTGGTTGTACATCCGAAGTTGGTGTGATTAAGTATAAAAACGAGCCGATAATGGACAGACAGGCTCGCGTCGAGCGGGAAATGGGAAGAGGAACAAAAAAACAAGTATAACTCTCTGATAAACTATTTAGCCGGCCGGGCGGCAGAAGTCTGCGGAGGCGATGTTGGATGGTTAGTGGGAGAGAGGTAGAAAGATCGGGTGGCTCGGAAGGGGTGGAGGAGTTTCAGTTTCCGGGTGATCTGTGGCTCCCTCGCCGTGAGAATCGATGCCGCCGGCCGGCCAATAACCATACATCGCTCCGCTATCACTCCCTTGGGGTATATATATACACCGGCATACTCATAGGCGTACATATATACCTTCATGCATACTCGGTACATTCGCAAACGTGACCGTCTACCAGGCAACCACTATACCAGCCTCCCGACGACTTCGCGATCCTACATTTCCCTCTTCGCCTTGTTACGAGCGTAGCAGTTATGCGCGAATATGTCTGCGACCTCTCGCTAAGGGCGAAAATGTGGCACCGCGATTTTTCCTGAAACGTATCACGCGCCCCTTCTACAAAGAACGGGATCGCACAGTAGTCGTAAACACGCGCCCGCTCGACGACAAAATCGCTGAACTTTATTTTCCAACCCTCGTCAAGCGACATCTTTCTGTTTTTTCTGCTTTTCCATCTCGCTGTATCTCCGATCGACTCCGCGCCTCTCGCTCTTCGTGGTTGCGAATGGTCTATCAAACCCACCCCACCCGACTATATTTCGGCGGTAGAAAAAAGGAAAAAAATAACAGCGAAGGTATAAAGGATGATGCTGGCAACGGCGCGACGGCCGAATCTCAGCATGAACGAATTCAAGCCTAGCAATCTTCGACCCCAGTCTCTTATCGCCTTCGTGCGCGATTCTGGACAAATGAACTAATTTCACAAGCGAGCCAGCCGAACGAAGCGCTTCGGGTTAATCATTCGCTCGGAGAAAAACTGATAAGCTTACCCTTCCGGGTGAGCGCGGAGGCGCAACGAATGCCAATCGCTACGTCGATCCCGAAACAAATGAGAGCTGTTTAATTCGCGTTCTCGACGGGACACGCTGGCGCGAATCGAGCTCGTGCGCGGGGCGGGGGAGAGCCGGATGGCCCAACGGGAGAAAGGTCCCGGAAGGGTGGACGCGCGGGTCGGGGCAGAGGTCATCCCCGCGGGGCAGAAGCGGACGGCAGAGGTCCGTATGCCACCGGTACCGACGGTATTTATGGTAATGAACTGAGTTAGTTTGAACCCTCTTTTTCAACTCCCCGGCTATTTCTCTCATTCGTTTCTGCGCTCCATCCACCGGGCGTTCTCGCTCTCATATCTTTTTGTTCAGATTTCCTCCCGGTCCTCCGGAGCGCTTTCGGTGAATTTCGTCGGTCCCGCTGTGTTTCCCCCCCCAATTCTCATTCCTGCCGTTCTTCGTGCACAGATACGCGGTACCCCGTGCCACATGGACACGTACACAAGTATCCTCGTTTTGTCACGCACACACAGCGCGAACAGAATAGACCCGCTCTCTCTCTCTCTCTCTTTCTCTTGCTCGGAGATTCACAACTGTCGACGTCGCCGCTGTTTGCCCACCTAATTACGCGGAATTCATAAGTTGCCGCAATCCTCTATCTACACTCGGCACGTACCCGCTCGGCGTGCCGACGAGACGGGGGAGAGGCCAGGCGAGGGAACGAGAATCGTGTCGGACAGATATCTCTTCTGGCACCATTATCGCGGTGGCAGCGACGTCGGCAGCGGGCAGGACTCGCTGCCTACATGCGCTGCCGTCTCTTCGACCAGCTTCTTCCGTCTTGTTCCTCCTCCCGGTCGTCCCGCTCGTTTCAGCTCATTTCCAAGACGCTGAGAGGCAGCGGCTGAGAAGCAGCCTCCGCGCTCTCTCATCACGCCCATTATTGCGAAATGAGAAAAGCCGCTTACCGACCGCTGAGCCAACCCCCGCCGTCCCGTATCGTCGTTAACATTTCGGAGCCGCCCGGGTCCTCTTGCTCACTCTTTGCCGGTTTTCACGTGTCCGAGGCGGCGGTTCTCTCTCTTTCTCTTAACATTCTCGATAACGGGAAAGGAGACTTGGCAACGCGGCTCCGACAATTTGCCACCGAGAGCGGCGGAAGCGACCGGGAGGAATCGCGAGATTGCCCGTTGGGGATGTCGCTCGACCCGCTTATTAGCAAAGATCTTATCGAATCCCCGATCTGCCGTTGTTTCTCTATTCCGAGAGACCGCGAGGAGAAATTAAGAACAAGAGGGCAGAAAGTTCTCACGTATTTGCCTCTGTGCGCGACGATAATTTCGATGACGTTGCTTTAATGAAATTCTGTTCGACGTTGAAAGTAAAAGAAACCCAACGGCGATCTTGGGCATTGAGGAAACACGAGTCTGCAGTGAAAAGAGCGAGTGCGCAAGTTGGGTCGCTGCGATATATGCGCAGTTACTTCTTACACACCCAGCGTAATATGAGTAGACGCAAGGAGACTGAAGCTGGACCGCCTCGGGGCAGAAGAGTGGTGATAATGTCTGTCTCGTTTTACCTCTCCGGGCAACCTCGCGCTCTCTCCACACGGTTGTCACTCGTGCATTCTACTTGCAACCTGTTGCTTTCTGTCTCTCCCACCTTCCTCGGCATCTGCCGTTCTCTCTTTCTTGCCCTTCCTCCGGGCCCTCTCGGCGAGGCAGCGGAACTGGCGAGCAGCGAGCGATGCACCGCTCGTAAGAGTTACACCCTCGCCACCGTCATCCCTCTCACTTCCGGTCTTGAGAGTTGCGCTGCTGGCAGGCCGCAGAAACGTCTCGTACGAGTTTTCGTCTACAATTCGCTGCGGAACATCTATAGGCGTAGGGGAGACCGCGGCAAAATGGGACAGTGAGGGCAAAACTCAGTGTTACAATAATTTTACGATGTCCCATTTTGTCCCAACGATACATCCGGTTTATCAAAACCGTTTTGACCCACATACCACCATCGCCACGATCCAAAAGTTATTGGAAAAGTGCGTTTTGTCTCATCATCCCATTTTGCCCCGCTCTCCCCTATGCTGGCTCTTTCGTACAAAAGATCTTCATACGCCTCGACCGCAACTCGTTGTGTACTTTTCACTTATCATTTGGGGCTTTTGATGGCCAAAGACAATAAGATAGCCAAAATAACAGGCTTGCAATTTTTTCTCTCCAAATGATCCCCAAATAAATTATCTGAGAGCGGGGCAAAATGGGACAGAAGGCAATTTTCCAATAACTTTTGGACGATCGCGGTGACGGTAAGTGGCCCAAAACGGTTTTGAAAATCCGGATGACTCGTTGGGACAAAACGAGTCACCGAAAAACTATTCGAACATTGAATTTTACGCCCGCCGTCCCATTTTGCCCCACTGTCCCATATTGCACCGCTCTCCCCTGGCTTTTCGCCTTGAAAAAAAAAAAAAAAAAAAAAAATATTGAAGTTCGCACAAATGACATCCAAAGGTCGAAAGGAATTTCGCCCGCGTTGGAAATCGAGCGTGCGACATTGGCCATTCATTCGACCCCGACGGGAGAATTCCGCGTCGGAGGAGGCAGCGATAATTGATCCCCGCAATCTTTGAACCCGCGATACGCGGGCAGGGGGAGGGAGGGGCGTGTGCAGTGCAGTAAAGTACCGGGGGTCTAGAAATCGTCGGCAGCGAAAGCCCATAGCGCGACAAGGTGCCGTCACGAGGGTATTGCCCGTCCCCCAGAGGGAATTAGCGGCAGCGCTTTATCAGCGAAAACATTTGTACGTCACGAGTAGGGCGTGCCCGAGACAACCGGTCGCTCCGATCCCCCTCGTTTTTATTTTTCTGCTTTTTTTTTGTTCTTCCTCCTTTTTCAGTGCCTTTTTGTCGTTCTCTTCGGTTCGCGGAGTGTGGAAGTGGACGGGCAAGCGAGCGAGAGACGCGCGCGCGCGCGCGCACACACACACACACACACACACACACACACACACACACACACACACACACACACACACACACACACACACACACACACACACACACACACACACACACACACACACACACTGCCGCGCACGTTGCACTTCGAAGTGCTCTCGGGAGCTCGAGTGGCTCGTCGTGCTCCGTGTGTTGCCGCGGGTAGCCTCAATGGGGAACGCGCCACGTGCGCCCCGTTAGCGATTCCCGGGGATCCCCATTAATTTTTACCTCTTTATCACGGGAGGAGACTTCGCTCTGCCGTTGGAGTCGCGTTTGCCGCGTTGCCTCGAACTTCGGCCCTCGCAGCGAGTGATACGCTGGGGTGAGCGGCGTTAAGCGGCGAAAAAGTTGGTACGGTGGGATTCGCTGCCGGGAGGGTGGAGCTGGAAGACGGAGCGCGGCACACCGCGTAACGCTTCACTCGCTTCGAAAACAAGACGATTATTGCCGCCCATACTGCGCTCAATGCTCACTCGGAGCTTTGTGGTTGATGAGACCGGGCGATTCTCTCTTTCCCCTTGCCGGCGCGATAATTTTCCACCCTCGCCGCCCTCTCGACTGGCGTCTTTGCCTTCCCGCCGTAACGCAGCATTCCCATCCCCGGCTCCTCGACGGGACTGAGATACTGGAAATTCGGTCTCGGCCATTCCGAATTCGCGGCAGGTCCGATAAAAAGCATCCCTCTCGGCGATCCCTTGCTCCTCCCTCGGCGCGGTTAAATAACCCGAATAGTCGCGTTACGAGAGCCTCCATTATTCTCTCGTCTTTCTCCTTACGCTCTCGAGTTTCTTTGGAATTTCGCGTCTCGCCGCTATATCGCGAATCACGCTCTCGAGGCTATCGGGGTCAGTCGGAGTCTATCATGGGCGAAACCCATTTGCGCAGTTAACGACCAACGATCCTTCGTTAAATACCCGCTCGCCACGCCTCGAACGTGACTTCCTCCGGTCGGTATTTTTGTAACACGCGACAAAACAAAAAAATCGCCCCAGCACCTTTACCGGAAACTCCCACCCATTGTCTCGCCGCCTCTTCGGCTCCGTGGCTTTTTTTCCCCGGCGATCAACCCTTTCCAACCGACGAAACACCTTCCGGGGCTGTTGTAATGCCAAAAAAAAAAAATCTCCCTCCGCCCGTTCTCTCGGCATTTGCGAACCGACTCGCGAATTTTAAAACCGAATGGGCTCTCGCCGGCGGCAGATGAGCGAACGCACCTGGCTGACGAATGCGACTGCTGCGAGGAAGCAGGCGCTTTTTTCTAATTTCAATCCCCCCCCATCATTCGCGGAGCCGTTGGAAGACATTATAGTGAAGGCAACACATTGCTCCGTTCACCCGTCGCATATCTGAGTTATTTGGTTCTTATCAATAATCTCACACCTGTGGAAGTTTTCTTCTGGGCTAAAGAAATCCTCAAAAATCCTCACACCGACTGCCCATTTGTTGGGTTACGTTTCTACACTGAGAAAAAAAATCAAGTCAGCTTAACCAAAAGTCGAGGCGACATACGTTTTGCTATGTTTTCCTGCTAAGTGTACGAACCGTTCACCAGTTACCGTCGTGTCTAAAAGAAAGAGAACGTTCATCGATTTATTTGCGATTATTTGCTTGAATCGATTCAAAGAAACATTTTTCTTGCGCGCACCATTTCTTAGCCTCGGTTGATTCAACAATTTCTGTTGCCAAGTGTACGAATCACTCGCCAATTATCGTCGCGTCCAATGAAAGAGAACGTTCATCGTAGAAAAAACAAAACGCCAGGAGGAATCGTGAGCCGGAACACTTCGTGCTCCGCAGACTTTCACGATACCCGCTTATTCGCAGCTTACCGCCGCGTCCGTCCGATTTACGTTGCTAATTGTATTTTAATTACTGCCATCTGAGACGTCGGTGCCGCCCGTTCTGTCCCGGCTTCCTCCGCCGCCAGGACAAATATCACTCTTATACGCGTGCCTGCTCCTACTCCAGACGCGACGGCACCGACCGTAATCGCTAATATAATTACAATCGCAACAACCGCCTGCACAGTGTTTCTGTATTGTACCGAAGCGAGAAGGCTCGTAAACCCTTTCCAGTGTGGCGCAAGGCCCGCGTGCGGGCGGCGCCTTCGCGTCTAATTATTCGACGATAGCCCCGGCTGAGCGAACGAGAGGGTCCTCGAGGCTTCGGTCTAAGTTCGACGAGAAGGGGGTTGACGCTAGCATGCGCTCGAGTAGTCGACGAAGGTTTGCTCTCTTCGTGCTCCTCTGTGTGTGTGTGTGTGTTGCACCATTGAGCATCCCCGCATGAGCACGAGCGCGGATGCTCGCGATGGCTCACAGAGGACATCGTACGTGACTCTCTCTCGCAATTTCCTCGGCCTCGCCCTTTGATGTACCTCGAGACTTTTAGCCTGTCTCGGACAACGCGGCAGGGAAGTGGAAGGTACCGAGGAAAGAAATAGGAAAAGGGTTTTTTTTTCTCCTTTTTCTCCTTACTCCTCTCTCATAACACTTTTATTCCACTTCGTTTCTATCTCATACTCGGAAAGTTTTATGGTCTCTCCCTTCCGTCTCTATCTCTCGTTCATCCTACCGACCTCTCGTGTTTCTATTTAGATTTTTACGCTCCGTTCCTCCATCCCATCGCCAACTCGCCTCCCTCCTTCCTCTCGGTTAAAAGACCTTTGGAAAATCCTCCGAGGCAGCGCGTCGACTCCTCTCCACCTCGCGATCTTCTTCTTCTTCTTCTTCTTCTTTTAGAGTTCCAGGGAGCGAACGAACCCGCTCTCCCGCCATCCCCAAAGAGCTACTCTTCCTTTGACGCCTCTAATTCGCCAAATTGTTATTCTTTGAAATGCCGACGCCGCCCGGCTCGCCCCGGCGAGAAAGCGCCCGCGATGCCGATCCTCTTTTACCTTCATCCCTCGCCCACCACCGAGAGAAATCCAACTCTATGACGCCTCGCGTGAGTTCGTTACTCCTCTGTCTATCTTTCTTCTATCTCTGGCTCCTTTACCGTCTCACTGTATATTCTATCGAGCCCGTTGAAGGCTCGCGATGAGTTTTCACGCGATGGCTTCCTTCCGCCCGTTCTCCACGCTCTCCGGCCCTTTGACGGGCTTTAATTCCGTTTATCTTTGTGTCTAAGCGAACAAAAAAAAAAAAAAGAAAAATCCCTGGTCAAAATTAGCCCTCCGACAGCCTGTCGTTTATTATCACTCGGAGCTTCAGCACTCCGCGGAGTCTTTTGTTAGCGGTGAGCTTCGAAAGAATATTCTTATTTTTTAAACAGGATGGCAAACAGTTTTAAAGCGCTGTTAAAAGAGAGGGTACGAGACGAGTTGTAAGCGGAGCGGAAATGAAAAGAAGGCAGGGTTGATGTTAGCCGCCCGTCCAGCTATTAATTCGTTAAATTGTGCTGACGGATCGAGACGCTAAGAACTCGAAAGCGTCCTCATCCTTCTCCTTCCTCGCGGCCTTCTCGGGGCTCTCGTGCAAATTATCGCGAATTCTCAGGCGCGTGAGAGGGTGGCGGAGCCGGCGAGATTGGCAGTTGTTACAGCCGACGGGGTGTCCCGGAGTTGAACTTGTGTTGGTCCAAGGACGAGAGCGGACTCGGTGAGAACCCCCCGAGAAAATGAGGTGGGGCGAGGGAGGGACCAGCCGAGGATCGCGGGTAAGTTCCGCGGACCTGAGGCAGCACAACCCTTAACTCGAGAGCCCGAGAGCCCGGCCCGTACGATGCACTGGAAGCTAGGGTGCTTCAGCGTCACCTCCCTCCGCTAGACGCTGCCGAGATTCGACGAGTTCTTCATTAAATGATAACTCGCTTTTCCGCTAAAATAATTCGTGGTCCTTCCACTGATTGGAGTTAGTCCTCGAGAGGCGTTTGTCTTCGCAATCCATCGCAATCTCTCGTCGGCCACGGTACTTGTTCCGTTCGAATCGTTCGACGGTATATAAAATTGGATACGACTCCAGGACGAGATCATTTTCCGCCGTCTCCGACCGTCCCGTCCACCATCTCGCGCGACCGCGTCGCCCGTCGATTCCGTGCCTCGATCAGAGAGCACAGTCATCCGCTCTTTTTTTTTTTTTTTTTTTAGCGAAGTAGCTGATGCCGCGCTTCGCACTCGTTGAATAGAGGAACCCCGACGACGCGACGAGAAGAGATGTCCCTATCGTAAAAGAAAAACGATATCGACAGGCGATCTAATCAAACCGAGAGACGCTCTCCTCGATTGTCAAGGAGAAAAACAGGTTTCCACTCTCTTTTCACCGTCTTCAGCACTTACACTGCTGTCTACCGTTCGCCTACCCCCCCTCGATCCTCTACATCTCGATTAAGCAAGTGCTGCGCACTGCGGGAAGCCCGATAGCAAGACCGGCGAGAGAGAGAGAGAGAGAGAGGGAGAGAGAGCCCAACCCGGCGAACCTTCCCAGCAGTTTTCGAATTAACTCCGCTTCCGCGTCTTGGCACGGAGCCTGGATGTCCTGCTCCCGCGAAGCCGCGCCGAGGAGGGAGAGGAAGCTCTGAAAAGACCCGGTAGCAATAGCTTGGAGTAGAATCCGTGCTTCGAAGCAAAGAGCCCGGTGAAAGCGGGAGGAGGAAAGTCGTTGCTTGTCGATCGAAGTTGTCGGGACTCCGTAGTTGGCTCTCTCCTCGTGGGATAGACCAGATACAAAGATGCAGATGCTGCTGGTACCGACTGAAACTTGATGTTTGCAGTGGATGATTTCGGCTACAGCCAGTGTTAACGATGGTTCTGGCTGTTCCGGCGTCGTCGCAACATCCAGCCCCGATGCTGACACCCATTCCCCTGGTCCCGACGCTCCCGGGTAATGGTCGAGTCACGAGGGCACGATGCGTACGGACCGGGCGGGAGTGCCGACGGGGATTGTTGCCGAAGAGAGGAAGAGTGGTTTGTCGGTAGTCGCGGTGACAACTTTGGAGTAGAAGGGTACATCAGAGAAGAAGGGTATAACGGTGGTTGCGAAACGTGACCAACCTGTCTGGAATCGCATCAACCCCTCGAGCCGGCTGCCTCGTTTTCTCAGCTCTTACTCATTCCAAGCTTCGTTATCCTCCGCACTCCGGGCGTTTGCTCGAACTCCTCGGCCGACGTTCCCTAACTGCTTCCGTAATGTCGGGGCCCGGCGGGGCAAAACGGCAGTGCCGAGAAATATAAGCCCGTTCGGATGAGTCCGGAGTCATGAATTAACTGTGTTTCCGCAACGAGTACTCCGACTATCCGGGAGAAATTGTGGTCCGGGCAGGATTTAGTATCTTCCGACCTCTCTGTGTCGACTACATCGAGAGAGTCCCCGTTTCACCCCAAAGACATTGGTATTTCAATTATTTTTTTGTCGCAAAATCTTGCGGTACGCCACTTTGCCCCGGGCAATCCCTTGTCTCAAGACACTCTGCATGTCGCAGCCTCGACGTCTTACTGCGACGCAGTTTGTTTGTCATTCCTTCCTTCCTCTCCGCATTAACAACAAGCTTTCACAGTGCATCGTCTACGTCGGCACGACCCCTCTCATATAATTAATGTAGCTCAAACTTCGTAATTGCAAGACGCAGAGAGACGGAGAGTCGTGATTTATAGAAACAGACGGACGAAATAATGGGGATGGTGTGCGCGAAGTAGCAGAATGTTAACTTCCGTACGTACAGATATACTACTTGTGGGCGGTAACAGACACGATACACCGATTAAAGTCGCTTCAGCATGAGGGTGGCCGGCATGAAATACAACTGCGTCATTGCTGCGCTAAACGTATACATGTGCACATTAGCCCCGGGACTTTGACGCGTACGGTTCGGATGTACGTTCCGCCATTGAACCTTGACCCCGCTCCGCCGTAAAGACGATTTATTCGAAGGCCGTACCAGCGCGTCACGAACTCCTCTTGGAGCGCAGCTCTCGCTATTAGGAGGCTCCGTAGTGACAAACGATATAGCTCGTCGACGTCGTTCACCGACGTCGGGCTGGTGCGAGAGAAGGAGATGGAACGAGGACGACGGGGTTTACCGGATGGACGTTTCCACTTGTACTCTCAAACAGCGCCCGTTCGACCGGTGCGAGCGGCTAGGATAACAAAGTCCTTTCTAATCTCGCTTATGGCTTTGGCGGCGAGGGAGGGAAACGGTTAAGAGGGAATCCTCCTCGCGGCCTCAGATTCCGTAGAGGGCGCGCTGGCCTCCGGTTCGACGTGGCTTTGCTATCGGCATTTTCCGCGAACCTCATCGTTGATCCTATTATCGGACGGTGAAGCCCCTGCGAGGCAAATGTCGGGTGACTTTGGCGAAGGCCGCGACGCTTCCTCGTCTGCACCCTCACGAACAACGCACACCCTCGATCTCCCTCGGCCGCTCCATTTTCTTCCGCTTCTTCCTTCACCCCCCTATTTTCCTAGGCTCTCTCCTGCCCACCCTTACCATCCAGCTACTCGCTTCTTCGTTTCAGGAAAACCCCATATCGCTCTTACCGTTCACCTACTAGCCCGATCATCGCCTCTTTCGCTCCTCCCCGTGAGCTCCCTCGCTCCTCGGTCTCCTCGTCGCTGAGGCCCGGCATACTTTACCTACATCTTTTATGCTCAGCGACAGCGGCGGGCTAACAAAATCCCGTGTGAGAAAAAGAGACCGAGCATGTATATAAGATTCTTCGAGGGTGACGCAAGTAGCGGGAAAGCCGTCGTCGTCCATGCGCTCCTAGCAGCGGCAGCAGCACGAAATTAAGGCAAATTGTGGCCCGCTTGGCGCCATACGACGCCATTCCCGAAGGGAAATCGATATGCAAATCTACGCGCAAATCCTAGTAATCTTGCTGGTCTCCCCGCACCGACCTCCCGTCGGCTGCTCACGCTAGAAAGAGATAGAGATAGAGGAGGCTAGGAGGGTTGCTTGACGTTCGCTACCCACCCTCGCGCCTGCCAGCACATCACGCGCGCTAGCATGGTGGACTAGGAGCCCGGGAGGGCGGGGGGAGGAGGACGTACACCCGCCTCTCGGTCCCGCTATGCCGAGGCACCGGGTGCACGAGGTTTGCTCGTGCGAGCGAGAATGTGCCGAGGGGATGGCTTGGCGGCACAGTGTCGGCGTTGACGTCGGGTCATAAAGCGGGGTTAGCCCCGGGGTCTGAAGGATCGTGTTCGTCGGCCACCTTAGAGCAGACGAACGCGCTCGTGGGATTTTCCTTTCCCCTCTGTGTCTTCTTCCCTCCCGTCTCCTCGGTCGCTCTTGGTCCCGATAGCGCGGTGAGGCGCTGCGACGGAACAGCCACCATTCGCGGCCTCAACCGAGGCTCTTGTGATAGAGCTTTCCCTAGTCACTCGCGCGAAAAACGTATCCTTGTCCTCGGAGCGATTCGGAATCGAGATGCACAATCATCCGGTTTGTCTCTTGCGGATGCCCTGTTTAAAAAAAAAATAAAAATCTCATCAGAGATAAGGAGGATCATCGACAGTGGCAATGAACTTGTTGCTCAGCGGCGGAGCGGCGGACCGGGTGGGGAAACGGTAATTGAGAGATTCTCGCGATATCGGTAACAAGGCGGGAAATCGAAACAATGAGAGCCGAATATCCGAGAGTCTTTTGTCACCTCCTCGCTTTGTCCTTTTTTTTTCAGAACGCTTCATTTTCCGGTTAGAGAATCGCCGGAGCGTTGCGCTCAAGCCATTTTTCCACGAGTTTCTTTTGTAGGATGAAAAAAAAAAAAAAGTGAAGAGGAAAGCCGAGAAAAAAAAGTAATGATTAGTGAATCGCAGTCGCGCTTGCGTACTTTTACCGATAGTGGTACATAACCGTGTGTGTGCAGACGTGCCCGTTCCTGGAATTAAATCCCGTAACGACGTTGGCTTTTACGGTCCGCTCGGAATCGTTAGAAGTGCCGAGTATTAGTTACCGGATGTGGACACAGAGCGATAAAGAGAAAGAGAGAGAAAGGGAGAGGGGGGGTGGGGTGGAGAGAGACAGAGAGACGAACGGCGAGCGGTGGATAGAAGAGATTCGAGTCAGAGTCGGTACGTACTTGAACTCTCTCTCAAACTTCGCTCGTTAGGTACATAATACTGCATTGAGTAAAACGCTGACTATGCGACGTGCAAGTGGCGCCGACTGAATTTATACTCGTCTCACTCTACTTCACTGTGTACTGATATTCGAAAAGCCGCGAGTTATATCCAACGATCTGGAATAACGTGCGGTAAGCGTTGTTTGGCTAATAACCTGTATTCGTACGTGGTACAGTCAACTTATATCGTTCGTCGACGGCCCAAAGGGCGTATGAGCAAACTTTATTGGAGTGAACAGCGCAAAAGGGAGCTTCCATTTGAAATGAGCCTTTGATATCTCGCGTCATTGAAAATCTTGATTCTTGACCGGAGGCGGCGTCACTTCATATCGAAAAAAAAAGTGAGATTTCCAAAGGGGAAGTGCCCAAACAGAATGACCACACTTTCGGTCGAAAAAATGAAAATTTCAAACTGGAAATGCCGTCTTTCCTGTGTTACGTCGTTTCCGGTTCAACAGTAAGTTTTACAAACCGGACGTGACACGACAAAGATTTTTTTCTTCATTTTTCTCTTCAAGGCACTTAAGCCGGCCGCAGAAGGACCGACGAGGCATTTTGGTGAACGGCAAAACGCCATCGATGTGCTGTTTTTCCAGTTACGACAGAATCTCAAGGCCATCGATATTATTTGTGACTGCTTACCACTTTTCTCCTTTTCTCTTCCACCTCTCGTGTCCGACTATCGGCTTTGCCCCCTTTTCTTCTATAATTTGCGCACTACGCGGAGTTTGATCAGTGGGTCAAAACTTTGACTCGTCGAGGTGGATGAGAGGTGGCCATTATAGTACACCGAGTAAATCTCAAACGTGCTTAATTAGGCGATATTCGAGTACCGAAGGGTCTTGCGGAAATCGGGCCCAGGATTGGACGAGGGTGGCTTCCGAGACGTGCAAGCTGAAGGCTCACACCGAGCCGAGCTAGGCCGCCACCCCCCCCCCCCCCCCCACCCACCCTCCCCCAAGTTTACGTTCTCCAAGCCACTATTACGGAAAGCCACTGGATTTCCGCGAGGATACACGCCGACTGGCGGTTAGCGGCTGCAGTAGTAACAGCCACCGAGGCGCTTGGCTTCGTGGTAGTTAGAGCGCCGCGCCATCCCTTCGTTGAAACGTCTTACCTGAACTAATATTGTTAAGGTCTAATTAGTGCTCCGGCGTCTTCCTCGTCCTTCTCCTTTCGCTTCCTTCTACGCTTTCTGATAGTTCCAGCGCCTGCGCCCCGCTCCACCCGTCGTGCATCCTTCAATCCTTCCGGCGGTGCCTTTCCTCGTTTCGCGCAAGTTTAAGCTTCCCTCGATCCCGACGACTTCAACAACCTTCTACCCTCACTCGAGGGAATCGAGCTTCCGCACACCACTCGTGTAGCCCGGTTATTTTATACGAGTCTAACGAAGGACCAGATCATGGCACTGACTGTGCACAGAAAAAAAAAAATCTGTTCTACGTGTAAGGGTCAATTTATATTGGGAATAAAAATAAAGTGAAAAACCATAATCTGAGGAATAGTGTGCAAAATTTATATATACGGTTTAATTTTTTATTGAACAATACAAGATATGTCTAGAGTCCACGGACTCTCGAATGGAACTGTCGGCTTGTTCTTATCGAACTTGCGTTATAACGCACTTCCTTGTTCCCCTCTCACCGTCTATCCGCAACCGGTAAATAGTTCTTACGCCAGCGACTTTCGGCGGAGATATTTATTCTCTAAATCTAGCACTTCGCATACGATAGAGCATTGAAAGTGTCCGCGAGCTGTGATTTGTTGTAGATTTATAAAAATTGGGCTCCGAAATCTATGTTTGATGTCTGCAGTCCAATATTTCCGGTGGACTTCCGGCGTATTATCTTTCCGCAAGTCAATGATCGGTTAGATTGTTTTTTGCACAAATACGCTTGAAAATGATCGACGCGCTATCTCTGCGCTTGTTCGAACCGGGGGGGGGCTCATCTGCCGGTGTAATCCGGCAAATAGCGGCGGACAAACGCACAGAGGGAGAGAGAGAAAGAAGGATCGTTGCGATCGAGCGAAACGCGACGACACCGCGGCGCGCACATAACATAGGCACCGTATCACGGGTATACCGATTAATTTGATCCGCTATTTATGGAGGTCACTGTTCCAATGGACCATGTCTCTCGTAATCGATGCTGCGTTTATTGCCCATCGGCTCGTTGATTACGCCGGCTTTCCTGCCCGCTCGGTTTCTCTCTCCCTCGTGGTTTCACAATATTGACTCATTCCGCGGTGGTCATGGCACGAACATATCTCCCCATACGCGATTCACCACGCGTGCCCGCAACAAGGTGTACGCGTTACGCTCGAAACACACTTTTTTTTTCATCTGCGTCTCGTCTATCGGCGGACCCTGCCGGAAATTTTGCACCGTTCGCCATTAATCGACCGCACCGAATTTCGCCCTTCGCCGTGCAACTCTGCAGAGATTTTATTAATGGGGTTCGGTGTTTTTCTCTTCATTTTTCAGGGACGATGCAACAGGGAAAAGCCGCCCTGCAAGTACTTCCACCCGCCACAGCACCTCAAGGACCAGCTACTGATAAACGGACGCAATCACCTAGCCCTGAAGAACGCACTGATACAACAAATGGGTCTGACACCTGGACAGCCACTTGTACCTGGTCAGGTGCCCGCAGTGGTACGTAACTTCACCTTTGACTATACACCGGTGCATAATATACATAAACTAGCAATATACACACAGTATGTCTATTAACACTCTCTGCACAATATCATGCTCTTATTTACTATTTGTCTATCCACGTATCATTATCCCTCTCGATGATTCATCACAAACAACCCCCCCCCCCCTCGTACTCCCCCATATATAAATTATTATATAATCCCATGATCAACGATTTATCGCCTTCTCTCTACCTATGCTACGATACGATCGATCACAGTTAGATGTAATTCACGCTGCGTTGATTGTCGCTGGCTGACAATGGGAATCCCTCGAATCTCAATTTATATGTTCCAAAGCGCAGATTGCACGATATCGATACGAGGGAATGAAAATTTGCTCAGTTACGGGGGAGAAGAAAAAAAAAACATATTCGAACTGTACATTGTCAGCCAACGAAATGCGTAATGAACATTCTTGCCCCCCCCCCCCCTTGAAATATAAATTAGCACGCCGCATGTTTTATTTGGTCAGTGTTGCCCCCTGCTCTCCTTCGGTATATTTAATTGAATCAGTGTTTTTTTATGTTTTTTCAATAAGGTTCGGATTAATTAAAAAAAATTATGTATATTCGTCGATCTATATATACATATATATATATATACATTTATATATATGTATACATATACTGCATCTGTAGAGAAAATTTCGGCGCATGCAGCGTGGACGCGTGCCTAATTTCCATACACTCGGAATTATAATTTTGTGATTTTTTTTTTCGGAGGAATTGTTCACAGTTTAATCCATGTGCTGTCGGAGTGTAAGAGTGAAAACGCACGCGTGCCCGCACACGTCTTGGCTCCATATATATGCATATATATATTAGATTATATATATATATATATATACGTATATATCTATTGTCCCAAGCCCGGTATTGTCTCGCGTGTTATATGAGTTCAATTAACAATGATCAATAAAAATAAATGAAAATGCCCATCCACTAACCGCGTCCGTATATAGCATACATTATAAAAAAAAAAAAAATAATAATGACAAAAAAAAGAAACAAAAAAACCATTTATTTATTATCACTGTACTACACGTATGACCGCCTGTCTGTCCCCTATGTTTGCCGCTGTGGCGCCTGTGGTTGTGGTTGATTGTTGGTGTGTTCTCCGATCGCTACAATATTGGCGAACAGGAGTCCCAACCTCCTCCGCCATCGCACCATCACCTTCAACAGCAACTCCAGCAGCAACTTCTCGCTACCCACGCCTTTATGGTAACTCCTGGTTTTGGTTCGGCTTTCACTAATTTTTAGTTTACGATATACTATATAGACTTATTGTATATTACGATGAAGCGAACAATTATGTGATATCGAACGGTGGAGCCTTTGAAAAATAATTTGAAAAAAAAAAAAAAAACTTACAAAAATTTCAAAATTTTCAAAAAAAATATAAAAAATGTAAAGCATTACAACTGAGCGAAATTTTAGAATTTTAGGCCTTAGACCGGATTTGTCTTCTTTTACACGTCCCTTAAATTTTTACCTGCAATAAATATATCCACTGGAGTATTCTCGTTTTGCGTCACCGTCGCTAAGTATAATTGTTCGCCGTGTATAGCTAGCGAGTACACGCACTCGAGCGAGAGCTTTCGATATTCTCTTGTCGATTTATCGGCGCACAACAGTCAGTAGTAGTAGTTGATAGTTGGAGATTAATACATAATAGTCATTTCCGTCATGCATGCGTTATAGAGATACATTTTCCGTACGCACACACATACACGCTCGCTCGGATGTACAACGCTCACACACGGTTTAATATATTACAATATAAACCTGTTTGTATTGGCTTGCGGGAACGATTGAAGAGAGAGAGAGAGAGAGAGAGAGAGAGAGAGAGAGAGAGAGAGAGAGAGAGAGAGAGAGAGAGAGAGAGAGAGAGAGACGGAGAGAGAGTGTGTGTGCGTGAGAGATAGTGAGAGTACATCGGCCGATTATCGCGCGAGCTTTGCGCGGAAATTGCGAGGGTGAGAGAGCGATGAGCTGTTTCGACGTTTCCCTCACCCTCGTTTTCTTCCGGACCGTTCGCTCTACCGTAGACGCAAAAAAAAAGCAAAAAAAAAAAACACAATTATGGCACAAATGCTTCTCGTACGTATGTGCAAACGCGTTAGCATGCGATTAACAAATACCGATCGAATGAGAATTGAACGAGAAAAAATTAGAAAAAAAAAAAAAAAACGGTGAAGGGAAGAGTGATGCTTGCTCGTAAGAATGAGAACGATAGTGAAAGGAAAAAAAAATGAGGAAAAAAAAGGAGAAACGAACGTTTTTTGAATGATTAAAAAATAATAAAAAAAAAATCGAAGAGACGGTGAATTAGGTATATTTCTATGCGCTAAGAATTGAAGCTAACTGAGAAACCTGGATGTATTCTGGGCCGATTGATTTCGCAGGCGACCAATCCTTACTTGACCGGGATGCCGCAGGTGAGCAACACGTACACGCCGTACTTCACTCAGAGCCCGATAATGCCGACGATAATGGGGCCCGCCGATCCAACGGGAGTCGGTAGTCCTCTTGGAGTTGTACCGCAGACGGTGGCGATGCCGCAGAAGATGCCGCGTACCGATCGTCTCGAGGTATGTCTACCACCAAACTACATTCAGCACGGTGGCCAACACGGCGCCGGGCCCCAGTGCTCGATGACCGGCCCGAATCAGGCTGTTTACCATCAGGTCCCAGCAGGTCCTCCCAATCAGGTCTCGCCCGTATCCACGATGCAATCGGTCAATCAGTCTCCCTCGCCCACCACTATCACGACCTCGGTCTGCACGCCCCTACACAATCCCCATCCCCACCATCATCCACTCCACAATCTCGTCTACGTCCACGCGTACTATTAGGCCCGCGGCGTCGTTACAACGCAATGAAAAAAAAAAGAAAAAAAAAACAAAAAAAGAAAAATAAAAAAAAACAAAAAAAAAAACTAAAACAAACAAACAACAAAAAAAAAATACAAAATACGTAGGCACTTTACGAGAACGTATGATAATATTAATAATAATAATGATAATAACGAAGCCACGGTGGGAAGGTGAGAGGTGGCGAAGCGAAACGGAAATAACGATGAAAAGCTGAAACGTGAGATTCTCAAGGGAGAAGCGACGAGAGTCTCTCGGTGGCTCGGTCGAGAGGGCGGTTTTGAGCCGGGCAACGTCGAAGGAAAATGTAAGAAAAGAAAGAGGAAAATAAATGGGGGACCGTGAGATACACACGGAGACATGGATGGATAACTTCCGGTAGTCGTCTTCGTGGTTATTAAATATTTTTTATCCGCATGAGACGTCGTTTTGTAGAAGCCCTCTTGAACCGCGAGGCGTTGACCGTCGAAACTGCCTCCGACTCGCGCCCTCGTGAGGCTTTTCGACCGATCGATGGGGGAGGTCGGGGGAGGAGTGGATTAATAAGTTTTCGCCGACTATGAGAAACGCGAGAAACGCGAAGGAATGAGAAGAAACATCGAAACGGCCTCATCGCACACGTGCTCGATGGAATTTCCGAAATTCGAGGAAAAACTGTCGACGCGGGGCGGGACGAGTGTCCGATAAGGATTGCGTATGCAATCGGTATGTATGAGGAAACACACGAGGAAGCTAAAAAAAAAAAATGAAGGTACGCGTAAGCCCGCTTCAGCCGGCGGGCAAGCGTGTTTCGACTATACCTTGTATAGGCGTAGGTGACTATATAGGTGTTGCTCATAGTTTTGTAAAAGGAAGTGAAAAAAAAAAAAAAAAAAAAAAAAATAGATGAGAGAGAGAGAGAAAGGATGAAAGAATTTAAAAATGACAAAAAAAAACTGCGTGTGCAGAAACTTCTTTCGGTATGGTCGGCCGCGCGAGACATTTAACTGAGATGACGATGATGATCGAAATGATATATTATTAAACAAAAAAAAAATATATTTAGGATATAAAGAAAAGGCATCTCTCTTCGAATGAAACGAGATAGTGTACTAATTTATTTACACGTACTAATGTAAAACTCCGTTCGACCGTCACGCGCACTCCGAACTTACCACCAATGGCCATAGACCACGAGTTAGGAATGGTATCGTTTTTTTTTTTTTTCAATTTTTTTTTTTTTCGTCTGATTTAACGAAAAGAAGAAAAAATAACAAAAAAAAACTGAGAGCATAATAGAATTATAGATTTTGAGTCGGATAAGAAGAGGGGATGGACGCGACAAAGAACGCGACGAAACAGGTGCGAGGTTGTTAGTCCGCAGATATTTTTTAGCTCGAGCGAACGCATCCGAGACTTGTTTCCCGCGCAAGTACACGTACATATTAGGTATTTAATAGTAATATTTAATATAAAAAATAATTAAAAAAAAAAACAATAAGATAGTGGGGATAACGTACCTAATTGCGGTCTCTCGATTTTCCTATGTAGTAACTTAACGATTAGAAATTAATGGAGGCCAGTTCGAGACTTTGAGAAGCCAGCTCTCCGGAACCGAGTGCGAGTGTGGGGACCGCACTGCGCTTCGGAATCTATGCCTAATGGGATCCTCGGATCAGAGGAATCTTCGTGAAATTTTCGTGAATGAATCGCGAATGGAATTGGCGCGGTATTAGCCGGGCTCCGAGGTACGAAGTGAGAATGCGGAAAGTCTACCGTGCGTTGCGCTAATGAAAAAAAAAAAAAACGGCAAGAGGGGGCTTCGTGAGGTTTCTCGTCGCGACGCCCGAAGCGCAAACCACACCCGGAGTGTCATATTTTTTTTACAAGCGAAAAACGAACAACAAATGAACGGCGAAATCAACACGGGAAATATTTGTCAATGTCCCGGCGATTTTTCTTGTCTATCCCGAAACGTGTCTGCAGCTGCTCGAAAATCGTGCGCCTGGCTGATACGCTCGTGCCTTATTGAGAAAACAAACCCCTTTTTACAAACCTACGATTCAGAGAATGAGAATTAATAGCGCGCACGCGCGCGCTAAGTTGTCACATTCCAAAAGGTGCATAATGTATTTCCTGACAAAACGACATGTCGGATCTACTCGTCGGAATCGAGAATCCTCACTTTTCCGAGTCACTATCTCGGATTCCCTCGAAATCGGACCCGGCTAAACCGTTCGCAGCTCCCACTCATCCACGGTGAAACGAAGAGGTTTTGTGCATCGTACAAGCATTTCTTGTCCGCAAAAGTCCACAATTTTGATTCTCGTCAAATTCACCGTTTCTTTTGTTTGCCAACGAACCGTATATTAAAAAAAAAAAAAAAAATTGTATAACGAACGGAGAGAAAATCGTGGACGTTTGTCGACGGGAAATGTTTGCCAACTGCCCGAACCTTTCTAACCGTGTGCATAGTCGTATGAATTGATACTGAAGTATCGGCACGAGTATCTCGGGCCAATCGACGAATGGCGTTAAAAACTATATTTAGATACGTCTCGTAGCGGATAAAGAAATGAAGAAGAAACAAAAAAAAAAAAAACGAAACTTTCTAGTGAAACGAAATACAATTTTATAGTCGAAGACGAAGGAGGGCATGAGCGTAAAGTGCCGATGACCCAGTGGGAGTGTCGTTTTTGCACGCGCGCAAATAAAGACGAGAGCCGAAAAGCCGAACGTTCGTGTCACCGTTGACTTGTGCGGGTGTAACGATAAAGAGAAAGGAATACTCGAAATGCAGAAAAGTCGGGCAAGAAGATAGAACAAGAAGATTCTCCGGGCGTATCAAAGACGTTCTCACGTACCTTCGACGATAGGTAAATCTTGTTACATAGCTTTGGGGGTACGAGGTTTACCGGAGAATACACGCGATGGAAGGATTCCGCGGGTGCGTCGATGCCTGTGACTTTTTTTATGCGATCAAAGAAACTTTTCCTACCGTTCCTTCCTTATACTGGGCCACCCTTTGAAACTCCCTGCCCGCGACGATCCGCGCGATTCCTCGCGGGTCTGATTTCGTTGAAAAAAATATGCGAAAAAAATAAGACGAAGGAACGTGAGAGAAAACCTTTCCCGCAATCCCGGACGGCGCACCGTTAAAAAAAAAAAAAAAGAACGAAAAAAAAAGAATGAAGAATACGGGCTTAACGCAGACCTGAGTGTAACGGAATGAGAAGGAAAAATATGAAGAGATAACGGAGAGAACAAAAAAAAAAAAAAGCATAACAATAATGATACGATTTATTATAAATTCTGATTGACTTGAAGTGGACGTAACATGAACGTGGATGAAATTTCAACTGATCGTGATGTTTCGTCCGAAGCCATACGGAGAAGAGTAATTGTTATCTGTTGTATTTTTATTTTTCATTCGGTTCTTCTCTCTATTCCCACACTTCTACTTGTCTGTCGATAGCATATCAATATTGATTATTATCTTTATTATTATTATTATTATTATTATTATTATTATTATTATTATTATTATTATTATTATTATTGCCATTATTATCATTATAATTATTACCAATGAATTCTTCATTATACATGGATTGCACGTTTGATTATTATATCGGAATTATAACGTCTAATAGAGATATACATATATGTGTACAAATATGTACGTATGCAGGTTCATATAGTATATTATAAAACGTAATTTGTGACTTGCATGCGCGAGTCCGGGTATTACATGCATACGCACATAAGGACATATGTCATATGTATATAGTAGGTAGGTTAACAAATTGATTGATTGTATTTTGTATCACTACAAGAACCGGTAGCAAAGATCGAAGGGAAAGAGTTTTTATGAAAAAAAAAAAGAGTTTTTTAAAATGACGCGAACATCGAAATTTCTATGGGACGACCATTAATTGTTATATACGTTGAAAATTTTTTATGCGTGTAACAAACATCGCTTAGTTGATTAATCTTGGTTTGTTAATTTGACTTTTTATATTAATAACAATTGGTTAATCGAGTTTCGAAATTTGCTTCCGGACACCAAGAGATGTAACTGTTTATTATCGTTCAGTGATCCTTAAATCCCTCCCCGGTCATCCGAGATCCATACCAAAACCCGCCCAATTTTTCTACTTTTACAAAACTTATTTTTCACCCCCATTTGTCTCCGTTCCTTGGACCCCCCCCCCCTCCCCCACTCCAACCGACCCCGATCGCAAAAACGTTTTAACTCTTTAATCTCTCCATCGGGTATAAATAGTGGAGCGAGCGAATCGTTAGATTCGTTCGTTTGTCGAGCGAAGAGGTATTTGAAAGAAAAATAATGAAATATTAAATAGCACACATGAAGCAAAAAAAAAAAATATATAAATAAAAAAAGAACAAAACGAAAGAAAGAACGAACGATGAGAAGAAAAAAAAAAAAAAAAAAAAGTATACACAATGTGATATTGTTAATTGGATATTACTTACGTATAATTACCCACGTATTGCAGATGTAAGGAAGGAATCTGAGATATTTGATCGATCGATTGTTTAACTAATCACGATTGGTTTTATGATATTAATAATTATACTATTGAGTAAAATAATAACAATAACGATGATTAATAACAAATAATCATAATAATACCTACTTGTGATGATGTACTTGCGATGACTTGCATTAAGTCCGGGTCACGCGAAAAACTTTTGATGATGGAATTCAAATAAAAACAAATATAATTCAAACTAAACCAACCTGCATAGACTGTGTTTATTGCGTATCTCGTCAACTACTTTTTTAAATTAATTTCAACGTCACATATCTTTGAGACTGAAAGTTTCCTTTTTTTTTGGGGGGGGATTGTGCCTCTCTCTTTTGTGCAACTTAGTTTACGTATTATCCTTGTTTCTTTTTTCGTTCGTTTGTATTTTTTTTTTTTTTTTTTTTTTTTTTCATTGCAATCGTTTTTTCGTTTCGCCACACTGCGGTGATTTATTTCTAACGCTCACTGTAATTCGCTAAAGTATCTCGAACATACCGACAAATACGTTTTTTGTTTTTTCTTTATCAATTATTCTCAACTCTTTTTTTTTTTTTTTTTCACCGTCTCTTTATTCCTCGTCGGAGTGCATCCGACGATTCGTGTATGGACTGATGCAGTAAATATAATACAAGTGTTTTTTTTTCCACGGATCGCTCTGGTGGCTCTGTTCGTTAAGTGAAACGTCAATGTCGCTCGATACGTCAAATTTTTGAGCTTCACCGGCAAAGGTCAATTCGTCGGGAGATGCGTTCGTCCGATGTCCAGTCGTTTGCCAGCCGAGAATTGGCATACGGCCTGGAACGACGCCAGCAATCTCGCGATCGTGAGTGATTCGGCGTTGTTGATTTACGGAATTGAAAGTAATGAAACGGAGGCACCAAACCCGTCCGCTTAGTTTATACGGTGTCGATCCAAGTATTCCGTTTAGATGTCAAAACTCAAAGCTTCCCGTTTACACCCCATTTTCCACGCCTTCGCTGTTTCCACCCTCCTACATACATATCCGCTTCCCGTAACATACCAATGATAAAGCTACACTCGATCGAACGATTGTCCATAGACATCTGTGTGTCATTTTAAACATTCAAAAAAAAAAAAAAAAAAATGCTTGCTGCCTGTTATATTATTTAAATTTTACTTTTCACATACCCGTTAATACAAAAATTGAATCTTGATTCGCTAAAATGTCTTGGTGAAAGGAAATTTTTTGTTAACTTCTACGATCTTGAAACGATAAAAAGTACGTAGAGGTCATTAGAATAGGACGTTTTACTGATCGGGAACCAATAGATTAAAAAAAATGGCAAATCAACGCATAGAGTATTGCAGTGGTGTATCAAACGTTGAGCAAAAAAATCAGTTTCACCTCCTCGCGTGCCGAAATTGTTGAAGCGATATGAAGCAATGTGAAACCTCCGCCCGCAGCCCGATACGTGCTCAGTCGGTAACGAACATACATTTTACACATCTTACGAATGCTACAAATGTTATACATTTTGTTTTTTTTTTTTTTTTTCGACGGTGCCAAACTTTTCCTAAGATCAAACTATTAGCTGGGCTGTTCGATGAAGACTATAATAATTTGCGTATAGCTATTTCATTTCTTTTAATGTCGATTACCCTGAAGTCAACAAAAAGTCAATTAAAATGTATGTTACCGACCGTGTATGTTTTCACGTCGTCTTGAGCACTTTTCGACGTCACCTCGTAAACTCACAAAAACACTATTGCGACACTCGACTGTCGTAACTTTAAATTATCCTCGATATTTTCTGATCTAGATAATTTATAACGCTGGTAGTGCCGATTGTATTACGTTCATTTGCTAGTAGCGTCGTGTCCAATGCGAATGCTTTACCTCACCGGATCCGCCCAACGAAGAAAAACGGAAATTTAACAAAATTTCGCTATCGAACTAATACGAAAAACATAAAAGAAGCATTCGCAGTGGACGACTGCATTTCCTTGCACCTATAAACTAACTTTTTTTCTGTTTTTTTTTTTTCAAGGCTTTTGGTCGTGTACTACTACATTGGCGATACGTTGAATCTTTGTCGCAAATTTACTACTATTAATTGTTTTATAATTTTTTTAAATTTATTTGTTTCTCTTTACATCCCTCCCTCCGTCTCTGTCTAATCGGTATTCGACTAATGCAAATAATCGTCAAACGGTACGCCCGGAACTTTATTTTACAGCCAGGAGGAGGGGGCTTGTACGCAAAAGCGCATGTTAATTATTTATCGATAATGTATACGTGTATATATGTCTACGTATATATGAATATACTGTGCGTATTAATCAATTTTTTTTTTTTTTTTAATTTATATAATGTACAACACACTGTACACTCTCATAGACACCGACAATGATACACGCATATATACATGGAATACAATAATAGCGTGGATATTTAGAAAACGCTAATCGGAGCTCACGACCGACGTTCACTGTCGGACCCAAGTGCACCTCGGTCCTGAACCTTAGAATCTACTTTTTTCTCTTTATTTTCTTTTTATTTATTTATTTATTTATTTTTTTTGTTGTCTCGATGTTTTCGCTGTTCTAATTGTAATGATTATCTTTGATTTTTCTCATATATTTTTCAGCATTCCCTATTGTGTCGATAGTTAATATTTTTTGTGTTTCTACGAATCGCGTATGCGCTAATTTCGTACGGGATGGGGGAGGGGCATCGTACTCGTGAGTGTCGACGTGAATCGTACGATCCGAGAATTATCGAACGAATCGACAATTCCCGAGTCTCTGTCCCTTCCGTATATGATAGAATCGTTGTCGATGTGTTGTTGTGCCGTAGAAATTTTTTGGACTGATCGTTTCTTTCAGTTTATTGGAATGTATACAGAACGGTAACGCATTATCATTAAACTTATTGCCGAACAAACGAACGAGAACGGATCAAACAACGCAAAACAAAACACACAAAGATAAACCACACAGAGCGACACTCGCGACACACCTCCAAAACTCACTCTCTCTCTATGGCGAGTCACAATGAACATCGTAGTGTAATGTAGAAGTGTGGCAAACTGCAAAGGCCAAAGGGAAATGCATAAATGCACTGATATACGGCACAAGCACAGCTAAACATATCTCGAATGTGCACACATCACGGGAGACACTTGTGCTCACTCCTCTTCACCGAGAATCCTTGGCCCAACAGTCGAATCGCGCGCGCAAAAAAAAAAAAAAAAAAAACACAAAAAAACAACAACAATATCCAGGCTCTCGAATCACACACGACGGAGCGTCAAATTAAACGGGCGGAAACACTGGGACAACTCACGAACACACGAAAATTTCGCACGGTCTCGAAATGATGCGTGCGGAGAGAACCTCGCATGTCGCATAATAAATGTACGCTGTCTCTATGCTAACGAAACACGACATACACGAACAATGCACACTCGTAAGCAACACACAAACTTTTCTTTCAATTCCTATCGTGCAACCAATGTCGTGTCACATAAAATATCTCTATATCCCGCTCTTTCTCATTTTGATCCCTGGTATCACTGAAGGGCAGTGGAAAACGAACGTCGTGCGCTCGATCAGCATCGAGAGGTAAAGCCGTGTGAAAAAAAAAAAAAAAAAAAAAAAAAAAAAAAATTGCTCTCCACTCTATTCGCGGTAGATCTCTTACGGGGATCTACCAAAAGTCCTACGCGGATTATTGCAGACTAGCCATGTTGATTTCGAAAGTGACTGTCGAGTTCGATTAGAGACTCGATCTATTTAAACCGGTAGAATAATTTTTTTTGCCTACCGTAATTACTTTTTACTGCTTTCTCTCGATGACGATTCACCGATTCCACTGTTCTTTGCGAAAAAAAAAAAAAAAATACAAAAATGTATCACAAAATTATCGCGTGCACGCGTCTATCAGCTGCCTGGTCTCTCTGACTAAGTTATTATATACATTATATAAAAGTTACCCGCTTACCTGTGTGTGCGTATATCGTCGTCGCCGACTTATTACTATATATATACTATATTAAATATATATATATATCGCTTAGATAAATCGTATTGCGCGTGGACGTGGGTGTGGGTGCGAACGTGCTTACGCGTATATACATATTTATACATATACCCAGGTGGGATTTGACAATCGGTACGGCTGCGGGACCGCACCAGTTGCAGAGGGTTTTGTGCTCGGCGCTTGAACCGGTGTCCACCCGACACCGGTATTGATTCGGACCCAATATGATAAGCTCGACGAAAAATGTTATCTCTACGCCTCTACCGCCTGTACAGTATCGGAGCCTCTTCTCTACTGCGTAGATTCGTAGTCCGCGAATGTTATTCGAAGACCATGAATCTGCCTCGGGTCCACTCCAGTGCACTCCGGTTCCACTTCAAATGCATTCAAAATGTGTCGCGCACATTATTTTATTCACTTTCCTACGTTCCTTAATTCACGCGCGTCTCTCATCGGTTGCCATTCGTTATACATTCGATAGAAAAATCACGAATTTTCTCACTAACACTTCCGATCCAAAATACCTCTTTTGAACTGAAAACTTTCACACCGCAAGTGACGTCGTAAGGACATTTTTTCAAATTTTTCCGCGTGACGTCACTTCTCGTTGAAAAGTGTTATTTTCAAACGGGAAGTGACGTCGAAGATTTTTTTTTTTTTTTTTAGTGTATCTCGAATGCAGCCAGTGAGAGAAGCGTGCGAATTGAGGAAGCCAAGAAAGTGAGCAAAGGAACGGGTGTGAAAGGTCTCAAATCTATTTGGAATTAATTTCGAATCGCGAGAGAAGTAGCGACGCAGTAGCAAAACCCGGTGCTTGTCGGTGCTCGAAAGACCGTCGGCGTCGCTCTGGCTATCTACGCTGGCCGGTGAAGGACCGACACAGCGTTTCGGCGCACGGCAGCCAGTGTGGAACCAGCGCAGTGCCGTTTTTCCCCCACGGCAGAATTCCACCTGGGTATATTATCTTGTTGCGCCAGGCTGTGTCGAGCGTGTGTAATGCACTCTAATATTCTGTATAGGCATTATAAAGCGAGTGTGCGTAAATTCTCGAGGAGAATAGGCTTGGATCTCCAGCTGGACTAGCGAGAGGGTTGGACTCAAACCTCCCCCGACTCGTGTAGCATATATATATATATATATACCACATAACTACCATACGCTTTGTCTCACTAAATAGCTAACCCTTAACTCAAGCATTCACACGACTAATTACGTAATACTGTGGTAGAAATTGTTCTATTATATCTGTGCGTAAAGGGTAGTAGAGTCATTTTTAATTTTTTTTTTTATTTCTCCACATAACGATAGTTTTTCCCGAGACGAGGAAAATTCTGTCGATTAGGACAGCTCGTAATATCTTTGTACGACTATACAAAATATATCCATTAGCTGAGCTGCTTTGGTCGATCTATCGAGCGTAATGTTTCACAAGTAAACGTGTATTTAGATGGAAAAAAAACACACACACACAAAACCAAAAAAAAAAAAAAATCATCAATTTGGCTGACGAGCGAAAGCTTCTTGTCGCGAGCGCACGTTGTAACAACGACGGGGCTCGCAAAGTGTGCAATCTTGTTCGAATCAATCTCGAGAGAGATAGAGAGAGAGAGAGAGAGAGAGAGAGACCGGTGAAGAGCAAAATGTAATCATTAGGGATACTCGTGTCCCAACGACCGAGAACAAAGGGCCAATTTAGCCTTCGTCTTCCATCGGTCCCGACGTTCGAAGCCTTCGCTATAGCGGGACACATCCACAACCGGGTAGCATACGCGACCAAAGCCAACAGCTGCCCCCCCCCAACATTTCCCCACCCCTCTCACATTCTCTATCACTCGCTATCGCTCTTTCTATCACACCGAACCACCCCCCCCCCCCCCCCCCCCAACGCCCCGTCTCTTATCGCGCTCAACCCTCCCGTCTACGATGTGTAATATCTCTGTAATATCTGTACCCACAACGAGCACACCTACGTGAACAATATACAGTGTAGAATCTCCCAGCAACGTATTACTACACTGTGGCAGTGTGTGTCTATTTTATATACTTACATATGCACATATGTATGTATATGGAATCGGTATGAGCTGTCGCCGCTAATAAACACTTGCCTAGCATTATAGTCTCTTCAGCAGCCAATTTTTTCCGCCATGGATGTCGTTCTAATTTTCCGCATATCTACGGAGTATAAAAAAAAATGATCGGTCATTTTGCGTGAATGTTTGTTGTCCATAATGGGCAAGATTTTTTTTCATCATTTATTACTAATTTTACCTTTTTTTTTGTGTTCAAAGAACCGTCTTTTTTTTTTTTTAGTAAAAGGGAAGATAAGTGTAAAATTGTCGGAAAAACAGAAATTATGGTCGTAGACGACAGGCAAATTCCTTAATGTTAAATGCGCAAAGCCCTTTTAGCGCGTATCGTTGTTTCGGTATTTTCGGACGCGGAAATCAGATTTTCTGTTTCTTCGCAGTTCACGGATGTTACTTTTCCAGTCGGCAGAGAGAATCGAACGATATCCACGGATGGAAGTACGACTGTCCTCGCCTTAAGTAGACACCGATGTTACCCCCCATTGAATCCATTATTACAACCCCAATCAACTCCCCATAGTCGAGTAATCTTTCGTCATTGCCGTCGTTGCCACGTTTATTTCGTATGTAAATACAGTGTCCTGTATAGTATATATAGAATTTTATTTGATTTTTTTTCTACAGTTTTTATTTGGTATTACCGGTTCCGGCAATGAAAAGAGATGAATTGTTACATAACTCTATATAGACACTCTTGTCATTAGCGTATTTTTCCAGAGCCCGAATAAAAAAAAAAAAAAAAAAAAAAAAAAAAAAGAACCCCTCAGCCCAACAGTAATCCCCTTATTTATATTCACCTGTACCAAAAAACCGCCCATGTACCATCACCCCTGCCCTCCATAGATAGAGTGCTATGCCATGCGTGTTCGCTCTTGCTGTAGGTATGTCGCGAGTTTCAACGCGGGGCGTGCAAACGCGGCGAGACGGAGTGCCGGTTTGCGCACCCCCTCGAGACGGTGCAGGCGATCGAGGACGGTTCTGTGACGGTCTGCATGGACGCTGTCAAGGGCCGATGCAATCGGGACCCCTGCCGCTATTTCCACCCCCCTCTGCACCTTCAAGCCCACATTAAGGCCGCACAATCTCGGGCTAGCATTGCGGTAATGCATTCTCTCTCTGTCTGTCTCTTCTTCTTCTTCTTCTTCTTCTTCTTCTTCTTCTTCTTCTTCTTCTTCTTCATCTCCTCCTCCTTCTGTTTATTTTTTATCTTTTTTTTTTGTATTATTTTTTAAATATTTTTTTCCCGTTTCATTATGGATATTTTCCATCTCCCGATCCCCCTGTAACCCACCTCGCTCAGTCAACACAAGCTACAGTCTTTTGCTACGGGGTATCTATTACATTAATCTGCAGTATTGAATTATCGTTCCGATCCCGCGATTCGAATCTCCGTGATTTACTGCTCCGTGGCAAATGAACGACGCTCGAAGCTCGGCTGGATTATTGTTTTTCTTTTTTTTTTTTATGAAAAAAAAGAAGAGTCATTCGTTCGGCTCAAACTACTTGCCAAGTCTCATTATTCATTTTTACGATCTCTCGAGGAATTACGGAAATTGGATTTCATGTTGGATTTTCGCAGCGGATTCTGGCCTTCGACTTATCAGACAGTTCCGGAGTCGGTGCACAGTGAAACAAAAAAGTTTGCACATTTGACAAACTTTTTTTTCCCATCCGCAGACATCCATGATTTTTGTCTTGTTGATTTTACGATTTTTTTTTTTTCATTTATTTTTTGTCGTCAAGAACTGCATTTTTAACTGGAAATTATAAAATTGACGTAAATAAAAATTGTGAAACTTCGTTATAAATTTTTCGATAATACATTTTTTGTCAAATGCGCGAAGCTTTGCTACGGTGCATTGTGACAGTATTTTTTTTTTTTTTTTTTAATTTGGCAAATACCCGACTGTTAATTTCATCTTCGAGCTCCCGATTGACTTTAAATCCTGTTCACTGTTCTCCCACCTTTCATTGTATTGTCTTTCTCTCATCTCTACCGACTTCTCCTATAGTTTGTGCTGGGTACGCGTCGAAGAAGCTTCGGGCCGCTGCGTCGCCTTTCGCCAATCCGTTAAATATATATACATTTTATATCGCTATTCTCGCACTATCAGCCTCTTATCCGGCCTCGAGCACGGGATCGTGCGTCATGGCACTTGACACGTGTACAAAAAAAAAAAAAAAAAAAAAAAAAATTCCGTACATATTCATATGTGCATAATGCCGAAGGAGGCACGCGACTTTAACTCTCACACTTTCGCCTGGGTGAACAATTACCTTTTTTTTTTTTTTCACTGCCAGCCGATAAAATCGGCCAAACGTCGCGCAGTGGTTATTCTCGTGGAGAACGCTGCCGGTACGTGAGAATCGCTTCAATTCATCGTCCAATCGGCCGATCACGACGAATCTCAGAGCCAATAAGTGACAAAGATTCTCATATTTCCAAATATTTTTTATTTTATTTTTTCTCGATAATAAATTTTTTTTCTTTTTTTTTTCAATCCGATCGATTTATTGAACGAGGATTCTCACCTGCCGGTCCCCCAGTTTGTCGCTTTTGTGTTCGTCCATCTATCTATCCTGTTTGACGTTCTCAGCCATGATCGTAGTGTTCGTAGCGAGTAGTAGAGATCGTTTTTTTTTATCATCACCGACACCACTGTTCTATTTCTCTCTTTTCTAGCAGCCTATCGCAGCTATCCAGGTGCAAATATTATACCTAGTTGCCAAATACACCAATCTCACCTGATTACCTAGATCATAAAATGATACCGTTATCACCGAAGCTACATCCGAGAGCTTCGTCGAAACTCGAACGCGCGGAGGGATCGTTTAAGAAACGATCGGTTGTTCATTGCTTTCGTCACATCGCATTAATTTTAATAGACAATTTTTTTTTTCTATAGACCTACACTGTTTCGCAAATTATTAGTATAAATATGTATTATACACATCGCCTAGACATATCATCATAGTATCCCTTCGTAGCTCGAGTCTCGTGAGACGGCCGAGGATTTATTAAAAACTTGTATATAAAAAAAAAAAAAAAAAAAAAAAAAACGTAGTGAATTACCTCTCATGAATGACACAACGAACACAACCCTGCTGACAAGCTGTGCTGCACGAACCCCGGCTATCAACCCCGCTGCTGTTTGCTGCCCTACACAAAAATGCCTACACTCGATGAGCAGGGCGTCGCGAAGATTTTATTCTTGCAAGTGGAAAAAGTGGAACAAATCGGTCGGATCGAGACCGTCGGTAGATTCGACGCCGGGAAAAAAATAAAAATAAAAATGAAACAAAAAAAAACACGCCAATTGCCGCGAGCGATTTCCGACGAGAAAGCGTCAATCTCTCGGTGTCCTTCGAGGTAGAGCCCAGCGTTGGAATATCGAAGGCAGGTGCCTCGAGCTCTTCCGGGCGTCGGAGAAGAATCTCCGACGATTGTCTTCTTTATTGTGGTCGCTCGCCGATCCTAACGGAATACGCTCTGCTGTATATTCCGCTGTTGTGTGCTGTCTCGAGATTCAACCAGCTGAGTTTCGGCTACGAGCTTTCTGGAGGAAGAGCACAGAGTCCGACACTCCCGTGACGATTCAGAGCAATTTGGGCTCTTTGCATGTTAAAAAAAAAAAAGAAAAGAAAGAGAAAAGAAAAAAACAACTCTCTCCTCACAAATTTGTCGCTTCAGGAATTGGTTCGGTCGACAAAATTCACTTTTTTTTTTTTTTTTTTTTTTTTTTTTTTTTTTTTTTTTGTGATGCGCGTGGAGAAGACACTCCATTCGATCTCTCGCTCTTTCATTCTACTCTCGGTCGACACTGGTATATTCGGTCCCAGCGATTCCGGTTTGAAAATTACGACAAAAAAAGAAAATAGTGGAAATCCAAAAAAAAAAAAAAAAAACGAGATACGAGGGAAACGCAGACATTTTCAGCAACGTCGGCACGGATGAGACTACGCTACACCCGGACACTCGTGAGAAGAAATCACGCACGGATTCCGGCAGACCAGCTTGTTGGCAGGGAAGTCTCATTCTCTACAAATGGTTTACAATCACCGAAGGGTGCATCGCCGTCACATATTAATTTTCATATTACAATCTTCGTCTTTTTTTTTTTTTTCCTATCGTACCAAACGTGGAGCACCTGGGAACTCGTATTCGGCCATTGAACATCAGTTCCGAGTTCCGATTCTCCTTTTTTTTTTTTTTTTTTTTTTTTTTTAATCATGAATCATTAATAAATACCGGTTGCATGTCATTTTCATATAACACAATGCACTCTTTGGTGTGGCGACACCATTAATGGATGTTTGTCAAGTGTAAGACATTAAAGAATCCCCGAACGAATCATTAACACTTGTTGTTCCACCCCCACACACAGAGTACACAGGCGAGAACGGGGCAAAACGGGCTAACTGAGAGAAACCGTTTCCCTCTTGAAACACTAACAAAAAAAAAAAAAATGGAATTTCTAATTATTGTTCCGAAAAAATGTGCAGTGGGAAGATTTGCGTGGGGCAAAATGGGGTATCTTTCAAACCCACTACCACAACTCGGCACCACCCGGTCGAGATTTTTTAACTCGCCCCAATTTAGGAAGGACTTCATCACACCTCTCCGATCTCTCCAGTTCTCCAATAATTATTATTTTTTTTTCAGCTAATTTTTCGGTATCCCATTTTGCCCCGTGTCTGCAGTTCACAACGACCCCACTTTGCCCCGTCTCCCTGTCACGGATAACTCATCCGCACATCCAATTTATTCGAGACTGTTAAACACCAACCGACTGTAATTACGTAATTGTTGTTTCCACGCACAGTAATCAATTTTTTTTTTTTTTTTTTCACCGAGAGACAGCGTATGGCACTCACACACTGAAACACATAGACACACAGACACACACACACACATACCACAATCGACGACAGCGTGTACCGGAACGGCAACGACAAACCGAGGAAACGACGTCGAGCAACAACTTTTTTGCCTCGTCACGTGCTCGGACAATCGACGTGTGTGAATTGAAATATCTGCGATTGATGTCGTTATTGATTTGCTCTTTACCTTGAATTAAAAAAAAAATGATTTTTCAGGGATGCTTTGGACGAGCCGCAGTACCGTTTTTTTTTTTTTTTCAATTATAGATATAATTTAACTCTTTTCCTCCTCGGGACTCGGTCGCTCTAATCCTTCCGCGTGGAGGAGTCCGCGCTGTCGCTCAGGCCGAGGCAAAACGCTGGACGGCGAGGGAATCTCTGCAGTTAATTATAAAATTTAATTTCCGCAACGCAAAATATATGTACCCTGTGTAATTATTACGACTCATGTGTGCGTAGTGGTGACGATTGCAGGTTTTTATGTCGTTCAACGCGCCAGAAATCAGAAACGCCAGACGCCGTAGACGAATGGACTCATCTTCCCCGTATATCATCGACGCTCAACCAAGTTATTCTCTCTTCTGCCGTAACGCTTTCTACACATTTACGCCATGTCACCGTTGATCGTCCTATACTTTTGTCATATTTCTTACGGTTCATCGTAAAGTTTATTATTTGCTGTATTTAATCGCGTTCGTGAAATTCGCGCGAATCGGTAGAGTGACGGCCGACTCGCACGAATTGCCCGACAATTATCAATATTTTTTCGTTGTTTGATTTATTTTTTTTATTTTTTTTATTTTAATAATTCATTAATCACACTAGCCACGGTCCCAAAAGACCGTTCTCGCAGGCGAGCGGAGCCGTTGTCGTATCACAGTGACGATATTCTTTATTTTCGACGATGTCACTCTTATCGAACGATTTTATCTATAAAAACGATGTGTCTGTCCTCTGTACTGCTATATTAAAATTGCCTACACGATATCGATTCGTAAACAGATATTGTTATGTAATCTCGTCATATTATATTGTTATATACGTATAATATTATATATATATATATATATATATATAATATTATATATATCGTCTATACTTGCCGACTGTCTGCCTAGCCTCAACTGGTCTTATTTTCTTTTTTTTTCATTTTTATCTTGCCCTCTCGCTGACGATGCTTCATGCTTGCTGATACCAAAAACAATCTCCGTGCGCTTCGCTATCCGCCAATTAACGCCTGCCGAAATTGCCGACGAAAAAAACTGTCCCGAACGCTCGACTGACCGATCACCGCCCGCCAAAACGTACATGCGAAAACAAAAAAAAACAAAACGCAATCCGAAATACCATCGTCGATGGTTAATGCTGGGCCGCACGAATGATCTTCACTTACGGACGGAATCGTACGGAAAATCGAAAAATGAACGATACGAAAAAAAAATATATATCAATAAATGAACGAAAAAAAAAAAAAAAAAAAATTACAAACGATGTCATGAAATCGGATAAGCAGACGGCGTCGTTGCCTACGAACGTGCCGGGAATGGGCGCAATGGCTGGTGGAATGTCAGGAGTGCCGGCATCGGCTGTACCCGGAGGACTGCAGAACGCGAGTATGGCGAGTATCGAGCTCGGAAAGAAGCGGATGCGCGACACCAATGATGATCTGCTAATGGTACCACGGCTTATGCATGATGTACACCTTCCTTTTCGTAGCGGAACTTGTTCGGTGACTGGTCTCCGAATTTTTGTTCTTTCGCAATGGTTTTACTTCCGAAGATCAGTCCGGTCGAAATTTTTGAGCGTACCAGCGGGACCCTGTCAGAGCCTCATTCGGCCTCATCTTGGCCCGCCGTACCGCTCAAAAGTCTCCACCGAGGTGAATTTCTCGTCCCGGCCTAAAACGCTGAATTTTCATAATTTTCCTCGTTCGTTGTTGCACGAGACCAGACGCCACGGTTTCCGGAGTAGTCGTATCTTTAAGTTACAGATATCATAGTTACTGGCGATTGTAAATACACTGCCGAGAGCGCTTAGAGCTCTAGCTCCTTTTTTGACGTCTCTAAAAAAAAAAAAAAAAAAAAAAAATTGTCACGCTCCCATCTGTGTTACCATAGTTGCACAAACTACCACAGAGAGACAGAGCCGCGGACCCGATTATTGTCTCGGAAACGATAAGAAATCGTAAATTGAGCGGCGGATAGAAACGACTCGTTTCATAATCGCGAGCCTGGCTTTTCCGTAGCTTCGCATCCTTGATTTTTTTTCTTTTTTTTTTCGATTATCCATGACTATTCGCTTCCATGACTACAGTGAACACGCGCAACAAATTATTCTCTTCACACGGAGAACAATAATTAGACGACCCCAGCCGAACGCGTAGTTAAATGGGCTCCAGGCGATTAATTCGGTCGAACCAAAAAATTAATTGAATGGCCCAACAAAAATTAATCTGGTAGCTCAACCAATTAATTGGCCGGGCCAACAAACGAATCGGTTGGTGACCAAATAGCCCGGAGCGCATTCGACCACACAGGTGGGTCACCTAATTATTTATCTCCGCGCATTCCTCCCCAGCTCCGAGTGACAATTGGTCTTCTTTTATTATTATTTTTATATACTTTTTTTGTTTTTTTTCCATTATCGCTTACTCTCTGTCGTACTTTGCAATGTTGTTCATCCCGGAGCTTACACGCCTCGTAATGTATTTATAGATCGCTTACGGAAGTCTCTCATTTGTCAGATGCTCGATTCAATTTGTTCGCGACCGTGACATTTTTTTTTTTTTTTCTTCTTCGATATTGTCGATAACCGAGAGAGATGTCGTTCAGTCATTTGGACCGAATCGAGCTTTTAAATCAGAAAATTCGGACGACCGTTAAACCCCTCTGGCAGTTCCTTCAGCAAAAGAGAAAACAAACAAACAAAAATCGCAAATATTTCTCGAGATCGATTCACGATCGGGCACACTAAATTGTGGAAGTCTCTCGTTCGTATTGTGAATCCGATCGAACGCGCTGCAATTTCATTCTGTTAACTTAACGAACCACCGAAAATTATGGAACGGCACGTGCCGAGCCAACGAATGAAAGTGCAACGATATCCTAATGTCTAATTCCAATTTCTAAAGTCGCGATCGAGGGCTTCCTCCTTCCCGCCGCTTCGCGCGTATAAGGAAACGCGGGAAGGAAGCGGACTCGAGAGGATCCGACCGCCGGAATTGGATCTGTGTAATTCCGAGCTTGCGCCGATGATGCATGTTGTGCTTTCGCGACCCCGAGGTGATGGTGCGACACCGACGTCATCTCCTCGACGCTCTGAGCGACAACGAGAATTAATAAAAAAAAAAAAAAAAAAAAAAAAAAAAAAAAAAAAAAAAAAAAAACACTGTAATCGTCGAGGAATGTCGCGAAAAAAAGAAAATCGGCTATTCGACCGACTCGATGAGATCCTTGCCGTTCTTAATTTATCTTGCTCTCTCATTATAATAAATATTTCTCTAACGCCGCGATACGTCGTTAGAGTCACGTCGAGTTTGCCGATTGAGCACCTTTAGATCGCTTACGTCACTATTATTATACCACACACAGCTCTGCATAATTTTCATTTTTTGGTTTCTAAAAAAAAAAAAAAAAAAAAAAAAAAAAAAAAAAAAAAAAAAAAAAAAAAAAAATTCTATCGTTTTATTTTTTATTTTAACAATTATCATGACGATTCGCGATCTTGAGGCCGCGCGATTATCGTTACGCTTTACGCTGCGAAGGAATACAAAAAAAAAAACAGCAACGTACAGAGAAAACGGAAGGAGACGTGAAAAACGAGAATTTGGAAGTTCCAAGCGTTCGCTCTAGGACGGAAGGAACGAAGCGGGACCAACAAACTTTTTGGCTTTCAAGCTTTCGCACCACGTTCGCATCATACAAAAGCTTTCGACTAAAAGTTCTCGATATAGTCATTACATACATACATTTTTTTTTTGGTTTTTTTTTCATTTCGCTTCTCACATCTTTCGCAAAAAAAAAGGAAACAATAAAAAAAAAATAAACAAAAAACCGTTTCATTGGTAATCGCATCGTGCGCAGCTGCTTACCTTCACATTCAGTTTATTCACATATCTTCTTCTATACTACTTTGTCTCTCATTCTTCCTTGCTGTTGGTTTTTCTTTTTTTTTTTTCTATTCTCATTCGTTTCGTGCCGTTTACGCTATCACCCCGTTAATTCCTTTTGCTTGTTTGCGATCTCAACGGTCGAGATCGTTTTGTATTTATCTTCGTTCTCCACTGGCGAAAGCCATTCGAAAAAAAAAAAAAAAAAAAAAAAAAATAGAGTACCGGATTCGCTGATAAATTTGTGCAAGGTTTTTCGTCGGAGAAAGCAAAAGAGATCAAAATTAAAGAACAAACTTCTTTTTTCGAATCGCGATTTTTTATTTGTTTTTGTTGATCTCGCAAAGCGACATCGTTAGCGATTGTTCATGTTACATCGGCGAGAGTAGTTTTTCTTTTCGTGTAGATGAAGTGGGCCGAGTCGAGAGTTTCGTTTCTCATTTGTTGATCCAGGAGCGATTTTTTTTTAATACTCCGAGTTGCGGAACTGTCTCGCACGCTCGGGCTCCCAGGAATCCGGTTTGCTACTTTAATGATGGCTGGTGTTTTTCCGTTTTTTTTTTGTTTTTTTTTTTGCTGACATGACTTCCACGTGTTAGAGTCAAAGTTTTACAGTGATCCAACAAGGATAATCCTCGTCGTATGGGAGCGTCGCTGCAAGCTGCGTCATCGGCACAACTTACACTAACGACCCAAGACTCCTTCCTTTCCTTCTTCCGACTCAAATCAAAATGAAATATAAAAAAAGAAATGAAAAGAAAACAAAAAACCATAATCTACTGGCCTTGTCCTCGAATCTAGTTGAAACCTATCCTGTCTTTGTTGCAGATGGACACCAAGTCGTTCGGGTCGTTCTACTACGAGAACTTTGTAAGTGCCGACTAAAAGAACACAAGCCGCAACAGTATTCGGTATAAAAAAATTAAAAAAAAAAACATCGCGTTTCCTTCCCGAGATGATTGCAATGAGCCTTGAAGCTGATCGACAACGACCGTTTGGCCCAGCTTTCTCAATGGCAAAGGAGTGAATGTAAATGGAGAAAAAAAAAAGAAAAAAAGACATTGACAAAGCTGTGGTCGGTTTCCGGGACGTAGCATTTTTTTTTTTTTGCTCCCCACGACTCTCTTCGCTCTCTTCTCGTCGAGGTTTCCGCGGATCTTCGGAGCGAGAGAAAAGAAATAAAGTATCTAACGCAATCGTATTTCGTCGTTGATTTCAGGCATTCCCAGGAATGGTACCGTACAAGCGTCCGGCAGGTGACAAGTCGGGAATGCCGGTCTACCAGCCAACCGGTGCGACGACCTACCAGCAGTTAATGCAGCTCCAGCAGCCCTTCGTGCCTGTGTCATGTGAGTACGCTGGAACGCCACCCCTTCCCCAAACCTCTAACCAGTCGGTAGGATCCTCGCAAAACTCGGTACAGGCGCAAGCAACGTCAACTGGCGGCGAAGCTAACGGTCACGGGATCCTCGTGGACCCTAACAATCCTCCGCCGCCGCCACCCTCGGCCAGTGATAATAAGCAGGCGGCAGCGGTCGCAGCCGCGGCGGCGGCGGCAGCGGCGGCGGCGGCCGCCGCGGCGGTCGCCAATCACGATAACGATAATGCACAAAACTCTCCCGAATTGAATCATCACTCGAGTTCGCCCCAAGTAGGCCAGCTGGCACTTCCGGCGCCTCCGTCGATGAGCAGTCCGATGACCTCCATGGCGGGACTGACGTCGATGCCCAGCGTTGCGAACCTAACGTCCATGGCGAACATGTCATCAATGGCGTCGATGGCGAACATGGTTAATGCCAATTCAATGGCAAATCACTACACGATGGCGAACATGGCCAACCTAAACGTATTGAACACGCTGGGCATGGCGCCGAGTTTCTCGATGGATCCGGCGGCTCTCGCCAAGGAGGTGGCCCAGAAAAATTACGCCAAGGCGATGAAACTCAGTCAGGCCTCGCAGCCGTACGGAATGAATCCTCTAAGCGCTTTGAATTACACCGGCGTGGCGTTGAACAAACAGGCACTGGCGATGAACCAGCAAGCCAGCATGGCCGGAAACGCCGCGCCTAGGCAGATGATACAGAATTTGGGTGGAATTCCGGGAGCACTGGCGTCCCATCTACCCGCGGGCCTGCTCCACTATCCGAGACCACCGACCGCCGCACCGATCAACCCTTACTCCCTTATCCGTCAGCATCAGCTTCTGCCCTCGCCTTACATGCAAGCATCCCTTCACGGGATGCACAGCGGGGCGGTTCATCAAGCCAATCCCTACATGCAGAATCCGTACGCCTTGATACCCGGCATGGCGGGGGTACCCGGAGCCGGTGTTCCCGGAGTACCGACGGCGGTTCCCGGTGTGCCGCAGCTTCAGGCCGCAAATCCTGCGACGATCGCGGCTCAGCCCCAGGTCGCCATACCCGCGAGCAGCGGGGTCATAATGCCGCCTTACAAGAAAATGAAAACTACGTAAGCCGGAGAGCGCTTTGATTCGCGTCACGGTTCCCGGTCGCCGCTTAGCCGAATCGGTCTCGGTCACCGTTATCCCGTCAATGACCGTAAACCTGCCTCAAACGATTGGCTTCTCAGCTCGACGCTGGTATGATAATTTTTTATACACAGATATCTCGTACCTAGAAGAACAAAAATAATAATTAGGTACACGACTCTCGCGCTCAGTTCTCACGCTTGAATTGAGTCCATTGGCGATTTATCGAGTCCGTACCGTTATCGACCCCACACGTTGAAGAGGCGAAAAGTGGAAAAAAAAAAAAAAGAAAATTAAAGTTATAAAGTTGCATGAATATAGTTTCATTTTCTAGTCAGACATTGTCGGTCAACAGTGCCTTAACGACTCGTTCCCACTGAACCGCGTTTCTCTTCGAGAAGATCGACGAACTACTATCCGCAAAGTTCGATTATTCAGAATTCAATATTTGTTTTCCTGTTCAACTATTCGCCGTCACTTGGACGAATACGATTGCGTACTTGATACATGTACGCAGTAATTTTTATCTCGGGAAAAAAAAAATATATATATAAATCGTGTCTTGTGAAATTGATATATATATATATATATATATATAAATTTTACCGACTCGTGGTTGTTAATCGATGACCCGGTACTCGTCATCCATCGAGACCCGGTCACTGTACGATTTCTTTTAATCGATCAAATATATTCTTCATTATTGCATCGTGATCGAGCAATTCTTTTTTAACGTACTGTTTATTAGTTTCTCATTACTTGTTATATTCGCTGTTAAACCGCGATCCCTCGTTAGACACAATTTTAATCAGTTCGCGGTAAACTATTGTTTTTTGTTTTACTTTTAAGCTTTTTTTTTTTTCTGTTCGTATTTTTAATTCCGTATGACTACGAGTTTCCGCGTAGACGAATTTCCTATGGCTTGCCCGAGAGAGCGTGAGAAGCTCGCACCGTAGTTTCACGCTTTAGAAGAGCGTTAATTTTTTTTTTTTTTTAATTAATTAATTGACTATTCTCGCACGTTATATTATTCATAGTTTTTACTACATGATTATTCGTTGATCGTTCTATATCTTGGATAAGTTTCCCGCCTCTATAATTGTATAATAAAAAAGAAATTAAAAAAAAAAAAAAAAATCATATGACCTATATTAAAGAACCTTCGACTCGACGTGAGAGATTCAATACGAGAGAGTTTTATTGCCCCACGATGCCCGCAAGACGGTGTAATCGTCTCGCTCGTGCATTTAACTAATAAAAACGACAAGAACGTGCAACCTAGAAAAAAAAAATAAAAATAAAAATGCGCAATCCCGTGAAACGCGCCTATTATCTCGAAGAGATATCGACGAAGACGGATAGATAAGGGTGTCGACTGGTATCCTACTGTAAGAGCCAAGCAAAGAATAATCCCCTTCACACTCTGCGTGGAGCGTACTCGGTTTAAGTTCGAGCATTGTACCGCGCAGCGCGATATACCATAAACTCACAAGAAATGTGAAAAAATTGATAAGGACTCTCAAGAAGCAAATCGAAAAACCTACACACACACACACGCATACATATATACACACACTCACACTCACACACACACACACACACACACACACACACACACACACAGAAGAACATACAAATGAAGAATAATCGATGTAATGTATTTTTATGAGTTTATATCCTTCCGATAAAAAAAAAAAAAAGAAAAAGTGGTAACGAGGTGGTACAAGAAGAGACGAGAGTGTGCGAAAGTGAACGAGCGCGAGAGATGACGGTGAGAAAGTGCCAGAGTGGATGAGGATTATAATGGGTTTCCATATAATAAAATAAATGTCGTGTTTATTCCTCGTTGCGCATGTATACATCTATAGTTCGAGCGTATATACAGTAGATAATAACTTTAAACAAGTTTAAAAAACATATATACATATATATATATATATATATATATATATGAAGAAACACTTGCCAGTGATTTGAACACTCTTTGAATTGAAACACATACACACATATATATATATATATTATATATATAGAAAGGCTCGAAAAAAAACAATCCGAAGTATGCGAGAGAAATTGATGGAAGGTGACGAGAGTATATACGTCTGTATGGTCTTCATATATTGGTCGAGTGAAAAAGAACGACATACATATTACACGATATTCACGAAGCACAAACTCGACACGTGAGAAACAGTACACGAGACATTATATACCAGCTGAGCTCGAGAGAGAAACACATGTCGCCGGCACATGGATATAAAATCCCGGCGTAGATTTTACGTAGAGAAAAAAAAAAAAAAAAAAATGAAGAAATATACGTTTTCAGTGAGCATTGTATGATGATGATACGCTAGGACTTGGGGTGTACGACGGTCGAGCTATCGAGGATCTACGGGGGACTAATGACGTAGGCGCGACATTCTCGGACCGGTTAATTGTTCGAGGCGTTAATAAGGCCTCGTTTAAACGATTTAATGAGTGTTGCCAATTGCGAAAACTCCGTGTAAATGGGAACTCGCTTTTGATTTGATTATTTCACTCTTTTTCATTTAATTTTGACGCAAACGCAAGAAACGACGAATCGAAAATTAAAGTCCTCAGCCAAGTCGGGCTCGTGCCGAGAGCGAAAGAGAGCCGTGCCATCGTCGTTGCTTACGTCCTTGATCCTTCTAGCCCTTTGATCCTCTACGAGATTGAAAATGGCTCCTCCGGCCACGGCGAAAGAGACTCGCATACACGCACAAAGAATAAAAACAAAATAAAAGGAAAAAATAAGAAAAAAAACAAAAAAAAAGAAGCAGACTCTGCAGTCTTTTACATTGTGTTTGATACAGCCCGGTTGATAAAGCGCAGTTACGTTTTCATGCTCCGAAAGAACCGGCAGTCTTCCAGTTGTAGAATCGCGCATAACCGGGGGGGGAAGGGAATTTTTTTTTTTTCTTTTTTTTCGTCCCTTTCACAAATTGTCGTATAACACAATAACTCAGCACACCATGTTTCAATGTCCCGAGTCTCGCGGAGCCGCGTTATTCGATAAAACCGAGAACCATTTTCGATCTCACGGAGAACTTACGAGGGCCGTCCATTGTGATAGTATATAGTATGTATACCATAGTGCCCTAAGCAAACGAAAAACAAGAAACGGACACAAAAACACAGACACACAGATATACATCCATAACACACACACACACACACTTAATTTTATGTGAATAATATACATGTCTAGTTTAAGTAGACGAGATTTACATCTCGAGTGCAAAAAAGAGCGCCTATAAACTATTGCGAAATGAGGTCGGTAAATCCGAGGAATTTAAAAACAAAATATATATATATATATATACATATATATATATATATATCTTCCTCGTTTAGTGACGAATATTCGGCATTTGTTTTTCCATTCGAAAGGAACACTTTGAGTTTCCAAATAGGGCCGAATATTGGACAACGGAGAGAATATAAATTTATTATGCCCAGCTTGCGAACCGGTATTCTAGGGTTGTCTCTTAAATGTTAGTTGAAAAATTATTGAATTGGAGATTAAAAAAAAAAAAAAAAAAAAAAAAAGCATCATCGAGAGGGTGGCTGTTTCGGATTCGCGCCCAAGGCCTGGTTCGTCGCGCACATTTTATCGTTTCCGGAACACATCTTTAATCTAAGATATATTTTAATAAGCGAATCGATGTCTTAACTATTTTTGATAATTCTAACTCGGGATACTACGATGCGATAGGTTTGATGTTGACGACCCACTACTATTGATCTCTTTTTATAACACGTGCGAGATCCAACGTCTATAGCGATGTACGAACAATGTACGTTATGCGCTTTTTCTTTTTTCCTTTTTAAACTCAATATGTCGACATTCTTAGCTCGTTTAACGCGAACGCGGTCGTAAAACGTCCGGGTCATGGGTGTCGAGTCCGTCGAACACAGCGGAAGTGCCTTCCCTTGCACTAACACTCAACTGCACACAAACGAAAAAAAAAAAAAAGAAAAACACGAACACCGCGCGTTCTAGAATGAGGATACAAAAAAAAAAAAAAAAAATGAAAGAAAAGTACACTACTTACTTATATTACCTACATAATATAAATATGATAATATTACTGCGCAATATTATTGTTGCATATAAGTTGCGTGCAACGAAAAAAAAAAGAAATAATAATAATAATAATAAACAACATACTTTATTAAATTAATTATAAATATATAGAGAGAAGAGAGGGACAAAGAAGTATATATATATATATACTCGAGTCTTCGATTATCAAGGAGATATATATATGAGAGAGATAATAACCATAAAAAAAAAAACAAAAAACAAAAAAAAAATACAAACATTTTATGATGTAACGACATATACATGCATACAGGTAGTATTTATTATTGTGTACTGTACTGTCTCTAATTCTTCATGTACATTGTTGGATATACACTTACACACATCCACGCATAATGTATAGTACCTATATATCGAATTACACTATTTACGTGTGACCCCGGGAATGCAAATGCAAAATCTCTTCGGACCCGACAAACGCAATTTTCGTATAGCAAAATATTATGGAATGAGAGAAAGAAAAAAAAAACAAAAAAAAAACAAAGAAAAACCTGAAGATGCGCTTTCATTGGCCCCGAATGAAATACATTATCGCGCGTCGATTCACCACCGGCATTGAAATTAACAAAATGCTAAAAATCGGGACTTCCTTCGACTTGACTGTGTCAAAAAAACAACAACAAAAAAAAGTCTCGTACGATCGAAGTATATCGAGGTCGAATGCGTTTTTGCGCATGCACGCTCGCGGGGTTTTTGTCAGGAGTCAGCCAGTATTTGTAATAATAATGCTTGAAAAATGCATGAATATTTGTTTTATTAATGCTTCTTCTTATTTCATCTCTATCTATCGACGACGAGAAATTCCATCCTCCAATCCCGAGTCGGCTAATATCCCTCGTAATTTATTTAAATATATATATACACATATATATATATATATATATACATACATATTTTTTTACTATTTATATTTATATTGTGTAATCGATATTGCGTCCATTGCTCATAGCCTCTTATTATATACTATATATATATATATAGCCTCATGCTTCCTGCTTCCCGGAATATCGAGATATAGCCCTTTGGATATCACCACGACTTTGGTGCTTGCGTTGTTCACATCCCCTCTATATCATGCCATCCCGAAGCAAATCACGCCAGTTTATCAAACGCCGCCCTTCCCTTCATCTCCGATCATTTCTCACCCTCACCTCACCGTCCGGCGATCCGCTCGAGATCCATTCAATTTACTGCCCACCGAGCCCCCGCTCTTATCGATCATTCTCTCCGGGTCTGCCGAACGAATCAGAAAGGGCGAGTTGGCTCGGCAAAATGCAAATCATCATTCGTCCGGATCAACCTGGGTAAAAAAAAAAAAAAAAAAAAAAAAATAATTCTTTTATCGAACGTTTTCAGTTCTGGAATGCTAATGAAAAAATCCCTGCCGAGCCGCCCCCTCGATCAGTCTCGTTCGTACGCCGCTCGGGAGTCAAGCGCACAGTCTCTTAAAGAAAAAAAAAAAATTATTATAATAATATATACATACATACATATATATATATATATATATATATATATATATATATATATATATATATATATATATATATATATATATGTATATGTATATGTATCTCGTAGATGTTTATAGCCGCTTTCGATATCAGAAGAGAAACCCACCAGGAAGCGAGGCTCTCGCGCATTTTTATAAGCCTCGAGAGACCTCGTCCACTGGTTGAAGTTGCGCCGTTGCGATCCTCGCACTTGTGTTCTTCTGTACTACAACTGTGTATCGCCTCTCTATCACTACCTTAACTCCCTTCACTCATGAACCCGCCCTCGCCCCTTCCCCTCCCCCCCCCCCCCTACAACGCTTTCCAGCGCTTTAGTTGCAAATTTCTGGTATCCGGAGGGACGGAACCTGGCACGAGAGAGGCGTCTGGCAGGTTATACTCCCTACTTGAGTATATTTACTGTTATACATTTTTCGATCCGCAAAAAAAAAAAAGAAAGAAAAAAACAAAATCGAAAAGCAATCGCCACAAACGCGTTCCTCGTGGCCCGGACGAGCGGCGGAGCCTTACCGTTGTCTATTCATCATCTATTCGAGGACGATAACGAGAGTGAAATGATTAATCTTGGTGATACGTATTTAAAAAAAAAAAATAATAAAATAAAAATAAAAAAGGGCTCATCTGCGGTCCAATAAAAGTGATAAATAAAAGTTGCTGCTGATAGTCCCGACGTCGATCGAATATCTTCCTCATCCCGATCAGCTTTAGCCGTATATCTTGCTGTAGAAGTTATTCATAATGTGCACGACAAAACTTTCGGACGTGCATCGTATTTGCGTCGAGACGTGAGATCGAAAAGAAAAATATACGAAAAATACAGAGAGAAACCAAAAAAAAAAAGGTTTACGAAACGCTTGAGCCGCCGATAGGCAGCATATCGTTATTCGCACTTTTAGTTTTTACATGCTGAAATATCTCTACGTAGTTCACTCGACGAGCGACGGGGGTACGAAAAAAATGCACCGAAAAAAAAAAAAAAAAAAAAACCACACGCACCAAGCTTTGAATATCGGCGGAAAATCGTTTTTTGGCCACGAAGCACGAAGACGCCCCCCAAAAAATCGTCGAATTGCAATTTTTTTCGTCGCCACGGTCGCTCATCTGCCATAGCAAGTAAGTTGTTGCAGCTTTGCCGCATCCAGGCTTTTAAGGGTACACATCGGACTGGCTGTGATATTGGACGAACGGAGTGCGCGCGATTTCTACTGGAATCTAGCGTAGATCGCCCTATGCTACTTTCAAAATATCCAAGTGAGCGAGGACTGTGTGAAAAAAAAAAAAAAAAAAAAAACATGCCTATTCACTGTTTTTTTATTCTGAAGCTTTCTTTGCAGATTGTTGCCAAATAGTTTTTATCCAATTTCTTTTTTTTTTTTTTTATACCTTTCTTTAACTCGTATTAATTTATTTATCATCCGTGTGTGTTATTATATTTCGCTTCGACGCATGACAACACGAGGGTATCCCACATTGGTGTGCCATTGCGTGATTCTATTGTTACCCTCTGCAATAAGTAAATTCTTAAAATTTTTATATCTTCCTCCTGCAAGCAATTTGTTTTCCATACTTTCTTTATTTTTATTTTTATTTTTCTTTCTTTCTTCTTTTTTTTTGTTTTGATGCCTCGCTTCGCGTTGATTGCACACGTGACGAAGAGAATAGGACAATGGTTGACGTTTGCTAGGTAGAGTAATAATAATATCTCTCTCTCGGAGCCGGTGAATGCAGGCGTTTCCACGTCGTGCAAACCTGACACTATAATCGATAAACACTGTGGAAAAACTGCTCCCACACGTTTGCATAAGATACTTACATAGTTCGGCCTGACTTTCAACGTCACTCATTAATTCGTCATTATATTACTCTAGATGGTTTCGCGCGCAGTGTCCTCTCAATATCGAATGTTCGATTAGCGAGACGTTTTAAGTTTTCTTTTTCTGAATTTGGTTTTTGTTTTTTTTGTTTTTTTTTGTTTTTTTTTGTTTCCTCTGTTATTAAGTTATATTTCTTGGGTACGCTGCATGTAATTCATGTTCGTTCATGATATTTCTTTAAACTTTCTGTTTCATGCTTGCCCTCGCCTCTGGACTCGCCGCACGACTTTGAAACGAATGAATACTTTACGAACACCGCCAACGCTTTCATCCCGATTCCCGTTGATCCATCCAACCGTCCCATCGAAATATGAATATTAAAAAAAAAAAAAAAAAACCGAAAAAAAAAAAAAAACACCGCCCACGCTCGCCGGTGACAACATCCAATCCCAAATATTGTCGATAATCCGCCGTCGGATATTTCGTCCGCGGAATGATACAAAAAAAAAAAAAAAAAACCATCCATCCCGCAAATTTCATTATGTGGCGATTGTGAATCCTTCTCGAATCCATCCGACGATAATAATAAAAAAAAACAAAAAAAAAAAATCGTAACACGCAATCCACGTAATGCTGCCTTCACAACCGCGAACTGACCAACTGCCAACTCGATGTGGATTGACATCGATTAATTTTTGCCTCGTTATATATAAAAAAAAAACAAAAAAACAAACAACAACAACCACAAAATACAATTGACAAAAAAAAAAAAAACATACCTATTCCATATTTGTCCGCTGGCGATTGAACGAACGAAAATTTGGTGTTGGGCCTGACATCTCTTGCGACGACACATACGCTGGATCGCTCTTATTGGTGGTCGTCACCTGGTCTCCTTACGCTAAAAAAAAAAAAAAAAAATGATCAATATATATGAAAATTATATATATATGTATGTAACGCACGCCACCAAATACGACACCGCTGTTCGAGACTATCGGTTTGGATTGCTGGATTCTTGGTGGTAAAACTGATTGACCCCCCCCCCCCCACACACACACACACACACACATGCAAAAAACACAACAAAAATACATATATTACTGATGGTTATTGCGGATCATTACGGTTTAACGTTGTTCGCGTGCATCAATTATTATATCTCTTTGCGTACACAAATTCAATTAAATTTGTTTCATTGTTCTCACACACTGAATTGGCCTTTATACAATCGGTGAATTTACTACACTCGTTATTGTCCTTTGTATTCACCTAATTGATATATATATATTTTTTTTTTGTTAATTAAATGCTGGCTTGGTATGTGTGCACTGCGGCCGCATTATCGCCATGCCCGCCCATCACCCGTAAACATTTGATTAAAAACAAACAATACAAAAATTCACACCCCGGTACATGGTTGATCGTAAAAAAAAAAAAAAAACGAAAAAAAAATCCCAAATTCATAACGTAATCTTACGATGTCTGTTCTCCTCGTTCATAAAAAAAAAAAAACTACGTTTGTTTACGTTAACTTTTTATTGATTTGTTAATCCGGCGATTTACGAAAACTACAAATGTTGATTATTGTCATTCAATGTTTTTCTATCTTTATTTTCATTAATTTCTTTACCATTAATCTTCGATTTGTCACGACATCTTTTTCTATTCATTTTCACGACGAGAACGCCTCGACATATTCGATTTGTAATAACGTTCGTACATTCATATATATATATATATTTAAAAAAAAAAAAAATATATCCACACGCCTGCCGCAACCGCTGCCACGTTTCGAATTGTTTCGGACATGTACCTGGGTGCTCCGAGGGGACGTTCAACGTGCCTCCTTTCATTTGGTGCGTTCTGTACTGAATTCGCTATTCGGATGGTAATGAAAAAAAAAAACCGAAAAACGAAAAAAAAAAACCGTACGAACACTGCCTCGTTTGCTGCATGTGGATCGCCTTAGCAGCCTTAGCCACTGTCGGGGCCCAAGTGGTCCCCCCAAACGCTCACTGTGTCGTCTACACAGACAGCTGCGGACAGGTAGACTCATTATTGTAACCAGTTTTTACCCGGTCTCGAGTCTGCATTATGCGCTACAATCTACGACTAGTAAATTTCCGAAGAGAATTTATTTAAAAAACAAAAATAGTCACTTTTCTCAAATTTCCTGTGACAAAAAAAAATATATATATATATATATATGTATTTTTCGTGACCCTATCTTCATATTGCCTGAGCAAGCTCGATGTCACAACGAAGATTCAGCGCTCCATAATGCAGGCTCGACACTTTAATGCCGCTAACATTCAAGGATAAAAAGGTCGAAGGATAAACGTTATTAGCTCTCGGATTAATCTGCAAATTGCCTCTCCAAGCACGAAACAGCTTCGGTGGCTTGAGTTTATCGTTCTACGTAACAGCATCTTTGCATCTGAGAGCGAGTTTTTAAAGTTCATCCTCAGTCCTTGTTAATCTTGGCTAACACGTAGCTTTTGGGGGCGTCTCCCTCACAAAACTGCTCACCGCAACTATAACAGCGAAATAACCACTGCCTTATCTGGTGTTTGTCTATTTATCATTATTGCAATTATTATTGCGCTAACTTATACACGGTTTACCGTTGTCGACACTTGTCTATCACGTTTTTTGTTTTTTTTTTTTTTTTTTTTTTACAACATTCAACGAGATAGGAGCACGCTTCTTTCGAGATTCAATGAAAATTACCGTCAAAGTGATGTCCAGACTATCCTTGCGGTGAACGAGTCGAGTCAATTTTTTGAGATATTTTTTTTTATCACAATTATTATTTTTATTTTTATTTTTATTTTTTTTCATAAATTCAACAAATCAGTTTTGGCTCTCGCGACTTCGCTGTCATTGTGGTGCAAGAATGTTACAACCGCATAGTGTCACAAATTTTCGCTTGCGTAGAAAAAGCTTACGACGCATAACGTGGACACTTTTTTTTTCTTTTTTTTTTTTTGGTCGAAAACTATTAAACCGTCACGTGGGAGCGACGAATTTTTTTATTCGGCGTGTTATCCTACCGTACCAAAGCAATCACTATGAAGACGAACAAGAACGCGCAACTCAAATCTCGTTGTCGATCGTGGCTGTCACGTTATGGTTGCGGAGATCGCAGTTGGAATCTAAGAGAAAAAAAAAAAAAAAAAAAAAATACAAAAAAAAATACCAAGAACGATATAGCGTTGAACTTATTTGCAGTAGAATATATTAATTTTGAAAGCTTACAATTTCCCTCATCTCTTATTCGTATACACGCCAAATCCCGCTGACGCTCCGCTGCCTCTTGGTTTGTTGCGTGGACCACCCAGACCTTCTGCCCTTTTTGACCCCTTTTTTTGAGAAACCCCTTTTTTTTCGTAGCCTATACATATATATATATATACATACATAAAAGTAGTGAGTGAATGTGTGTGTTTCAGTCGAATTCACGCACACGAACCAATCGGCGGTAGTTAGCGCTTGGCGATAATCGAACGCTTGGGTGATCTGTCGAATTATTTTATGTGACCTTCGAATTTTTCTGAGCCTTGCTATAGTTTAAAAAAAAAAAAAAAAAAAAAAAAAATCGCAAATACGTCACGCTGCTTAAAAAAAAAAACTCAATCTTTTTCGATAATTTAATACGAGAATTAAAAATAATAAAAAAAAAAAACGCGCGCACACACACAGACCGGTTTATGTATCACTGATGTTTTTTTTTTTTCGTGGTCTCGGACGCGAGAGACAAAATTGGCACCACAATCACCCAAGCACCCGAAGCCCCCTTCTCCCGGGCCATTACTTGCATGACAAGACTCTGTGTTCGTAGCGAATTATCTCTTTATGCGATTGCAAGAATTTTTTCATTGTTCGCAAGTTTATATATATATATATATTTATATATATATATGATATATCCTGACTCCACCCCCAAAAACCACCCCCTCATACGGACGAGAATATCCGGGCGTCGACTATCGTTTTTGCGAGTCGCGTGTATCTATTTTTTTTTTAAATTTATATCCGATACGTCAATAATTCTTTTTTCATATTTGCACGCTTATATGGTGAAGCCTATGGTATTATATATATATATATATTTTTAATCGCAATGAATAATCATCATTGAATATATCTGTCTGGTAGGTTGTTTAATGCTATGATCTAACGTTTTTGCTAACACAAATATACATATATATATATATATATTTGCATAATATATATATATGTTAATTATCATCTCTGGAATTTGATGTTTATAATCCTTTCGCTGCGTTTTATTCTTATCGTACGATTTTATGTGTACAAGCGATCTTCTCTACCTATTAGATACGCGTGAACATGTGTGTATATTCGTTGACGCATAAATATATCCAATAATTTGAAAATGTTTAAAGTGTAATTTTCATTTTTTTTTGTCTTTTTTTTGGGAATTTATCTATACTTTGCCACAACACATAATTCAGCGTCGAGTTTTTTTTTTTTTTTTTCTCGATTTTTCTTCATTTTTACTCGCAGCTTTATCGAAGTATTACTTGTTTGATCGTTGCTACCGGAAATAAAAATGCATGTATATTCGTGCGTGAAGTCATTATTATTTTTTTTTTTTATTAAAAAAAAAAAAAAAAAAAAAAATCACCAAACAATTAGAGACACGTCGATACACAAAGATTATTTTTACACATATCGCAAATTGAGATTCACCGTCGAGCTGTGCGTTTTTTCCAATCGATGTCGAAGGGAGCTCACCGAAGCCTCCTTGTCCTCTGTTGCGTTTGTCTTCTTTTTTTTTTTTTTAATTTTCAATTCCGTTTGCTCCTTTCAATTAACAAAACCGTACCTCGATTAACAGTGAAAATTTTGTCCAGTCACTGAGCTGAATGGCCCGCTGAGAAGAGGGCTTACGTAACTGATTCGCAAATTAACTTTGCTCCCCCGAGCGTGCACACGCTCCACTCCGAGATCTCGACCGTATTCTCGCGCTAATCACTCTGTTAACACCGGGAGGAACAATATCGGTGAATCGAAGCCGGTTTCATTTGCATGACGGCGAGAACGTTCGTTATTTACCTGTTTCGCCGAGTCCACAATGATCCGAGCAATTTGCGAATCAACGAGATAATCCTTTTTCATAGGCACGCTCCTTCAACGTAATAAAGCGTCGGAAATATATCCGATTAACGAACAGAACCGCTGTGGTTCAAACGAAATCGTTTTGTTTGTTTTTTTTTTTTTCAAATTAAAATTCTCGTTCCCTTTATCTTCCTTTTGATTGTTTATTTTATTTTTACTTTTTTTTTTTTAACGTCAATCAAACCCCGTTGAAGTAAATTTTTCGTTTCCCTCGTCCCCCCCCATCACCAATGATCGACATATCGAGGCAAGGCTAGCTTGCGATTTAATTTGAGACACGATACGAGCGCTAGGGTTCCCCTGTTTGATAAAAAAAAAAGAAATAATAATAAATTAAAAAAAAAAAAGTTCTACTGCAAATTTACGTATAAAAGTGTTGGACGAGCGGTCGAGTATTTTGGTACGGCTGTCGATGGCCTATTCGCAAACGGCCTCGACCGCCCGTTCATCCATTAGTCATAATTACCTTTAATATTCACATTCGATCCAATCTCTAGAGCATGCAATGTACCGTGAATATGCTCTAACAAACTGGAGAGTTTGGGAGGGAGTGGGAGGAGTGTGTGCGTGTGTCCTGAGTGAATGCGAGACTCATATGTTTGTTCGGGTTTCTTTTACCTTTTTTTTTTTCTTTCATTTCATTTCATTTTTTTTTTTTTTTAATTTTTTTAATGAGACTAATGATAATTCATAGAACACGCGAGTATACAGATACCGGCATATATTTATTTTCAGTTACTGGACACCCTCCCGGTGTGCCAAGATTTTAATCGACAACTGTGCAACCGTCCCGCCTGCAAATTCATTCATCTCCATGACGGTGAGTATCGGAAAGGATCATGTCATTCGCTCGTACAGTTTCCCCAGTCTCATGTCTCAAGTTTCACATCAACAAAAGTGTTTATAATGTTTTACACCTCTCCGTCCTAAAGTAAAAATACAAACAAACAAACAAAAAACCATGAATTGACCTAGAAACCCCCCCCCCCCCCCCCCCCCCCCACTCGAAGCTACGCAATACTTTGATATCGTGCAGTACAATGTTTTCGCCGTCTGTGTTTCAGGAAGCGTGGAGGTGGTGGAGAACCGCGTGACTGTGTGCAGGGACGCGGTAAAAGGCGCCTGCATGCGGCCCCAATGTAAATATTACCACATACCGGTGGCCTTGCCCCCGGCACCCCTGATGGCTATCAGCGCTTCCGCAAGTCCCTAATCGGCCCTTCGACGCTGCGCGAACGAGGGAGCCGATGAGGTGTTAATCATCACAGGGTGAGGAGAGGCAAAAAAAGAAAAAAAAAAAATTAACGAGCGATCGAGAAGAGCCCTGTTCGGCGGTCCCCGAGATAAAGAAAACCGGAAGTGAAGCTGCCCGAGGTGTCCACAGACTTGAGCGTCTTCTTCTTCTTCTTCTTCTTCTTCTTCTTCTTCGTCTTCTTCCGGTTATCGCAAGAGGAAGAGAACCCGCACTCACGGATGTAGTTCCACAAGAGCGCCCTTCGCACCAACGCTAATCGCGAACTCGTCGAAGCGTTCGGATTCCTTCGTAGAGAGGAACCATTAAAAAAAAAAAAATTTTTTAAATGCGCTCTCGCAATATCATACGGTGCTGTGTCAATCGAGCGAGGCTCCAACGCGAATATTGCGAGATGATTCTTTTCTTCCTCCGTTGTCATTGCCGTTTCACCCCGACGACGTCGAGCGTCCGAGATTGTTGAATGACCTTGGGAACCGCCGTGTATCCGTAAATCGCATAATTTTGCTCCTTAAAGCTCGAGAACAGTATCATAGATAGGTGACAATAATGTTTAAACCCTCGAGGTAGTTTTAGTCCATCGCCCACTTAGGTGGCCTGTTCGCCACCGAGGTCTTCCGACTCTTTGAGTTTACAAGCGTTTCGATACAGAACTCAGCGAAATTTCTTTGGCGTGTTCTCAGTGACTTTCAACGATCTCAAAAAAAAAAAAAAAAAAATCATCGTCCGTCAAAATGATACAATGATAAATATGTTCTTGCGACGTCTCCGTAACAACCCTCGGCAGACTCGCTCACCCGAACCCGGCCAATAGATTTTAAGCGATAATTTATAATTTACGACGATTGTTTGTTATAATCGCGATATTTTTTATTATTATTATTATTATTATTATTATTGTTAAAGAAACGTCTCCGCGACGTTATATTATTGTTCTGTATTGTTGCAATGTTGTTGTCAGCCGTACTCTGACTGGGGCCAGTATTTCCGGTGGGGTAGTCGACGTCTCTTCTCGCCGGAAGACGACGTTAACGAGGTGACTGGCTCTCTATCCCGATACGTTGATTGTTCGTGAGAGAGAAGAGAAGATAAAGAAAAAAAAAAGAACACCGAAAAAATCTGTATTGTTTTGTTCAGTTGAAAGTTGGTCAGTTACGTTACTTTGTATTATGCATAATTTTTTTTTTTTTTTTCTCGTTATCATTCAGTGATATTATTGACGTATTAATTAACGAGTTAAAAAAAAAAAGTAATAGTTTTTTCCGATCTCCGATCCTATAGCGGTTGGTGTGTAACTTATTACGGACTCGAGACACGATCCTTCGAGACACTGAAATTCGTGATCCAAGCTTCCCTGGATTGTTTTTTTTGTTTTTTTTTTTTTTGGTTTTTTTTGTTTTTTTTTTTTTTTTCCTTTCGAGCCTCGGACGTTTGGACGCGTTCGCGCGTTGTGAATCTCACCGGCGGGGTGGAGGGGGGAGGGGGGGGGGGAGTATTGCGCGAGGAACGTTACAACGTTTTGTTCCGTAAACGCGATATATAAAATATATAGCGTTCTGTATGTACACACAGCTGGGTGGGTGTAAAAAATTGCACACGTTCGCAGCTGTATGTGCGCGTGGAGTGCAATTCTATTTCATAAGTAGGCTAGCTAGGGCTCCACGAGCCGACGCGACTAATGAATGATCAATTGATACGTTGATGTACGATACCAGCAACGTCATCGATTGTTAAGAGAGAACGAAGATTACGACAATTTTTATACTTATAAAACATTGTGAATCACGATTATTATATTTGTTTATATATACGTAATAATGTAAACGGGACTGCGAGAGTAGGAATGTCGAGAAGTAATTGTGAACACCTACGACCGCATTACCGAACCGGAGAACAACTGGAGAAAAAAAAAAAAAAAAAAAAAAAAACGAAAACGAAAAAAAAATCCTTCGAGACAACTCATGACAAATTATACTCAAAATATAAAAACTCAAAATAATTAATAGCCGAGCGTCAAATTCGAAAGAAAATAGACCGACGAGCTATTGAAAACTTTTTATACGAGCTCAATGAACTTAAAGTATCGTACCGCGTGTGAAACTAATTATACTTTACCGACAAACAAACAAAAAAATAAACAAACAAATCAACATTCGCGTATCATCCAAGAACGCGGGGTTTTTATCGTTTCCAGTGGCAATATTATGTATTTCGATTGTTCGATTGATACTTTTACATTGATATTAAATATATAGGAATGGCCAGGTGTCGTTATATGAGAAGTTAAAAAACAAAACAAAAAAACTTTCACGTTCTTGGCAGGTACAGAGAGAAGTTCGGTAAATATGAGATCAAAAAGATAATAGCCGTCCAAGCGAGACTGGAGCGTCTTCCTGGCAAAATGTATATCGGGTGTAAAGTCGAAGAAGTCGGGGCATCGAAAAAAAAAAAAAAAACAAAAACGAAAACAAACAAAAAATGAAAAATTACACTTTTGAGCTAGTCATTACGATGGGTTCGGGTCCTTTGCGTTTCTCTCAAGCGCAACACGAATCTGTTTTTTTTTTCTTCTTTTTTTTTGTTTTTAATTTTCTACCGAACGATCGATCGCGATCGGTCGGCCTCTTTAATAATCAGAATATTTAATATAAACGATATTTAGATGTAACAAATTTAATCTAACAAGATAAACTATATTTAACGAGTAAATAGAAAGAGGATTAACGAGTAAAGCAAGTGAATGTTCCTGTACAGCATTTAAGAATCAAACGATACTCTTATCAAAGTGAAGAGAAGAGTGGAGATAGAGAGAGAGTTACATACACACAGACATTTGGTATTAAGAAGGGAAAGATTCGGAGAAGATTGACGACATGACTAGCCGAAAGTTCAACTTTGTAAATTATCCGTGTACATAAGTTAGAAGTAACTATTGGGGGGGGGGGGGGGGGGGGGGGGGGGGGTTGGGCAAAAAAAAAAAAGAAAAACAATGAAGGTAACGAGATAGACGAAATAGGCGAGTAGGTTCGAAGATATTAAATTTTTTATTTTAATTTTTTCTTCATTTACGTTAATCGTTCTGTTCGGCAATTTTTTAAACTCATGTTCGATTGTTCTCTTGCATTTGTACGGATTTACAAAAAAAAAAAAATAACTCGTAGTATGAACGATACGATCTAAATAATGTACGTGCCGATGATGGTGCACTTGGCTGTGTAGCTGGGTAAACGTGGGAAAAAATAACATTGACCCGTACCCGTTGACTAGTTTTTTAAACATTTTCGTCGCGTTAAATCCTTGTACAGGGAGGGGTCAGAGAGAACGTAAAAAAAATTGAGAAAAAAAAAACAAAAGTTCAAGGACGTTTATTTATTTCTTGAGTTGCTATTGTACTCTTAGAACTGGCGCATCAATTGGCGATGTGGCCGACTGAACAAAAGAAAAAAAAATTTTAAAAACAAAAATCGATCGTAGACGGAAAAGGATATTATACGGACGAGTTCCTCCGTGCCCAAATCTAGCGTGTACATAGAAATTTATTATACATATATTATATATAAATAGGAAAAAAAGAAACACATGTAGTAAGTACAATAACGTGCATCTTATCCGATTAGGCCAACGAAGGATAATTCAACGGATAACTACATTTTTAATTTCGTGTTTAGTAACATTATAGTTCACACGTTATTCAGACATCCTAAAAACAAAGAAGATCAATAATTTTTGCTCTCTCATCCGAGACTCTGTACTCGCGGTATGGAGAATCGTGATCGATTATAAATTCGCATGTCCCCATAAAGATTCGAAAACTAAAAAAAAAAAAAAGAAAGAAAGAAAGCAAAAGAAAAAGCCAAGAGGAAGAAAAGCCGAGATCAGGTAGATGGAGACATATCTTTCCCTTTAATACCAAACCCCGTGAAATACGTGCAGGAAAGTAACGAGAACATTGTTTCCGTTCTTCTTTTTTTTTCTTTTTTTTCCATTAAAAACAAAAGTGCTCCACTCCGTTCAATCGGTGGCAATATTCCGAAGCTATTCTAAAAATTTCTATACGAAGAAAAAAAAAACGAAAAAGAAAGAAAGGATGATTAAATAAACCACACAGACACCACCTTCACGCATACACACAAAAAAATAATAATGATGGATCCACTGAAGTTTGAGCTTCCTAACTTGAGTCAAGGGTTTTAGCTGCTGCAGCAAACAATCACGAGGCAGACGAATTTTTGTAAACGAAGTTATCCGATTTGGTCCGAGCTTGCCATCCTCGCCCCAAGGCGGTGCCCCCCCCCCCGGGTTAAAGTTGAGACTTTTTCGACTTATCCCAATTCGCAAGAGAATAAAACACGCACCCCCTCACGGCGATTTTGGAGCTTGGACTCGTAACGCTGACGCTTGGAATAAAACGCTGCTTCGCGCGCTGAATATTAAAAAAAAAAAAAAAAAAAATGCACGGTGATCGAACTTTACGAGAAAAAAAATATATATAAAAATAAAAAGTAAATAAAAATCGTCTTTGACGTTTGATCCCCGTCGTTATCTATCGTTATACGCTCGTGTGTACCCAATCTAGCTTCTCGCGCGCTATGCAATTTTTGGCCTACGCTGTAACGAAGAAGGAACAACTAACAAAAAAAAAAAAAAAGTGACACGAACACTATGTATTCGCCCCGTAGGGAGAGTAATAACAGATTAACTACGTCGAGAGAAAAGGAACAAAAAAAAACGAAAAAAATTATGATACGAAAAAGAAAAGAAACAACAACAACAACAACAACAAAATACAAGAAACAAAAAAGAAGAAAATAATAACGTAACGAATAATTATATTACAGACCGTCCACAACGGGGACACAATCCTTTCCCCGCGACGATTGAACACCGCGCGCGGCTTAATTTCTCGAAAGCGATTTTTAGTATATAAAAATAATAAGGAAGTACTTGTACGCGTACGAGTTTAGTTGGTAGGTTTTTACAGATAATCAATTTAGAGGGTCCTTAGACGACACTGTCACCACACACCTCTCGGTAGGACGTAGGTAATAACAGAACGAATATATATTTTCGATTTTATTCTACAGTAAATTAACTGATAAGTGGGTTACCCGGGGAGGAAAAGAAAAAAAAAAAAAAAAAAAAAAAAACAATACACACGGACACCCTCGAGCCGCGTTATAGTTCGATGCGGTAAATACAGCGAAAGAGTTATTAAAGGTTTTTCCCGTTAATAATCGAAGTGGCGACAATTAGAATTTCTCTGCGGGGCGAAACGTCACGTTATCGTAAATAGGGTATCTTCCTTCGTTTTTTTTTTTTTTTTTTTTTTTTGGGGCATTAAAAGAAAACTCTCTATGCCAATGACATTGAAAGGCCCTCCGTGAAAACGTTCGACTTACTTAGAAAAAAAGAAAGAAAAAAAAAAAAACCAAACGAAACATGCAAACGCAATCGTCTAGTTGACAGTGAACGAGTTAGTAGATCGATGTTGTAAGGAAACAATTTCCAACTAAAAAAAAAAAAAAAAAAAAAAAAAACGTACGAAGACTATAATATTTTCAAATTAGATTATTAAAAGTAGATTGATAATAAATATGTCGTGCCCGTTGGTAGTTAGGAGTTACGAGGAAAAAAAAAAAAGCAACAACAACAACAACTAATTAGATGTTAAAGTATCCAGCCTAAGCTTAATAGCTTTACCGTAGACAAGCGAGCGTAAAAGAAAACAAAAAAACAAAAAAAAAAAAAGAAGAGATGAAAGAAAAAAAAAACACGCATGATTAACACCCCTTTGTAATAAGACAATTTCGGACTACGCTGCGGAACGTCTTGTATTAACTATCGAACTTCCGTTTTCGGTTTATAATTAATACTATTCTAAGTGTCTCTCTTTAACTCATTCTCACTATCCTCTATATTTTATGCCCGGTGCCGTTTTAAGACTCGCGCACGTAACGCTTAGTGTCTATAAATTAAATATATGTGCATTGAATAATCTAATAATTATATTATGATACCGTTTACGTACCGTAAAAGAAAGAAAAAAAAAACAAAACAAAAACATTTCTAAACGAAGTATAGCGTGTAGAAAAGTCGCAGCCCCACCACCAGAAGCCCCCTCCCCGAGAGATTATTAAATTTGTTCTGAATATCCCGTAGGCTAAAGTCTTGTGTCTCGTGAGGGATATTTATAATTGTTGCGATTCTTAGATACGTTAGATGTGCGAAGCAAAAAAAAAAAAACTATATATATATATATATATATATATATATATATATATATATATATATATATATATATATATATATATGTAAGCATCGCTTTGACTGTAGCATTCGGCTGCGCAATGTTTTCCCACACAACTGAATATACGCGCTCCGATAAGGCGTTGATTTAATTTCGCGCTACGCGAATTATAATTCGATCTGTGTAATTGAAAAAAAAAAAAAAAATTATCTAATCGGTCGCTTGCATCGAATAATTTGCAAACGTATAGAGCTGCAATATCGTGGCGCGCGGAACGTCTGTTATCGATCATTTGAAGATCTATCATAGAATTATCTCGCACGTGTCCCAATAGCCAATAGATATTGTCACGGTCTAAATGCGACACCCTGTTGGCGTTTACGCGATATATTCGCTTTTACGTGAGCTTTTGGCGGCTACTGCAGATATGAAGCTTGCTAGCCCCTTTACCCCCGTCCCCCCTCTATTCCACACGGTAAAGGGGGGGGGAGGGTTTGTACGTTTCTCGTTCACAAAAGACCACACATTTTTTTTCATTTATATAATTTTTTTTTTTTTTTTTTCATTGACTCGATTCTTTCAGTTAAAGAAAACTATTCATTGCAAAAAAAAAACAATTAAATACGAATAATAATAAAAATAAAAGAAAAAAAAAACTAATAAAATTAACAACAACAAAATTGTCGAAATATGTGGTGAAGTGTTTGTTAAATGTACAAACTTCCTTGACTGTGCACGCATTTGCTGGGAGTCCTTGCAATCAGCCCCGCAATTAACGCGATTTACCCATGCCCCCCCCCCTCCCCCGTCCCTCCCCCCACGATCGGACGTCTTTTCACCTTTCATTTCCTATCTGCCGGGCGAGTTCCTTCCTTTCTATCATTATCCTTAAAAAAAAAAAAACACACACACACACACACAAACAAAAGAGCCATAGAAACCATAAGGTAACCATTCGTGAAGTGCTATACTTGCTCCAGTCCTCCCCCCCCCACTTGTGATCTCTCTCTTGCCCTGCTACTAAAAGAAACTTCCTCCCTCCCCCCCCCCCCCCCCTTGACTACAAGTTCTCGAAATGAAATTAACTTAAACATTTAAAGAGAAAAAAAAATCCGTAAGTAATAAATAACAAAACAAAAAAAAAAAGAAGTAAACGATTAACGACAGCTATTGGAACTTAAAAAAAAAAAAGGAAAAAAAAAATATGGATCGCCTAATATATAAGAAATTTATGAATTTACAAAGATATTTACACATTTAAGCGTAAAGGGAGAGTCTTCTGTGGCAACGTAATATTGCAGAAACTACTAGTAACGACATTTAAACTAACTTTATGCCGGGGCAACGTTTCGAAATAATTCCCAAAGGGCACTCGGATACTTCCGCGATGTGAGCCGGGTCGCCCGAGGGTGATCGACGTCTGCCCCGACAGTGATGTAACTAATTAACATGTAACTCTTTAACGTTATACTTTTACCGGTGGTATCTCGACGATTTCCCGACGAGTCATTTGCCGTCTTGCGATTTCAATTGGAAAGGGGAAAAATTTAAAAAAAAATAAATAAATAAATAAATTTAAAAAATTAAAAAAATAATTGCAATGCACTCGCCGAAGCAGCGACCACGGGACAATCGATGACTCGTCGTGAGATCGAAGGGCTGCACTCGCCGCCGGCAGTTTGTGATATATTTAGTGAAGACGAAAAAATTGACAAAAAGCGGTTGTTATTCAGAATAAAAAAAAAAAAAAAGAATAAAAAAAATAAAACATAAAATAAAAAAAATAAATAAATAAATGAAGATGACGAGAAGAAAAGCGCCTAGCGATTTTACATCCACACACACACACAGACAGACACACACGCGCGCGCGCGCGCGCGCGCGCACACACACACACACACACACACACACACACACACACACACACACACACACACACACACACACACACACACACACACACACACACAACGATATTATAGTGATGTAACGGTAAAATGTTCTGCTGACGAAAAAAAGAAAAAAAGAAATTAGGTATACCGACGATCGCGGCACGACGTTTCGTTGCCGGCATTCATTCGACTTAACGGGCATAGCAACGATCGTCGAGAGAAAAAAAAAAAAAAAAATATTGATGAATAGCTATTATAAGAGGGTTTGAAGATGAAGAAGAGAAAAGAATAAACTGATGATACACACGACACACACTATATATTGTAATATTATTTTTCGAACCTAGTAATGTAATGTAGATTATATTATGATATTGTAATAATCATTTCATATAGCAGTAGTGGGGAACGAGGTGGTTGGACGTTTATGAGATTAAATTAAAGTGGGCCCGGAAACTGGAGGCCTGATGCTCGCGGGAGTCGTTCGTAATATTTTTACCAAGTTTCACGGATATCGAGTCGATTCGAATACCATGAAAAATAAAAAATAAAAGAAATTAAAAAAAAATAATAATAAAAAAAAAACTCACGGATAGCCCCGCGACACTGGGCCTCATTGCCAGACGTTCGTGTACTGCCGTGAATCAGTCATTGATATTATATACACAATTTCGATCGCACCACTCGTGATGTAATATTTTTATTCACTCGACGGGATTAAAGAACGATATTCGAACGTCATTTTTTCCAATAACTCATTACATTATATATATATATATATATATATATATATATATATATATATATATATATATATATATATATATATATATGCATATGTATATATATATTTCGGAGAAAAAAAAACGTAATCACGAGCTAAACAATAAAATCCGTCGTAATTTCCAAACCCTCTGATACACAAAGATTTAAACTCCGACAGTTTCGTATTTATTCGTTGACTGAATCATCGCTGATTTTAAACGGAGGAACGCATACGCACCGCGGCAACGTTATTGAATGGTGGCGTCTGGTGATGTTTTTCATTACTCAATATCTGTCTCGATATTCGCGTATATTAATTTTTCTAGTAATATCCCGTAAGAATGAGGAGGGTGTGAGAATAGAAGTGTACAGTGGAAGACGAGTTGATTATATGTACGAAAATAAAAGAGGCAAGGCAAATCCACTCCTTTTACCTATGTCCTTATATATTATTTCTCGAGATGGTCATTTTTCCCCACTGCGGATCAACGTTGAAGTACTTGAAGCTGCGCGAAAATCGCTTGCTTCAAGAAGAATAAAAAATGAGTGTAAAAGAGACAATGACGACGATGCGAGACACTTTACTCTGCGATGTGCGAGCTGTTCTGGAAATACCATAAAAACTGGAGGACCGCTGGTCGATGCCTGACATTTTTGAGTATGCTATAAACATAATAAATATGTAGAATTTAAATACTCTTTCGTCACTAATCGAAGACCCAGCCCGCCTCTATGCTCCCTTACTATTTTATTGTTTAGAATTTTTTTCATGAGTTTTCTCTGATAGGACTTTGTTTCGGAGCAAGAAGAAACTATCCTTTTCCGCTTTCTCCCGCTCGTCGTTTTTCCCTAGATTGCGCATCAACGTTTAAGTATTTCAAACTGCACCAACGTCGCTTGCTTCAAGAAGAAGAATAGGAAATAAGCGCAAGGTGTAACAAAGTGACAATTATACGAGCCTCTTTACTTTGTGACGTGCAAGCTGTTTTGGAAATACAAAAAAAAACTAGAGGTCTGTTGGTTGATGCCCGACATTTTTGAGTACACTAAAAAAAAAGTTATTCTTACTGATTTTTTTCGATTCCAAATTTTTTTAGAGCCCGAAAATTGCGACATTAGCGTAAGTGTACATGGTCGTCTTGTTGTCGCAAAACTCTTATTTTAAAGTTGGCGTCGAGACACTACTGTGTCTCTTGATATGATAAGTACGTTAAATTTAAATACTCTTCCGTCACTCATGGTATGCAACGGTTCTTGAAGTCCTTGAAGTCCTGGAATGTCCTAGAATTTGCACCAATGTCCTCGATTTTTTTTATTTCCCCACAAATTGAACTTTTTTTAAAATGTATATTACTAGCAACCGTCCTAAAAAAATGTATATCACAGTGCGATGACACGAAGTGACGTGAAAAATTAGCTTAATGTGTTTCCGCTGCTCAAACATAGATTTATTATTGTCAACATTACACTTTATACATTAGTAGTGATATGAATTTTCCGTTCCGGATGAGAGTTAATCTATTAAGCTATGCGCAAAGCTTTAACAAAATAGTTACAACCCTTTCTTTGTCTCACGATAAGGCTCTCACTCTCACTCTCTACCTCTTTGTATCGTATAGAAAACTTTCAAACTCCACCCGGAAACTATCATCGCCCGGGGAAAAAATATATAATGTCACGCGAATATGACCCGTCGATATTCTATATGTTCCGGTAGGGTATATCGGTCTCGGAAGTCCTACGAAGCTCGAAGTTGTGGATTATCCGCGAGTACATACTATCGGATGTTTGCAGTACGACAGATTCATAGTTTTTTGAAAAGTTTTGACGACTCGTTACTTTTATGCGCCAAGTAGAAGACGATAGACACACTGCAATTGGATCGACGCGGTTTCACTGTGCGCTCGAATGCTTCAAAACGTGTAGAATATTGTTTTTTTTTTACTTTCCATCGTGGTCGATATCTCGATCGCTATAAATAGACGTCTATGTAATTGACAATACTGATTGATCTCCCGCCGTCCCCGTGGCAAGGCTCGTGCCCCGCGCACACTCGAATTTCAGTCTGATAATTTTCATTGAGAAGGCTAAGCGATAGATTTTCCACCACGCTTATCGATACCAAGGACGCATGGCTCCCAGAGTCCCCACCACTTGACACTCGTGATATCTTATCATTGTAGAATTAGACCTTTCCGGAAGATCCAGACTATCTCCATGGGTCGGTCTCGTCGAACATCCTCACGATGTTATCCCTCAACATTTTCTCCTGTTCTATAATCCAATGATTAAAAGAAAAAGAAGTCGTTAGCAAATTGCAACCCGAGAGCGTCGTACGATTAACCGAAACTCACCCGGCGTCAAATTCGCAATGACACACTGCTTTCTGAGAAACTCCAGGCAAAGATTCCTGGGCAAACCGAACGCGTGCATGTTGCACGTAAATGTTCTAAAATCGAAACCGCAGCATCAGCAAAATAACGCTAAAGCGAAATGATCGTGATAGTGTCTTGAGAGATCTTCGACGTTACCCCAATTGGCCAAAAACTATGTTGGCTTGAAATTTGCGATCCTCCGCGGCTATCGTTTCCTGATCGAGGGACTTCGAGCGAGGCGGTACCGGTCTCATGGCCCTCTCGCACTGCACAGCGTCGAAAAAGGCTGCGGTCCAGAATCGCATCGACGTCCAGATAGGTTGAACCCTCAGATGAGTGTACAAGTATTCGCGATACGGCTCCAAGCCCGGCACCTCGACTGAAACGAAATAAATAGAGAAATAAATTTCAAAAATAGCTTCCAAAAGTGAGAAAGGTCTCAATTTTATGCATCAAAAATCGTATTTCTGAGATTTAAATGGAAAATATTGGTTTGGGAGTAAAATCATTGTCGTTACCTTCGTTTAGTTACAATTTCGAGCATAGTTTCCTTAAAGAGGAAGCTATGCTCGAAACTGTGTAAGTACTTTGGTCTTAGTACTCAGTAATAGTACTTAAAGCATCGAAAAGTTCTTTGATACTTTAAGTACTGCCCCGCTCTGGTCTAGATAACTCTAGCACGACTGCGACTAGGAAGCAATTCCAAATCGGTGGTTGCACCAATTTCGCTAGCGTGTCGAGAGAGAAAATCTGCAAAATGTTCACCTTCATGATAGAATGTAAAGCACATATTCATGAGGCTCTTTGCTGGTGCGAAGTCGTCTGCTTCGTGGCACTCGAAGAGCGCCACAGCAAAATGTTGGGCCAGCGAGTAGAAGGAAGCTTCCGACACACAAGCTCCGGCCCTCCTCGCGTTCACCACTCTCGCGAACCAAATTCTACCGGATTCTGTCTGCAAAACGATTTTTAGTTCGCGGGTGAGTACAATCATTTGTCGACAACGACGCATCGTTGTCGCCTCGTCGAACTTTCAAATTCACAACGTACAAGAACCATCTGGCCGAAATTAGCTTTCTGTTCCTGATCGATGGTGTTCGGGGCCTCGAAGAGAAGCGGGACGAATGATTTCATGAAATCGGCAGCTGCCTCCTCGGATTGGCTGTCCGCAGATAAACTGGAAGCCCATGACTGAACCGATCCTGAAGATCCTATATCGATACAGAAAAAAAATGTTACATTGCCGGGAAATAAGGTATGAGTAATAATTAACGTCCCGAAAGTGCCGGACGACGTTTTTATTGTTTTGTTTTTTCAACTCTTTGGCAACGTTTATTCGATTTTTTAACTTTTCACCACGACGGAAAATTCAGAAAATAGAATAAACGTAGCGAAACAGTTCTCATGACGATTGCGATGTATTAAAAATCCATAAAACCGTCGTCAGACTGTTACAAAGCCCAAATAAACGACTTTGCTTGACCAAATATTGGAATGGCCCAGAACGACGTCGCTGAGAGAGTCGTCCGACCGTTTTTGCAAACGACGAGCAAGCACACGGCGAAACTGCGGTAAACCTGGTCATCCACAGACGGCTCTTTCCCCAGAGATTGGTTTTCCTACAGGGTAATCACCAATCTCCGAGAAAATTGTCTTCGCTCCATGATTCCATGCGCTAGCGCGCGGCCAGGCGATCCTTTTGCCGCAGTAAACCATGTTTTCCCATCACAACCTATCCAAGTACTTGACCGCGAGTCGTACCGCTTCACTTTTGGGACCGCCAGAGTCGCACAACAACCGCGCACCTATCACTGTCGATATTATTATCGACAGTGATAGGTGCGATAGTCAGGAAGGTAGAAACTTTCATGCTCACCGGATCGTTGCCAAGCTCTACGACCGTCCATGTTCGAATCCAAGCTCGTGCTCGGTCCGTAACCGTCCTGGTCGCTCGCCGAGCCGCTGCTGCAGGGAATATCTGAAAACAGCGATCTTCAGGAAACGACTAGTCGATCATAATTCTCCAAAACTCGGACGGTTCGTTGCCGAAATCGAGAGACGATTCTCGCATACCATCGAAGCTTTCGTATTAATCCAAGCACACAGATTCTATACGACTGAATTTAACGCGCGTGTGCGAATTTAATAAATTCACATACGCACGGTATAAGTACATTCACTAAGAAGCACGAGATAAAAGTGTAACACCACGCTCTACATTAATTATCTCTAGTCCTCGTGTATACGTAATTAAAGAGGGATAAACGAGGCAAGTGGATAAGCTAACACTCATTATGCATTCTATGACTCTACAGCGTATGTTTAACACGTCGAGCCGCAAGGAAAGTCGCCGTCGCTTATCCATTAATCGTTGTGTTTTCGACTCTCCCCATTAAGTACACTATCTATAAAACACACGTGTTACAGACTATTTTCTCTCCTCGTGACGATACAAAGCCACGTGTTACGAAACAATAACGATATCGAACGAACGTACATATTTTGCATTTGCATCGAACGACGGTGGGAACAAAAACACGTTCGTGGGGCTGGTTTAGCGTAAATAACAGACGCGACTGCGGTGAACTCTAAGTCCGCGCACACGGGATACAATATTCAACGAAACAATTGCAGTGGAAATCGTACGGTATCAACTACACTGATTCTGATTTACCTAAACGAAAAACAACCGTCTCATACCGATCTGGAGCCCTCGCTTTGCAACCGAACAAAACAAACAAACAAAGAAACAAACAAATGAAAATATTATATCGTCTACAGACCCGCAATGATGTACGCCCCGTCTCACGAGGCAAATATTAATATAATAATATTACAATAATAATAGTAATGATAATCATAATGATAATAATAATCCAATATATAAATTAAAATATCAGAGAATGTAAATCCGCACAGTCGCCAGAAGCGTTGTTATTCTCACCTGCTTTGTAATTGAGTTTTTCGTAAGGATCAGGCCCGGTCGCTTTGATATCCTTCTCCTGGAGAGGTTCGATGCTCTCCACGCTGTCCCTGTCCGGACTCATCTCGTCGTCGAGCTTTACCTCCTCCTTGCGTGTGGTGTTCGATCTCGAGGAAGCGATTTCCTCGTAGGTCATGCCCGGTGGATACTTTCTCGATCTCGAGTAAGTCGCCGAGCCCTGGCGCTCCAGTTTGTGTCGAGCCATTGCCTCGTAGTCCTCGTAGGAGAATCCTGGCCCGAATCTTGTCGAACGGCAAAGGTTGCAATTATTAAGAGTTGAATTCACCGGTCGATCAGTCATGGCAGATTCCCCCACGCTTTTTCTCCCTCGCCCATCTCGTAACGTGTTAAAAAAATTCCCTCCCAGGAAAATTTCCCTCCAACGTGGCATCACTACGGTCGATCAGTCCCATAAATGGTAGGGGTATGCATACGTCCAGTATACAAACCCCTACCAACGAGAGCAAATATCAATTCACTTACAAACTGATCGATGATTTTATTGGCACGATTGATCAAATAATACTAGGGTCAATGATCATTGGTCAATAACAGGCGATTTTCCGCCCATGTTGCACGCAAGGAATGTAGTTGCTTCAACGAAATAGGACATTTTTTGAATCGCTCGATTACCATATGGATCATCAGAATGTTTCTATTTAGTTGCGTATGCTTGTTATTTATGAAAACCTGCCTCGTCAACATAGACGCTCCGAATTTCGTTATTTGTATATTGTATACATTGATTCACGTTTACTTTCAAGTTAACATCAACGTTCCGAATCATTGATTAATTTCCCATAGATATTTTGAAATTTTAGCTGTAACAATCGTACCGATTGCAGGCAATATTTCGATTGAGGAAGAATCTCATTTCATTGCAAGGTGGTATAGAGTGGGAGCTTTTATCGATTGGAAATTGGCCCTCGGCAGGGAGAAAGAGCTCGTGTTACCTAGGAGGCCGAAGTTTTCGACGTGAAGCAAGATCGTTTTCCTGATTGAGCTCGCAAGAGGAGGGATGCGGCGGCGAGGAGGCCGGGTCCGACGGAGTGGTGTTCAAGTCGCTCTCCTCGAGGCTGCTGCTCAGCGCCGATCCAATTCTGTTGCCGAGCCCCTGGAGATACTCGCCACCGCCGCCAAGCGCCGATCTCATGGACCTTAGGGCGCCCTTCGTTCTGCCCATGAGGGATCCGCCCCCGTTGGATGGAAGCGCCGTCGTAACATCGACCATCGCCCACGCCTCGAAGAAACCCCGACGACTTTGAAGAATTAATGCGACCTCCTCGATGAAAGGCCACGTTCAGCTGAAACGAGAATACGTTCGAAGATTAACAGCGGCCAATAGACGTGCGGAATAAGTAATCCGGACGTTCCCATCCAGAGAGAGAGAGAGAGAGAGAGAGAGGGTGAGAGGAAATGCTTGCCGCTCGAGTGCTTATGCCACGAGCGTTCCCAACGTGCCCACGTGTACGTCTATGAATTTAATTGCCAGCTCGACCTTCGAGCTCCTCTCTCTGTAGGAAGACCGAGGCGGGGTAACGTATGCGGCGAGCCGCTCGCCGAATCGGCCAGCCGACGATACCGCAATTTCCGATAACGAGTGCGGAACCGGATCGCGTATGTATGTGGGACAAGAGGCGAACTATTTTAGCTCGAGGTGTACGGGGCGTCTGTCGAGGAAAAAAAAAGAATCCATTCTACGAAAAAAAAAATCGCTTGCATTGTCGCTGTGCCAACTGGCTGTGCCGCATGAAGGCTCAAGGAGGCAATCTTTTTTTCGCGGTTATTTTAATGCTCCGCTGGAGACTGAGACGAAAGTGACGTCGGAATCGTAGTCGGAAGAGAGTCTCACATGGGAGGCGTCGATATGATAGGGAAAAAAAAAAAATTCAAGTTTATAAGGTCGAGGAATATTTTTTTCGCGAAGAAGTAACCTTGGATTCTTATTCTATTGTGGGCGAACAATATTTTCTAGGGACCCGCCAATTTACTGCAAAAGAAAGTTGAGGTCATCGCCTTTATGCTTTTATTCCACGTTTAAGCCTGATTTCCGGATGTATTTTTTGTCACTAATCGCGAAAGCTTTACATGTTCTATTACTTGCCTCAATATTCCATATGTAAATTCGCGCCTGAATCGTAAAAGAATATTATTGTCGCGCTAATGTGGCATATAAATCGTGTTTGCATTTATTCTGCCTGATTCGCATATCGTCGAGTTAGCTATACAAGCTGTTCTTAAAATTTTTTAACGAGACGTATTTCTGATATTTTGGCATTTCATGAGACTTCGTTCATTGTTATTTTTTTTTTTTTTTCACTTTGTCTTGTATACGTGAATACATTTACTTATTTCTTCGACGTGCTCCCTCAATCTGCTATTGACCCGTTTGGCAAACGAACAATAGTAGATTGCAACCTCGAAACGCATGAATCTTGTGTATTTACGCAGAATAAAGGTTTTTGGCACTTGTACTACAAGCTGGAACGGGCACATCGATCGCAAGACTCGAACGTTGGATTTCGTTATAAAGCGGCTTTGCATTCGATGGGGGCTCGTTTAGATGCTTGAAACGCACGAACCTTGTGTATTTACGCAGAATAAAGATTGTTGGCTTTTATACTACAAGCTGGAACGCCTACAGCAATTGCAAGACGCAAACGTTTGATTTCGATATAAAGCGACTTTGCATTCGATGGCAAATTACGTGTCGCGCTTCAAATTATTTCTAGTCGGTGAAAATAACCGTAAAGAAATAAAGTATTTTCGTTGTTTACTATTTACAAAACATTCCGGAACGGACGAGCGGCACTGGTACGCGTTCCGCAATCCACCCATCTGCCTATATCTATATAATTTCTCTGGGCTATTCGCATGAGCGCAGCACTCTACCCAAAGTACCCAAAGTGAGTTCGGAACGCGTTGCTGTTGAAGTTTACTCGGCACATCGGCTCTGATAACTCGATTAATAAGACCGGAGCTCGTGGAACACGAATCGATTGAACGAGCATATTTTGACGACGTGAGCCTCGAAACGAGCCTCCAGCGCTCGCATCTGCGGGACTGATTGATTTATCGAAAGTTCCGAGACTGCGGGGACCCGGCTGTGGTATTGCCGATAGTAACAGCGAGCGGTGTATACGTCCACATGCCGAACTATCGAACAGACAACAGGTGTCGAGAAAAAAAAATCGTTCGATGTCCCTTTGAGACGGTGCATAAAAAAAAAAAAAAAAAATACTTGAAAATATTTATATCTCGAAACTGGAGACAATGAATGTGTGCGTGAGTGTGAAAGCTACAAAGAACGAGAGAGCCCGGCAGCGCCGGTGGGCGTAAAGTGTAACTCTGTTACGTGCGGTTTGACAAAGAACAAAGTGACTAACGGAAAGCCCGTGCGAAAATTTATCCTTGCATGATATACTCGGTTTATTGGGCACATCGGCGCTGATATAACGCGATTAACAAGACCGCAGCTCATAAAGCAACGAATCGATTGAACGAACATATTTTGACAATGTGAGCGAAATAAATAGTAACAATAGAGCGATGTGAAATAAATAAATAAAAGACTGGACGGCGTTTCTTCTCTTTTACTTCTCCCTTTCGGGACGGGCGCCAATTACGATAACTCGCACCGAGGACGAGCGCAGACTTCCCGGCTCGCTGCTGCCTATCTCGAGGGTAGAGGCATGGCTCAGCGATTAAACGTCGACAAATCAATCGAAAGTTCCGGGAGTCCGGAAGCTCGGGTGTTCGTATTGCCGATGGTAATAGCGAGCGATGTAAATCCGCATGCCCAACTGTCGAACTGACAACAGGTGTCGAGAAAAATATCATTCACTATCTTCTCATCGATATCGCTTTACATCGGTGCATAAATAGTACGCTACGACACTAGGGCGATAAAACTGTTTCTGACGAATGTTGCAATCACACGAGTTCGGAAAACTTTTTTCACACGAGTATGGTACATTATTTTATTTCACAGCGTGTGAAAACGGAGGTTTTACGCACGCGAAGCGTGCGCAGCGTCTCGAATATAGAAATATTCGAAATATTCGAAAATATTTGTCTCGAAACTCGAGACAAAGGAATGGATGAACATATGTGAAAGCAATAACGAACGAGAGCCCGGCAGCGCCGGTGCGAAAATACAATTGCCCTGTTACGTGCGATTTGACAAAGAATAAAGTGACCGACGGAAAGCCAGTGCGATAATGTACCCTTTGCGTGATATATCGTTGTCGCACAAACGCTCTATTTCCGAACGATTAAAATGTATTTCATTGCCGGCATTCGTATCTCGATAAACGAGCCTCAGCTGCACGACATCGCAGCAACACGGAGTATATTGGGTTTCGAGAGAACCGCAGTGCAGGTCGATGCATGTATATCGTATACGCTCCGCTACCTTCTACTCATACGGTTCGCCGTGATGCGGGTGCATAACTACGGTTTGTCGTAGTCTCTGCATTATTTTTTTTTATTTCCCAATAAAACAAGTCGAGTGTCGGGGATGACCGATTGAATACCAAACAGCGTTCTATTTACGCGTCCAACGGAATGCAAAACAAATTTGACCTATGGTAAACAAATTTGACCTGACCTTCGATGTGGATCAAAGACCAACTGTCGATATAGTGTCGGATGTAGAAAAAAAAAAAAGAAACTGGGGCTGCGAATGGACATTGATAGTAGAGTGCAATATTTTTTCGGAATGAAACAGCTTTCATCGCGAAAATCGGCTGCTGCACTGCATGCGTTACGTACCCTGTGATTATGGTCCACTGTGATTTTATAGGTAACGTTCCATGCGAGATATTTTCCGTCGGGAAAAATATCGGTGAATACTCGGGCGAGGGAGAAATTGCGCCAGTCCACTCTTCCTCGGTTGCCGGAGGGAACAACTCGGAGGCACACGTGTTTGACGACTAACGTATACTTTCCACTTCGCGTCTGACAGACGGCAAAACGCCGCATAGAACGCTCTCTTCCCTTCCCTCCTCGAGCAGCCTCACTCGCCACGTGACAGCGTTGTTACCCGCGCAGCCGCGCGCACGGATCAATAATTCGTGCACGGACACCCCTGGAATAGCAGGCTGATCGCATCCAGGAGTGACGCCGTACGCCAGTCGCCGCCGGTAACGAGCCGACCACAAGTAACAAACTCCGCTTCGCTAAGAATAATGTCAAAACGAAACTTTTCCGAAGTCTCGCGCCGTCGAATCTTCAAATGCACGGAAAAATAAAGAAAAGTAACAAAAAAATCCTTTGTCGTTTGAGCAGGTTGTCAGTTTCTCTGTATTTATTAATAAAACGTGGTCCACTTTAGGTCTATATAGTGACTAACACACTTGGCTCTCGGAGACGCGGCGAGACAGTCGAAACCGGGGTGTGCGCAAACCGCATCGGATTATACGATTGATCGTGTTAAATCTATTATCTTTCGTCGATTCGATTAGATCTTTGGATAGGTTTAACGACGTATTTTGAATTATTTACTTTACACATATCGATTAGCCATTTACAAAAATGAGGCGGTTTTTTTTTTTTATAAATAAATACCTTCGGCTAACAAGTACACCGGCTATAGTGAATAGAGACGAATAAAGAATGTTTTAAATTATGGCTTTTTTCATAAACTACATTACAACACCGTTTCACTTCCACGCTTGTTTCTGTGCTTTCTGTGATGCTAGTTTCTTAGTTACGTATGACGATATCACCAGAGCCGCGAGCACGATAACGATGAGGTAATAATCGAAGTCTTCCTTCAGAACGTCGAAGGTCTTTGACGGCGCAACGCGTGTATAATACAGATCTGGATTGGAATTAAAAAGAAATTTAAACATACATTAAATTTTGTCGAATAATCCCATAGAGATGCTCTTACTCACCGAGACCGTGCACAAAGACTAAACAGGTACTCTCAAGGCCACTGGGACTTGTGTGAATTCCCGACACTCTAAATACACTTTGGTTATAATTAACAATGGCATCCATGTGAATCGGTAATTCTGGCATGTATGGTATCACTCCTTCCTCTCTCATCTCGGGATTGATAGGCCTTCTCGGATCTACCATCATCCATGGTAACTCCAATATCCCACCGTTCGCCAAAGACACTATTATGTGTTTGCTCGTTATCCCCTTCTCGGTTATCGTTTCGCGCATTGATTCGATCGATGCGGGAAAGATGAATGCCTGTCTTTCGACGATCGGCAATCTTGTTGTTGTCAATGACGAGAACACTGCAGAAAAGAGGAGTAATGTTAGTTATCCGTGCTGTCTAGTGTAGACGCAAGATAAAATTTAAGGACTGGGACGATTTCAACTCCTTGAAGGATTTCAAGTCCTTAGAGGATTTCAAGGTCTCAAAAGATTTCAAGGACTAGGAGGATTTCAAGGAGCGCCAGATACGCAGTCATCGCTTCTGCGATTACGATAATACGGACGTTGCGTTAAGGCCAATTACCTGTGGTATTACTTTGCATCTTTCCCTCGTAAAGTTCCAACGAAGCAATCTCAGTCCTTCGACTCTTTTCGTTGAAGTAACTGTACAGTACCCAATTCTCCGAGTGCACAACGTGGATAGGTCCGCGGACTCGTTTGTGCACTACGGAGAATATCATAGATCCCGATACGACATCCAGGAGATACAAGTTAAGCGTATCTGCAGAGTGTATTTAACATTAGACGACAATTTTAAATAAATTGTGAATTTGATTGCAACAAAATTACGTACTTTTATGCGTGCTGCCGACACCTTCGGTGACGATAGCTACGAGGTTTGGATTTATGTACTTGTACAGTACAGATCGATCGCCTAAAACGCGACCCTGCGAATGTACATGCTCCAGCGGATTCTTCGACACAACCTGGGCTATCTTTTGGGTTTTCGGAGCGAGTACCAATTCCCAAACTTTATGGGCGATCAACTCCTGCAAGAGTAGACGATTTGACAAAGCCTGCGAGAAGCAGATAGTCACGACAATCGGATAAAATCTGTTACAAAACCTGTGACGTGCTGTATGACAGTGAAAACCCGGAAAGCACACCCGTCGTTCGATCGGCGGTGAAGAGATAGGCGTTCTTGCCAGCTGCCGCCGCGACAGCCGTCGCGGTTTCCGGATACACGTGAACTTTGTCGCGACTGTCTAAGATCAGAATGCCGCGGAGAAATTCCTCGGTGGCCGCATGCAAAAGCATGGATTGCTTGATTTTGTAACCCAACTTCTCGAGGCCTCCAAGGGCCTGGCCGCTAATTGGGTTGAATGTGTAAACTACTCCCTCTCCGGTATTCTGAAAATGCATCGGTAAAACACAAGTTTACAATCGATTCATCCGCACCGTTGTTGATTTCCTCGTTCAAGATATTTTGTCAAACCTTGTCCGTGGCCAATAGAGCGCACTGAGGGGGATGCGGGAAATGAATGCTTCCTCGCTGAACATAGAGGAGCATTGTATTGGAATCCTTCGTCAAACCCTCGATCTTTCCGACCCTCAGTTGCCATATTATCTCGCCCTTTCTCGTCTCAATTCCGTAGAGCTGCAAAGCAAACATTTCAAACCCTCGTCAAAATCTCTCATCGTCCTCGTGTTTCGGACTTATTATCACGATAGTTCTTGTCGGTTTACCTTTCCAGGCGCAGTGGCGACAACGATCATTTTGTGTAGGCCAAATTTGTCCCTCACTAGATCCGCTCGTTGACTGGATAGTTGCGGTATCACGCCGAACACGGTTTGAAGCAACGTTTTCGCTTGATTAGCCTGAGCACTTATCCTCCTCATCATCATCCCTATTACATCCCCTGGTGAGAAGCAATAAAAGCGTTAATAAAAGGAACGATGCAGAACTCGATCTGCAGAGCTCGAATATATTTAATAAAACTCATAAAAACTTCTAATGAATTCACGTCAGCGTCAGCGACCAAAAAGTAAAATCTGCGTAAAAGATACAATGTTTGACGTAGATGATGGTAATTGTATACTTGGGTATGTCCGATTAAACGCCTCGTCGCACTAGCCTTCGATGCATGCATACGATGAAATAGAGCGATAGCCATGCGATTTTTCTATAACAATAAAAACTCCGCTCGACGGTCTAAAATCTCGCTAATCCGAGGAACCTGTTAATTAGTAAAACCAAGCTATCTACAGAATCCATGGACGTGTGTAAACCATTCGAAGTCTCGAATTTACGTCGCCACGAGCGTCATAAAAAATATAGAAAAAAAAAGGAACAAATCAATCCAAACCAGCCTGTCCTGTTTCGCTACTTACATGAACCGTCTACATCAATACCTGCCGGCAGCCATTCGTAAAAGAAAGTTAATTAATATGACTTAGCATTGGTAAACATATCGTAGGTATTGTATCAATTGTTCGACCGCTGATGTTTGTGTATGCAAATAATCGTTATAATAAATCATTGAATGTTGTCTACGTGTTTCCAGAACAGGATATGTTCCCTAATCAGAGCTTCATAGGATTCATCTCGTGAAAGAATGTTTGTTAGTTCCGAACCACCGTAGTTGATGAATTGATTAGATCTAACATGTTATATATATATATATATTAACTTACTCTCTTTCTGATCGAATTCGGTTTCGATTGTCTGATCGCGATCGGACATCGGCAGCTCCAATATTTCCACGGCTACTATATTGGCCAAGGCCTCCTCCCTCGACCATATCAATTTATTGTGCTGCAACAGAGCGACCCCGTAATCTTCCGAAGATACGAAGTGCAGGCAAGTCACTCCGGTCGCCTGTCTCGGACACATGGAAGCCATGACGCTCGGTGCCAGAAGGGAGTTGTGTATTATCGATGCGGATAGATTCGGCAACGGCGTCGAAGTGAGTAGCTCGAAAGCGTTTATTTCCGTTACCTTGTGGACGAATTCGTTGTATAAAAAATATATACGCAAGGTGAATTAATGGAATCGACGATCGATCGAACAAACGGATACTTACCCCATCCTTGTACGTTGTCTCCAGCAGTACTTTCTCGTTATCGGCCAAAGTCACGTACAATCCAGCATCGCCGTTTATGTCTCTCTGGATTGGAACGGGTACTTTGCCCACGACAATCAGGCGCTTTCTCAACCCATTGTCTGCGCTCACAACGATCACGGAATCGTCGCCGGGAACCGATTCCAGTTTGTACGGTCCCTGAGCTCCGGCACCGAATATCTTATCGGTAACGATCATCGATGCACCTTCGGGAGTCGGATCGGCCGTATCAAACAAATTAACGAAAAATAGTATTCCCAGTGTGTTGCCGCCCTTGAGACACGCTAAATACGGCGCTGCCAGCACACATCTGCAAGTTCAGAAATCCAGTGTGACAATCGATTCACTAACTGCCGGTCTCGGCATCGACGAATCTTCTCACCGAGTATCCTGGTCAACGGACGTCGCAGAAACTTTTCTAGTTTTCAATTTTTCTCCGGTTTTACTGTCGTACGACGTCACCTCTACGCCGCTATTGTAGATAGGCAAGATGTGGTGCAACGTACCGTCCTTGATGTGCCATTTAACGTCCTCCAGCCTAAGCGATAAAAATAAAATACGATTAACGTCTGCGAAAGTCCGATTGCTCGAAAGACATGTATCGTGACAAAATTTATCGCGATATAAATTCGCGTTGCAAAAACTATACATTTAGTAGGTGAAAAAGTAACTGGCCATTATGCAAAGTGATAGATTTTCGTATATGTGAAATTTATCTTGAAAATAACGACATATACATGTATCTATATATATCAGAGCTGGGCAAAGTACCAAAAATATACTTCAAGTACAAAGTATCACAAGTACTTGAAGTATTTCTCAAGTACTTTTGGCAATTAAGTTCGCAGCATTAAGCGTTATCTGGGCTTTAACAAAAAAAAGGTGCAAGGTAAATCGCACATGGCTTTGTTCATTGTAAAAAAACGTTAACGAAATTTTCGTAATCCGTCATTTTGAGGCTATTTTTTATGCATTCTTCAATTTTTTTACATCCATAATAAAAGCGATAACAAGATTTCAAAAAAATGTAATAAAAAAAAACAAAAAGTGTTCCTTTTCAGCCCTCATCGTTTTTTTAACATCTTTTTTTTCATAAAAAAAGAACGAAATGGAAAAACGAAAATAAAAGAAAAACAAACAAGTACCAAGTACTTGTATTCGGAATTTCAAGTAGTGCGCAGTTCTGATACATATATATAGTGCTCTCTATAGTAACATATAAAGAACCTTTCGGCATTGTACAATCCCACTGTGGAAAATGATATAAATGGCGTGTCTGGTCTGAAAATCCAACACGATAGTTTCGAATTATTAGATACATTGTTATATTTTCATCCCGATGTTCGTCCAGATTACAACTATGAAATTATATCATCAAAAATAAGTATTCTAATACACACCTCTCAGGGTTCTGTTCGGCGACGGGCCACGCATTGAGAATGTGCCCCGAAGCTAGATCCCAGGCTCGGACTATCGCCGGAACTCCGCCACTCACCGATATCAAATCGCCGTCGCCGGAGTTACCCAAGTATCTGATCCGTCCGGGATAGCCTTTCTCCAAAACTCTCCTCCACAGAATCTGGCCTGAGGGTGTCACGCGAATATAGAATTCCTCCTAACGTCAGACAAGAATTAATGAATCGTAGATTAATCTGCGGAGACTCACCGGACTTGATATTGAGGGCAGCGACAACATTCTCCTCGGTCGCGACGATGATCTTCTTCGCCGTCGACACGGTATCGAAAGTCGCGAACTTTATTCTTCCGACGTAATTTTGTCTCCTGTTTCGAGAAAGAAGAAATAGTAAATAAATGCAACTATTTGCGATCGGTGATACACGGTATGAAATTGGAGCGACTGTCAATGGGAGTTCGTGCATGCGTGTCGATTTTCAAGAGGCTCGCGGCGACTGACGAGTTTAACCACGCAAACGCCATCGAGCCATTTATTTACCAGTCAAACTTTCCGACTTGATCCTCGTAGAGTCCAAGCGAGAGGCTGAACAGTCCGAACAACAGGAACAAATACTGAAATAGCTGTGCATCAGCTATAAACCGGTTCATGTTTCCTCTGAAGCTCCACACAAACGGAGTCATGATAACGAACAAACCGAGAGGGCCAGTGTGTGTCCCTCGAGCTTCTGCTAGGAAGCGGCCATATTGAAAATGATTAGGCACATGACCCCTACCCTCTTCCCAGGCGTTTAAATGACCGATGAATTATTAAATGGCCCCTTCCTTGCCCAACGACGGTGGAGGAAAAAAAATAACACTCATAATTGTACAATAATATACCAGATCTATATTTATTATTGCCGGCACTCGGCCACTGGCCTGAAGCCGCAAGGAAAGATAAACAATGTTTGTTATTCGGTTTCACGTGATTATTCGATAGTCATATAAAAGTATAAAAGAAAATCGATAATTAATCTTAGTGTACGAATTAATTGTGATAAATAAAATATTAATTTATTCAACGATCTGTAAGGCTCGATTCCGGCGTTGCCTCGCAGACGAAACCGGAGCTGAATCTCCTTTTTTTTTATCTCTAATTCTTTTTATTCCTTAACATCGCCAACGCCGTCCGGATTAATCGCGAACATCGCCTCGCTCTCGGGCAAACACGGCGAATCGTATATCTTGCATATCCTCGTCTCACCCCTGCCCTTGCGCAGGGACAATCGGGTCGTGCTCGAGTGAGCCATTATGTTGCCGCCGATCGGTTTCTTCTGGTCTCCCCCGAACATACTCGCCACTCCGTCCACGTTGGCCACCACCTGATTGGTAATCACGACGGCCACCCCGTGCTCGTCCGCGATTCTGAGAAGCATCCGCAAAAATCGTGCGAGATGTATCTGCCGCGAGTTGAGCTCGCCGCGTCCCGTGTAGTCGGTTCTGTAGAGTCCCGTGGCGCTGTCGACGATCAGAAGCGCGTATCGCGACTCCGTCATCATCGCGCTCGCTTGAATTATGAGCTGGGTCTGGTGATCCGTGTTGTACGCGCGGGCGCACGCGACGTTGTCGAGAACCGAATCGCCGGCGATTTTGTACCTCTCGGCAACGGCGATCAATCTCTCGGGTCGGAAAGTCCCTTCCGTGTCTATGTAGAGGCACTTTCCCTCCGCGCCGCCCATATCAATAGGTAGCTGACAATTAACGGCCAGCGTGTGGCACAGCTGAGTCTTTCCTGTTCTGAATTCCCCGAAGATCTCGGTTATCGAGCCCGTCTCTATTCCTCCGCCCAGCAGCCTGTCCAGCTCCGCCGATCCTGTTGTGACGTAGACGATGTTGGCTCGCATCTGATGAATCTCCGTGGCGGACTTGAAGCCCATCACTACGAGCTTCGAAGCTTCCTGAAGGATCTTATCGGCTTTGCCCTCGCTGATGCCTTTTATCGCCAAGAGATGTTTCTTCGGCGCGTAAGCGACCGACTCGACTGTGTAGTATCCGGTTTCCTGGAGCTTCTTGATGTCAGCGGCGGTGATGCCGTTGCCCTGGAGAGAAATAGGTTAATCGTGCTGTTAGAACACAAATTTCTGTATAACGTGTTTTACACTGTACAAAGAGTCGCGATCTCGAAGATCGCGGCATGGACATCAAATTTTATCTTTGGCAAGTCTCTGTCGACACGTGGCTTTAGGAAGAAAAAAAAAATTGTTCGCTTGTAGCCTTTTATTCTTTAAATGAAAAACATTTATAACCCAATGAAATTTAAGTCTCATGCAGATATCTTCGGGGTCGTGAAGGGTCGACATCAAATCTTACCTCGAGAGTCTTGATGAGTTTCGCTCCATCGCTAGCGTCGTCGAGCACCTCGTCCTCTTGAAGAGATCTCGTTGTTGCTGTTGCTCCGACGGACATTGTTTTTTGTTATGTTCTTTTCAATACTTTATTCTCGATCGACTGCAGGAAATTGCAGCTAATGTATCGAGAAATCGAGGACGAGACACAGTAGTGCCGTTACGATTGTTAGTCTGCGACGCTGAAAAGACAATAACCTACCTGAACTCGTCGAGACTTGTCTTTGTCAGGGAGAACGAAAATAAAATTGGCGGTTCCAGCCCGGCGATTTTCTGACTGGCTTCGAATTTAAACCCGGTCAGCTGACGGCTCTGCCCGCCCCCAGCCGTCAACTCTACGAGTCACTCGGCGGCTCATAAGTGCACCGTTCACATGAACGACCAATGGTAGCGCACAAAATTCACTGGAGAGCGGAGTTCATCCAATGGGAAAGAGGTACTTGGTCTGCGGCATAAAACCGGACAATAAAAAGGCCAAAGAAGAACACATTGCGACCCGTTCTGGAAAATACAAGAAAGGGAAATGTCAGACCGATTTGTGTGCGTTGTTTATTCAAAGAATATGGATAGCATAGAAGCGTACTTCCCATAGCCCACTTGAAGCCAAAAAGTTGTGGTGATGTCGACGAGCTTATCACCCCAGTGGTAAGATGTCGCTACAGTAGCGTGCGAGTGTGTATTGTACATGTGGCCACATGTGCAATACACACTCGCACGCTACTGTAGCGACACCTTACCACTGGGGTGATAAGCTCGTCGACATCACCCCAACTTTTTGGCTTCAAGTGGGCTATGGGAAGTACGCTTCTATGCTATCCATATTCTTTGGTTTATTTTTAAGAGTTATGACATTTAAACGTTGTCACTGACCGACGAATTTTTTTTAGTAACCCAGTACATAGAATTGATAACAACAATGATCGATCTCGTACTCTCGAAGGGACAAGTCTTCGTGTGGAACGCCGAAGGTAAATCGCTTACAGAGAAAACATTCAATTATTCGGAATATCTACTAGCGAATCTTTCCCATTTGTTTCAGACTGGTTAACGCTCAGAAGCGAGCACAGAATCGTCGGCGAATTGATCGGTTGCTTGCCAAAAAAATCGAGACAGGACATTCTTCATGGCTTACCTCTGATGCTCCAGCCTGAAGAAGTTATGCTGCTGCTGGAGAAAAATATCGCCAGGCTAATCTCTTACGGTTGTTTGCAACAGAAACCAAGCGATAGTTTGAAGAAGGCAGTGGATGAGTACAGAACAAAGTTGTTTCATGAACAAGCGGAATGCTTGAGGGAAGAGAGGAAACACCAGGTTTTTTGACATTTCCATCTATTCGAAATAATATTCCATACATTTAAAATACTATTCCATAAATTCCAAATAATTGTATATTTTATTTCAATGGAATGCTTCTTTAACACGACACATTACAGGTAGATTACCGACAACAGAGGTGACTGAGATAGTAAGCCTGCGTATATCACAAAAATAATCGAAAACTAGCAAACAGAAGTTCTCAATATAACAAAAATGAAAAGACAATTTAAGATTATAAACTGTTGTAAATTTAAAAGAATATCATTATAACTATAAGTACAAAAATTATGTATATTCCCTCCAAATTGCTGAGCTCTAATTATTTGTAGCTCAAGACAACTGAATTTGCCAGTCCCTTAAACACCTTAAAGGAAAGGCCTGTGAAATTCAAGCCTGAATATTCATTCTCTGGTCTCACAATACACGAGATCGCTGAGTTCCTCGTAATGTTAGTGTGGTTTACATTCTCATGAAAAGCCCTCGATGTAGTTAAGCATGTGTTAAGCCGTGGCACTCTAAAGTGAATTCGACTAAAAATAATATCCCATAAATTCCAATAACTACCCCATATATTTCAAATAATGTTGAATGCAATTTTCACCGCTTTTTTTTATCTCCAGGTATGCATGATGATGGACAAAATAGTAGAGGGCAAAAAGAGAAAGATACTGGGAATAAAAACTACTAAGAAAAAACTGAAGAAGCCTCTGGACGGCGAAACGCGTGAAGCACTGGAAAGTATAGAGATAGATAGGGAAGCGTTGATGGCAGAGGAAATGGCGAAGTTGCCAAAGCTTGAGAGAACAGAGGCTCTGTTGCAAATTCACACAGGTGAAGACATTTTTTGGGACGGCGGAGATATCGGCAAAAAATTCAAACATTCGGCTAGTTTTTATCTGACATCTTTAGTGGGACTTTTAAATTAAAATCTCAAAGAAACAATACTGTCAAAGTCCTCCCCCCCTTCACCCCAAACCCATCTTGGACTGATTATTCCGAACCTCTCGAGGTCGAAATCTCCCCAGGGCCACCCTGTAGGCTTTTATATATAACGTTTTATTTCGAAAAGCAGTTTAATAACTACGTTTTTTGTTTTACTCCAGCATATCCTTGGCTGAAGGAGGATGATGTCAAAACGGCAGAATGGAATTATCCACGCACCAAGGAGGAAAAACTGAGATACGGGACGTACAGAGATCTGTGGGAAAAAGGATTTTACGTGTCCAGTGGAGAAAAATTTGGCGGGGATTTCCTCGCATATCCAGGTTTCAGAATACAAACACGCGGATTTGGGACCTTCGCGTCTGGCCGGAATGCCTAATATTACGTAAATATCTTTCAGGCGACCCGATAATGTTTCACTCTCAGTTCATAATCGAGTGCAAGGACAAGGACAGGGAAATAGCGATAACGGAGCTGGCGGGTCAATGTCGAGTGGCCTGCCACGTCAGGAAGACCCAAGTGTTCGCGACGTTCGCGGACGACTCCGAAAGCGACGTCAAATATCAATCTTTTCAATGGGCCGAATCCAACATGTTCTCGCCGATTTGACGATAAACTTTTTGCGAACGTTGTGGAAGACGCGCATGTTTTTAAAATTTTTATTCCAATGTCGATAAGATAGACTAACAGTTTTACCATCGGCTAAAAGACAATTTTTATTGAACAATTATTAAACATTTTTCTGGAGCAGCTTCAAATGAGGTCTATGCGTTTGAATGTGTCGTGCTGCTTCTCCGGCAAAACATGGAAGTGCTTCTTGTAAATAACGTGTCCCTCACGTCCACCGTAGCATCTTTGGATCCATGTGTGATCCCACATGAGATCCACCTTCTCGCAGGTGACCACCACCTTACCGGGCTCCATAGCCCACAGGGTACCGTTTTTCCCAAAGCCAACCTTGATTAAAAAAAAGTTATTATCTCACTGCGTGTTTGGTACGACGATACTACTTTTCTTTTTTGATTTGCAAAGCTTGCTCACGTTTAGTCCCGGGTGGAATCTCGTTTTCAACTGGGTGACCAAGATCTTTCCAGCCGGCACTTGGTGACCGTCCTGAACTTTCCATCCTCTGTGCTTCGGTCTCGGATGTCCCGGCTTGATTCTCGTACAGGTACTCGATTTCTTGGACGCGTGACGTACGGTTACTGCGTTAAAAAAACAATACAAATTACCTTTTGCAAGATAAACACGTTGAATTCGCACAGCGTAAACCGAGTGATCGCAGAGTTTACCTTGGCTACATGTCGCAGGGTTTATTACATTTTTCTGGACACTCCGGAGCGACGAAATCATCAGATTACTAAGCGATGCCATTCTTAAAAGATTTGCCACTCGTTCCCCGTGTGGCTTCTTTTCCGGTGTTTATCACAATTGAATCTGCAAGGTTGATCGCACCGGAGCAGAAATATTAAGCAGCTGAGTGATCAGCTGATCGACCGAAGCGGGCGACGCGGGTTCAGCAACTTGGAACAAAAATGTACACGGAGAATGGGAATCAACGAGGGCGCGTCGGTAAGAATTCTCACAACCCGCAACCGCTAACGTATTAACTTTCTGGCATGCGTGTACGGTTAGCTTTGTTGCCGAATCCCTATATGACAATGATAAATATTCGTTCCACAAGACGATTGTTTACACACTGACCTTGTCGCGTCCCGAAGGGACCTTCGCAATTATCTTAACTCGAGCTACGATTACCTCCGCACATCGCGTGTATTTTTAACCCGTTCATCTATGAACAATTTGTCACAAATTAGAAACGGCAACAATGGATCGCGATCATTCGGCAAGGTGTCATCCAACCGGTTCCCAACGAACTCCGTTATAAAGGACACGAGTGCACGAACCTTTATGATGAACGTCTCACGCTCTCCCGGATGACAGTGAAATGCGTCAATTTTTCCACCCTTCGAGTTAAGTTTATCGAATATACGCGAACATGACAGCTAACATACACAGTGGATCTACGCCCCAAAAAACAAAACACAATAAACAGATCAGTAAAGAATGCAGCGTCGAATCTGGAGGATTAAGGGGCGCGTACGTAAAAGTCACACGATATTAATTAACATTATAATTCCCAAGTTTTGTGAGGATTATTCATTATTCGATATTTTTAGGAATTGGTGGTTGTTGCTGGGTGTCATACTGATCCTCACCGCTGGCACAAGATTCTACAAGGTATCAGAGCCCCGGCATGTATGGTAAGGTCGTCCCTCCGCCTCCATTTCTTGAGCCCCGAATTTATTGAATCGATAATAATTCACTTGTATTTTGCAGCTGGGACGAAACGCACTTTGGAAAGATGGGCAGTTGGTACATCAATAGAACTTTCTTTTTTGACGTACATCCTCCCTTGGGCAAGGCAAGTTTTTTTCACCGAGGTTTTTTTTACTTAAAAAAGATAATACTCTTTCGTAATGGGAATACTCCACAGATATTTACTATTTTTATTATTTACAGATGCTCATAGCTCTGTCGGGTTATCTGACCGGCTACGACGGAACGTTTCCTTTCGAGAAACCTGGCGACAAGTTTGAAGAAGTACACTATGTTGGCATGAGAATCGTCGGTATTCCGAATACGCTTAATCACTGAATAGTTGTTTGTCCGATAGAATTAAACTGATCGGGCGCTACTTTGGTAATGTTGCAGTTCTGCACGTGTCTGGGAGCGTTGATAGTTCCTCTGGCTTACCTGATAGTCTGGGAGCTAACAAAGTCTGTGAGAGCCTCAGCCCTTTCAGCTATGTTTATTCTCTGTGGTTTGTGCAGTATTCTAGAAATTCATTCGTCCGTTCGTTTCGGTAACAAAGACCTGATCATGTTTGTATTTCCAGATGTTGGACTGCTCACCCTGAATCGTTACATTCTCCTCGATCCGATACTTCTGTGCTTCATGATGTGCGCCACGTGGGGAATGACCAGAGTCGGTTCTCTGCGAAACGAGCCGTTCACGAAATCCTGGTGGGCGTGGATGGCCTTCACGGGAGGTTCCCTCGCGTGCACGATAAGCGTCAAATTCGTCGGTCTTTTCGTCGTGCTGCTCGTCGGCTTCTTCACCGTTTACGAATTGTGGCGAGAACTCGGCGATCTGAGCAAACCCGTGGTAAAACTGAATTTTACCTTAATCCTTGTATTAACGACAGCCACGAGATTTTTTGGACGCGATCTCAAGATACTAAATGGTCTCTGTTACAGACGTACGTTGGGAAACATTTGCTGGCACGGGCCATCTGCCTCATAGTCTTACCGATCGTTATGTACATGCTCTTCTTCTACATTCATCTTACGGTCTTAAACAAAAGGTAAGAGGTCACTGTGTCTGATACCAGGGACTAATCTTTATTTATTTTTTACATTTTTTTTTATCACAGATTGATCAATATAATATTTAATTTCAGCGGCAGCGGCGACGGTTTCTACAGTTCTGAGTTTCAATCTCTGCTCGAGGGTAATTCACTGAACAACGCTACGATGCCTCGTCGGCTGGCCTACGGGGCAACGATAACGTTGAAAAATCATCGTACAGGCGGTGGTTATTTGCACTCCCACTGGCATCTTTATCCCGAGGGCGTAGGCGCTCGTCAGCAACAGGTAGCGTTCTTCATTCCAATAATTATCCCAGCGGAATAATTATTGTCGCGTATCGATTACGGGTGGAGATGAAAGTTCGACGATATTTATTTCAGATCACTACGTACTCCCACAAGGACGACAACAACGTGTGGCTCGTGAAGAAGTTCGACAGCGAGGAGATCCCATCGGAACCCGAGCTCGTCAAGCACGGCGATCTCATTCGTCTCGAGCACGTTATCACTCGACGGAATCTGCACTCTCACAAGGAGATCGCCCCGATATCGAAGAAGCATTACCAAGTCACGGGTTATGGAGAAGTAAACGAAGCTCCCCTCTCCTCACATTTCAACCAGCCTGAAACCAACCGGTCGATTGGTGCACAAAACCAACTTTGATTTCAACTTTCGAGAAGTTGATTTTTCAGCGATATTAAAAGACCAACAGGAATACGAACCGTTATATGTATCGGATACGAGGTTGGTTTATCGTTGGATTTTCCTAAAACAACCTTTCGACATAGAGTCGGAAATTGGGTTGTTTTTGGAAAGTCCACCTACAAACCAACTTTCTATACGACACATATAATAGTTAGTATTACGGGTCGTTTTGAATAATCAACCAAAAACCAACCTCTAGAAGAATGGAATCAGAGTTGGTTCGATTGGTTGAGTTAGAGTAGATTGTTCGAAAACAATCCAAGTCGAACCCAAAGTTTTATGGTTGGTTGTTTCGCGAGGGTCGACTAACTTCTACAATGACAATCGAATTCCAGAACGGAACGGGCGATGCCAACGACGTTTGGAAAGTTTTAATCGCTAACGGGAAGGAAGGCGACGTAGTCGAGACTGTGACGAGCAAATTGAAGTTTGTTCACTATCTTCATCATTGCGTATTGACCTGCAGTGGCAAAACTTTACCCAAATGGTTCGTACCGATCGAACAGCCTTCTCTCGCTCTAATTTTCAACTGAGTGACATTTTTTATTAAAACTATTTTTTCTTCTCACAGGGGTTACAGTCAACAGGAAGTATCGTGTAATCCCAATATGAGGGACAAGAACGGTCTGTGGAATATCGAGGACAACAATTACGCCAAACGTATGTTCGAGTCTTACGCGGAATCGATATCGCTAATAATGAATAAGAACAATTAGATAGTTTTTTTTTTTTTGCATTTTCTTTTAACAGTACCGAACGTCAGCTTTCAAGTCTACGCACCAGGATTCTTCGCGAGATTCGCCGAGTCCCACGCGGTAATGCTGCAAGGCAACTCCGATCTGAAGGTGAAAGAAGGCGAGGTCACGTCGCGGCCTTGGCAATGGCCGATTAATTACAGAGTATGTTTCCCCTCTTGCATGACGAAACTACGATAATTTTACAAACCATCCTGACAACCGTCTTACCATTCACAGGGGCAATTCTTCTCCGGAAACAATCATCGTATATACTTGCTCGGAAATCCGATAATATGGTGGGGAAACATTGCCTTCCTCTTATACTTCGCAGTCGTCTACCTCCACATTTCCGTGAGGGAGCAGCGAGGCTGCGAGGACAGTGCGGCGGTCGCGGCCGAGAGAAGAAAACTCAAGGACGCCGGAAGTTGGCTCTTCGTCGGATGGCTTCTTCATTACGCGCCTTTCTGGGCTATGGGACGTGTTCTCTACTTCCATCACTACTTCCCAGCATTGCTGTACAGTTCGATGCTGACCGGCGTGACGCTGAATTTCATTTTCGAAGGAATATTGTTTCTGCTTCCCGGAAGAATCGGAAATACGCTCTATCACGTTCTACTGAGCGGCGTTGTATCTGCTACAGCATACAGGTGAGTTTCCACTCATGCTCGAACCAGGATAAAGTGAACACGATAAGGTAATAATCGCAAATACATTTCAGCTTCTATCTGTTCGCTCCATTATCATACGGAATGGACGGTCCGTCCTCGGTGGATCCAGCGAGCTCGATGCATTCGCTACGATGGCTCGACACGTGGGAATTCTAGATATCGAAATCTTAATCGGGATCGATTATCTCTATTAAGTTGTACGTCATGCGTATTCAAGAGTTTATTTATAACGAACGTTGAAGAGATAGAAGAGAACGGGCCTCGTACCTTTTCTACGAGAGAAAAAAATGATGTTGAAGGTGTGCCTTTTTTTAACATATAAATAAATATCGATAAAACTATATTTTATAATCATAAAATTGAAACGATATTGGAATTGTTTCGAAGATCTGTGAGGACCTTGGTGATTGTAGTGGCGACGATCGTCACCTAACGCGAGGATACAGCGTAGTTTACTTCAGCATCGGCGCACTTCGACTACGGGGATAAAACAACTTGTCTCGATGACCGGACGCCAAGACTAAGCGTGTTGACGAGTTTTAATTGGAGCATCCGCGAGATTAGAGTTTGTCGGCATGCGAGAAACTATTCAATCCCACGAACCTTCGGGAATATCCCACGGTCGGATAATAGAGTGACGAAAAAAAGAAACCAGGAAAAGATTAGTCAGATTATTTCGAGGAAGCCGGAAGTAAGATCGCGCGCGTTCGCGCGTTCAGTAATCGCTGCGGCACGTGGCTCGTCCTCGAGAGTCGGGCTCGACTCTGTGATTCCGTCAGTGTAGCTTCGATCGACGAGCGAGGAGGACCTGGCCGCACGACACGACTACTGACCTCTTTCCGAACTCGCGTACTCACGAGCCGCCCACCGTCGTAACGGGTGTACGATACGGCAGAGCTATTGCGGCATCGCGGGCCATCCCGAAATCAATAATGCGCGCAGGCCGATAACGTCTCAACGCCGTTGACGCTCGCGACGCTCTCGACGTCCAGCACACGTCAGGGCCACGTGTGCTCGGCTACAACGTAAGCGATACGATCTTAATATCTTTGACAATTCGAGTCTGTTATCTCATCATCGGACTGTGGTTTATCCCTGCGAAAAGTTTCTAGTGGCTTAACGATTATCTCCTGGTAACTCGAGCGAACGTTTTTTATTTGTTTGTTTTTCTTTGTGCACACACTCGACGACGCAGTCACTCGTTGCGATCTTCCTCACGGTTTTTCTCCTCGCGATATAGTGTCTCAGTTTTTATGTTTCTTAAAAAAAAAAAAAAAAAAAAAACACACATTCTTATGTATTATAGGGCAAACTGGCGCCCTATACCAACTGGTGACCAAAATCGGCGCAAACTATCGGCATTAAGTGAGTCATAGTAGTCGACGGCGATGAACCACGGAGGCGCGGGCACCGAATGTCTGAAATTATCGCTAGACGATGAGATTGGAGCGGGAGCTTGATTAGATTGGACCGAATGATATGATTTCGGAGAAAGCGATTATCAATCCGCGCGAGAAAGAAAACCCCTTTTTTGGCCTCGCGGGTGAATACGAGAACCAAGTCAGGCCCGAGATTATAATTCGCCGGATGGCCTACTTTCCAAATAGTACTATAAACGAGGGCGAATCTCCGCTGACACATAAATCAACGAGCTATTATGTACCGCTGGAGCGTTGAGAGGTCGATTACGTGTTCGTTCATGTAATTCGCTTGGCGCGTTTAGAACGGTTAGTACACAGATTCGAGGTAGAATCTCGGGGCGAGCAGTAGTGCCGTCTAATATGCGTGGCTTTTATTTATTTATGTATTTTCAATTAATCTCGAGCCTCGGCGATAAACGTTGTTTCTCAGAAATGATTCACTCGCTTGAGGAACCTGTTTGTCCAGATACATTTAAATATTCCCAACGATTAGATTGGGACACCAGACGATTATTTTCTCGCTCTTTCGATGTTATCTTTCTCATTATCCGCAACGTTTTATTTTATACTCAAGTCTCTTTTTTTTTTCGCTTCTTCCTTTCATTCTCAATAACAGTTCTTATCTCGTCGTGTTAACGACAACGGAGCTAAATTCATACATTCTTTACGACAAAATTCCCAAGTGTGGTGAGCAGCTGCTACGCAAGCGGGTCGTTTTTAACACCTCGATCTACGCTAATTTACCGATGATTTATCTTATTGCATGTTAAATTCGACGAATATTTAAGATAACTCGGGTAAATAGACACTTTGAACGCCCGTGCGTTCGTATAGTTCAACTTCGCGGTGTTGTATTTAATGAACCGGTGGTTAATGACGCAGCCGCTATGAGTTTATCGCTTATCGCAGCAACGAATAGCGAACCCAATTTTACGTATAACCGAGGCTCGTCTTAAACGCAGGAAACACTGAGTTAACGCTTTGCCCTGCCCGCTGGTACTCCGTAAATAAGTGAGGCTTTGTTAACGCGATCTTTATACCGTTCGGGGGAAAATGTATATGTGGCATAGATCGACAAAATATAGTGAACTCCACATTCGATATGTTTAAAATTTATCTTATATATATATATTTTTCATATACTTCATTTCTGGGATCGCTTCCCTGTTAATATTTGCAATCTACTCTACGCAACATATGTTTGATAAAATGATGTTTTTACATTTGCAGAATTTCGTAGGAAGTACCTCGGCTTGTTATGCGGTCCAGGGACGCAGCCGTGGCCCAGGTAATATGTACAAAGGGGAGTTAGCGTTGCTGCTGACATGGAGCCTAGTTGTTCACCAAGGCCTCTGTGGCGAACTGGAGAAGGTGGCGCATCAACCGTCCAACGTCCTCGTCGACTTCACCGCCTACCGTCACATCTCCATCGTTCACTTCAGCGTTCCGGAAAACACGATCTCGGCCCGCTTCAAGTGAGACCGGTTTTTGTTAATTTTTGATAACCGTACAAAAAATACAACCCTCTTTTCCGCATATCGATGGACCCTCCTTGATACTGCGATTTTTTTTCTTTCCTTCCAATTGGCTTCGAGACAGTAAATTTTGTTTTCGATCTTTCAGATTTACAGCCAAAGAGGAGAAGACTGGTGGCATCGGAAGCTGCGCACCTCGGGATGTCTCGGTGTTCCTGAAATCTGGTAGCATACCGCTCGTGAATCCGGACGGCTCGAAGATCGCCGCTAAACTGTTGAAGAACCGAAGATCCCACTACAGTCTGCCGATCAGCAGCGCCGGTGATGAATTTTTAATCAGGATACCGTCACCGGCGGTGGGCGATTGGTACGCCATTGCATTTAGATCATGGACCGAACCGGATACCGAGCAGATAACGCAGCAAGGTCAGCGATTTTATTTACTGAAAAAGTTTGAGGCGCAAAGCTGCGATCAGCATTCTTAGAATTTATTATATTCAAGGTTGATAATATTCCGTTTTAGGTCTCGGAGCCTCTTGCGATACCGTCCTAGATGCCGAGCTCTTCATCGAGTCTCCAGCATCGTTCGCTATCATAGACAACAGCCAGGAGCACGTCGTCGAATTGAACAAGAGCCGAGATTCCGCTTCGATGCAGTTTTTGATGTACGGCAATTCCGAACCCGTCAACGTAACGCTATCGTCGTCGTGCGGCGAGTCGTGCAACGTCGAAGTGAGCGTCGCAGCAAAGGAGACTCTCGCTGGTGCAATGATGAACGAGACGAACGCCTATCTGCCGTTCAGGCCTTACGCCAATTCGTTCCACTACCTTACCTTGCGCCTGCTGGACGGCGAGGCCTCGACGATGTCCGTCAGACTCCCCGACAACGACGAATCGAACGACGCCAGCTCCATTAAACAAATTACTCTCACGAGAAAATCCTTGCCCGATTTTTTTCTCTTCGACTACGAGCACTTGCCCGGAAACTCTACGAAATCTACACCGGTCAATCTCACTGCCGACGGTATCACCGTTTTGAACTTCGAAGTTGGACCGATTTCCGACGTCGGAGGAACTCTCAGCGTCGGTACCAAACTCGTCAACAATGATCGCAAGGACGTCGTTGTTTTTGGCTGCGTTTCTTTAGGTACGTTCATGTTTTTTCTTCTTTCCTGACCTCATGACGTTAAACACTTCGTGGTATCACAAAAGTAAATTTTTATTGCTAATTTTTGTATTTAAAAAATTAATTTTTTTTAACGGAGTACTCTCTTTACACACGTTACAAGTGCATTGCAAACAACACTGGTCACTGAGATCGCAGGCCCGCGTATATCACGAAAATAATCGAGAAGTAGCGAACAGCAGTTCAGACTCTAATAAAAATAAAAATGCAATTTAACAGATTGTGTAAATTTAACAAGCTGCTATAAATTTAAAAGAATATGGTTATAACTATAAATATAAAAAAGTATGTATATTCCCCAAATCGTGAAATTGAGTTGAAGCGAAAGTTACGTGACGGAGCCAGGAGCGTGAGAGAGATAGCGGCATTGGTCTCGTGGAGTGAGGGAGAGCGACAGGGAATGTATTTCACTTCATCTTAATCGAACGTTCTGACGATCTAAACGATTTTTTTACGATGCTTCCAGGTTATTATTCCGGCATTACCCCCGGTGGTGGTTGCATACGCAAGCAATCGACGACCGCACCCGATCTTTGGTCGCGAAACATCGATCCGTCGATGGTTCACATACCGTATCCGGAGCCCGGTATCTGGCATCTCAGCTTGAAGGCCTTCAGCTTCGAGTCGCCGTGTCAATGCCTGGAAACCTGTCAGAAATCGGCCTGCGAGAATTGCACATGCTTGAAGGAAACATCGGAGAGAGTGGAGATCAGCGTGGGTTCGTCGCCGTGCGTCGAGGGACGCTGCAGTTCGAATGGACGTTGCGTTCACTACATGAGCGGTGGTTTCGTCTTTTCGGCGTGTCACTGTTCCGGTGGTTATCGGGGCTTCGACTGCGCCGACGACGCATACGTTCTCACCGGCGGAGGAATACTCGTTCGACTGCTCATGCTGACACTGAGCAATCTTGCGTTTCTCGGCTCGATCTACATTGCTCTAAGGCGAGAGTACTACACGGAGGCGATCGTCTACACCGCGGTGATGTTATTCTCCACTCTCTATCACGCCTGCGAGGCCGGCGAGGACGTTCACAATTATTGCGTCGCGAAACTGAGCGTTCTGCAATTCTGCGACTTCTTCAACGCTTTGCTCTCTATCTGGGTGACTCTGGTCGCAATGGCGGCTTTCGGCCCGAGGCTGACGGCCTTCTGTCAACTCACCGGAGCGATAATTCTCGCGCTGGGCTCGGAACTCGATCGAACGGCTCTGTGGGTCTTTCTACTGCCCGCGGTGACCGGTTGCTTGCTCGTTTGCATCTCCTGGGGACTGAGATGCAAGGCCAAAAGAACCTTTCGATATCCGGCTCATCCGTACAGAAATATTCATCTGCCGGCCGGTCTCGTTCTCGTTCTTCTCGGTCTCGTTTGTTACGCTTTTCTTCAGACACGGCGTAACTATCACATAATACACAGCTTCTGGCACATTTGCGTTGCCGTCGGAGTCGTGCTTCTTCTACCGCCTCGGAAGTCGATGAAATAGTATCGGGAATTCCTCGACGACGACGAGGGACGAGAATTTAGGAACGACAGCGATGTCGTCGCGTTCTCGAGCCTCTACGTCGGCGGGGCTTCCAACACCGATGACTACGGCGGTATAGCTTCATTCGTCGAGGCATCGCACGAACGAACGTGAACGAAACTGTCCGACTGTCCTACGGCACTACGCGCCGAGATGCGTCACGAAAGTTTTGACAGCCCTAAAGTCAAGTAGATAGCTCAATGAATTAACGAAATTTTTAAATAGCAGAGGCCACATTATTGTCGCACTGATTGAGTTGTGCTCACCCAAACGGTAATAACTTTGACGACGTGGCAAATAGTTTTACGAGTTGTACATCGTGCACAGGACCAAGATTTTTAAATTGTTTCTAGGTCGTATATTTCTTTAGGATAAACAAGCGATTTGTGGTGCTCGCGTGAGAATTTTTAACGGTTCTCATCGATCTGATGCGATTCTCTCTAAAGAGTTTCTCAGCGTTTCGTTGTTATAGCTAATTTTAGCGTCTATTCGGGATATCGAGATCCCGAAAATTTAGTGTTTACACGGCAAATTGAGGGAGGGCGATAGATATATTGTCATCTGTTTATTGATAATGTATAAATGTATAATGCATGGAAGTCACGTTTGAAATTCGTGGCTATCCCCGATGACAGTGTGTACATACACAAATATGTATTATAGATTTTAACTTATAGGTATAGTGTACAAAAAAAAGAGAGAAGATACGTAAGGCATATCTTCTAAATCGAAGTTAAACCGAGTTTCGAAAGTGGTACATGTATGTCATTATGACATCGAGTGACCCGGTTTGTTGTTTGGTGTCCTCACAGTTTATTGTTTTCCGTTCGAAGTCGCACGAGAAAGTTTCGGGTCTTCGTCTAATGTACATACGTGTATAATCTCTGTATTATAATAAATATATAGATAAATATGGTTTTAAAATTCTCGTATCGAACGATTTTTTTATTGTCGACATTATTCTTAAGGAATCGTATCTTTATTCTAGATTTTTTTTTAGGATTAGGCTCGGGTGCTTGAATTATGTATAATTTTTGTAATCAATGGCTTCGGTGAGAAACGGCGAATGCTAATTCTATTTTTCTTTTTTTGCAAATGTTACAGCGATCCTGAAGGTGCCGTGGGTCCGGAATCGTTGTGGGCAGCGATGCTGGACATTACATTCGACACTAGGCCTAGGATCGCTTCCAACGAGAAACCGCAGTGCCGATAGGTCCTCGAACAATTCTGTCCGCCGCGGCCTGCTTCGACGGCATCCTGTATCGCTGTTCCACGCATCGCCGTTCGGAACACCTGGTTCGTCGTTAAATTCTCCACCATTCGATCGAACGACGTCACCTTTTCGTCCTCGGATATGTCGTTCGCTTCTCGCACCGCGTCAGCTGCTCTCTTCGCGTAAGTACAAACCGCTCTCTGCATGCAGGACGTCGTGTCTATCCCGTGGCGAGCCAGGACGTCGTCCAACTTGGTCATAGCGTTGGTGAAACCACCCTCGTCGCCTGGTGGAAAAATTAATTTTTAACAAATTTAAACATTTAAAAAAAAAATTTAATAATTTTTAAATCATTTCAAAATAATTTTAAATAATTTTTAACAATTTTTATAACTCGTGGCAATGTTTTGAATAATAAATAGGAAACTCACTTCTTGCGTAAGCTCCGTAAGTTCCTGATAGTACGTAGAGCAATTTTGGAATAATCAAAATAGTTCCAACACCAATAACCGCGCCGAGAATAAGTCCACCCAGATCAATTTTTGCTGGCGAGTAAGTCGACACCCCGTAGCCCTGAAAGAATAGATGCACTGTGAAGAAAACTAATCCACTGATCGATGACTGACAATGTTTTTAATGATTGCAGGATGCTGCCAACAAGTACGTACAGATCCAGTACTGCCGATGTTGGTGAAACCGAATCTGGGCTCCTGGCTGCGATCCGAAATCTCGTTGCTATCACGGGATGCCGCGTTCCGTGCGGTTGAAGCGTTGCCCTCGCTTCGGAGCTGGGGCTGACTATTAGTTGGCATCGCTATCTGGTCCTGGATATTACTGGGTTTTTCGGCGTAGTCAACAGAGCTTGGGACGAAGCTGCGGATCAAAGTAAATGTTTTATACGTTACCTTCCGATGAAACATTCAGAAAGATTTGACAACAATATTTCAAGCTTCCAAATTAGTTTTCGCACTATGAAGACAAATTATTGCTTGTTTCATAAAAAATATTCTTCAATTATATTACATTCGGAAAAATCGGGTAAATATTTCAACAATATCGTTAGAACGATTTCATAATATTCTGATCAAAATTACCATATTCGAAGCGAATATTTTTAGAATTATTTTCTGAATATTTCGTCGCTACGTTGGGCAGCCACTTTACCCAAACTCCAGTTCTTAAAAATATTAATAGAAAACGAGTGACTTACCCTCCTACATCGAACTTTGGTATACAGGTCACAATTCCGAAGGACAACATCGCCATCAGCACCCCCACCGATTTCAAGCTTCCAAGAGTCATTCTGCAAGGAAAACAATAGCGTAGATGAATAGCGTTCGTTCAGCTGGAGAGTCAATCGCGAGAGTTTACGTACATGCTATTATTCTACGATACCTCGGATAGAAGAAGAAAACAACCGTCGTGATGTATCTTCCAGAACTGGTGAATTCCTTGACAGACTGAGAGTCCTCGTTCCAGGGACAAGTATATATAGCCGAGGCGCTCTTAATCTCGGTGGCCAAACGGTGAGCATAATTGCCGGCGCGGTTTCGCTTTCGTCGTCGTATTTCCATGGTACAAGCTCATCCCCCCGTGACGTCCTCAACTTTTCCTCTCACGGGGTATCCACCGAGTTTTCTGAACACTCGTCGCCGACGCATTATACTCGTCTATTGCCTCGGCTAAAAAGAACAATAGCAAAACGGTCTTATTGTGCAAAGCCCGAAATAATTCGAGAATTTTGCAACAAAGTCGAGAGGTGTGAAAGAGTCTTTAGCGCAGTTAGCGACCTACAGCATTCGCGAAGAGCCGTCGAAGCTTTTATAACTTCGCATACGATGCTCGAAGTATTCACTTTTTTAAAAATCTAATCGGACGCATTTAGTCGCATTTACTCGCATTTAGTGTCGTAATTATTATCGTCAATCAAATTTTCACCCGGCGTCGGCGTTCTCCAGAGAGCGCGCGCTCTAAATGCCTGCGCTTATCGAGAATCTGCATCAATCATGTGAAGTACACACGAAACTTCGTATAATCGTTGTCTCTGCAATTATTGTTCCAGCCCACGCGTGGATCAAGAGGAAACGGTGTCTATGCGAGAGCGGATATCGCGGATGCGTTAAATCCTCAAGCTCGCTATCCAAGAAGCTTTCCGGAACGTTTACATCGCCGTTCGACGAGCAACAACCCTTCGCCCACGAGGATTGTGGCTAGAGAGTCGGACGTCAGAGACGTGCAATTTTCCGCTCACGCTTGGCTCATCCCGAGAACGAGTACTCCGTTCTGCAGATAGCCCACGAAAATTTAACGAAAGTTCTCCTCAACCCCCGTGGCGTTGAGACTCGAGGTGATTCTCGACAGTGACTTCTCAGTTTCGTTTTTACAAGACTTTCACTCTTTCACTGTTAAACGCACGTCGGTGAAAATTTCGTGGAATTACCGACGACGAGCTCATCGTCACGTCGCGTGTACACTCGCGGCTTCACGTATAATTGCAGAAAAATACGCCGTAAGACTACCGTCGTTAATCACTCTCCCCGAGAGCGTAATCATGGTAGCCTTTCTCTGCGGAAAGGAAAAAAAAAACCATCAACGATAACAAATTTGACACTATTTCCTGCAAATACCGAATGGGGGGACACGAGATAATACGCCGGCTCGGTGTCGGGTTGACCGTCACAAAGTGTTCAAGCTTCGATGTGCCAAGGGGTTCTTCGGACTTCCTCTTAGTCCGCACAAGACCAACCTTCAGTGCTCGCTTTGACACGTTAATCGCATTAACGGAACGCCCAGTTGAAAAAAAAAAAAGAAAAAAATATGGTTGATAAAAAGTGTTTGACGTTGTCATCTCTAACGTGTATATTATTTTTCGCTTCGTTTGCAAGCGCGTTCGAGAACCAAAGCTCTAGGGAGCCGAAATTTATATCCTTCGACTCCACGGGAGGAAAGATTGACGTGAGTTTCTCGAAGAATTATTATCGTCGGGCGCGTATGGTTTGAAATTGTATATATTAATTAATTGCAGATCGACCTGGATTTGTCGGTGCCGTTTCTGTCGATACCATTGGGGAATACGCCGAGCGTGGACGGAATGCCCGCACCGCTCTTGAACGTTAACACGAAAGCTATCACAGTCGCAGGGCTCATGGCTGCTGTGGCGGCTTTCATAATTCCTCTCTTCTTCAAGTCGCAGCCCGACCGTTACCGTACGTCAATGTGCGTATAACAATTTATCATTTACTTTCAACGTGATGTTCGGCGATACAGGTATCGACGATCAGTTTGGAATGTGGCACATGGGAAATCCGGTGAACGAGTTGCTTCTGGGAAACAACTACGTGACGCCGTGTGTGCAACGCGCCGTTTGCACCGTTGTCGCCAAAGTCGCGAGAGCCGATCATCCTACGAGCAACGAAAAGATCATCGACGGTATAACGAGGTAACGCAATTTTATCTCATCCCCTATGTAAATAATTCGACGAGTATATTGATTCGAATATATTTATACACCATTGTTATATCGATATATATCTTGGTATTTATTGTATTAGTATTGCAGTATATTAAAACTTGGTATTACAGTATATTAAAAGTACTCGTCATCGAGACGTTGCCGCGTCTATTGAAATTATTTTAATTGTGAATAAGTATACTATATTAGATTTGTCCGTTCCACAGCCACAAGTGGTTCGAGGACATGACGAACGGCACGGCGATTCAGGACGCTGTGGCTGCGGGTCGCGAATCCAGTCGCGACTGTTCGATAATCTACAAGAAGTGCTCGATGCCTGCGAGACTGTTTCAATCATTACTCGTTCAATTCGGTGCCTTCTGAATCTCTACGAAAGTCAGGTAGTAGCCCGACAAAGATTCGATCTTTGTATAGAATTAGTCTTAGTCTCTGTTTTATTGTAAATAAAAGTTATACAATGCTTGTTATTTTTTTGAAATAAAAAATAAAAAGATAAAGAAAAAAACAATAAAGAGCCTCGGAAGACTAGTGTAATTATGGCACGCTCTAACGTAACACACTCTCTCAGAGACATTCGTCACCCATTGCTTCTTTTCAATTTTCCATTTGGTTTGCGTTCTTATAACACTTAATTGTCAATTGTCCTTTTCGCTGACGACGTCTCTGACGCGTGAGCGTCGAGGATCGCGGTGAACGAGCGCGGCACGACAGTCCACTTTCATTGTCCATACGCGCGCAGCGTGAATAAAAACCCGGGCTTGTGTGTCGCTCTTTATTCTCTGTCAATCTCCGCTGACTTACAGACACGCATTGAACTCGAGTAATTTTCGAGATTTATACTTTCACCCAACGGCGAAGCTAGCGAGAGCTTCTTCAGGATTTCATTTTGCGCTCAGTCAGGATGACGAGAGCCACAAAACGCGAAAGAGACATAATTTTTTGCCATTTCCGAAGATCCACTCTCGTGCGGGAAGCGACTATCGAAGTTTCGTCTACGTGGCGAGGGCTTTGATATCATTCGTGATGTGGGCAGAATCGAGAAGATTCAAACATTGAACAGCGCCGACGAGCTCGGCGAGTTTTCGAGGGGAGTGGCCTACCATGTCGAGACAATTTTGGTCGATCCCCTCGTCGAGGAGATACCGAACGACGTTTTGCCTGTTGTGAAGAGCGGCGCAGTGCATAGCCGTTCTGCCGGAAACGTCCGGTTGCGTGAGATCAGCACCGGCGATACGAAAGGAACGGAGACGAGTTACGTTCCCGGAAGCAGCGGCGGCGCACAATCTTCCGCCTAGTAAAAACGCGTTATCGTGGAGATGGGCACCGCACTGCAGTAATAACTCGATTATCTGAGAACAAGGAAATGAAAAATGATAAAAACTGGGTGAACCCGAGGACAACTAATTAAGAGAAAAAAAATGGCATTCGTCCATAACAAGGGAATCTTACGTCGTGCTGATCGTTCTCGATAGCGTCGGTCAACGGAGTTCGATCGAATCTATCCTTCATATGAACGTTGGCGCCCATCTGAAGAAGCTGACGAACAACTTCCGGCTCGCCGTCGCAACAGGCTACGTGAAGAACCGTCCGGGCGTCAGCGTTCGGTTGCGATATATCGGCACCCTGGGCGTAAACAATAAAGTCAATCTATCAACGTACAAAACTTCACGAAAGGAGATGTTGATCAACGAATACTTCGGAGCCACATTATTTTAACGAAACTTCAATCGGCGGATTCGACCTATGAACAAAAATCATGTGTCCGAAAGTACTTCTTTTGAATCGTCAAACTACTAAAACTCTTTTTTTCCGAATCGGCTAAATGCCGAAACTTTATTTTACTTATTACTTCCAAAGAGTAACGTTCGTTTAAGTGAAAATTCGGAGTAATAAAGTTTTGAAAGAACAAAGATTCAGAAGATTGACTATTCAGAAAAATAAAGTAACGGAATTTTGACGATTCGGAAAAATAAAGTTCGAAACCATGATTTTCGGCCGTATAAATAAATATAAATATAAATATAAATAAATACAACGTACGTAGCTCTGCAACGATTTGATCTTCGCGATATCGCCGGCGACGACGGCCTCGCTCATCATAGCCGGAAATATCGTCGGCGCGAGCTCGAGGAGTTGAGCCTCGGAATTCAGACCCAAAGTTTGGACGAAGGACTCGTGGTCCTTGACGTTGAGTCGCTTGTGAGTCGACAATTCACCGCGAAGCGAAGTTTCCATCATCTTCCGTTTGGTCTCTGTGTCCCATTCGGTCTTCGAGAGCACGTAGGCGAGTTTCGTCAGAGCCGCTTCGGGGGTCATGTCGTAACCCAAGGTGACACCTGTCGATTAGATTTTTGTTAAAAATAACTGTCCTCATTTTTTGTTCGGAAACATGAGATCTCCTGTCGCCGAAGATATTCGAGCGACGTACCAACGTCGACGAGATGCTTTCCGGGCTCGTACATATCCGTGACGCCGTCTCTCGTGCATTGCGTTATGTTCACAATGATGACTCCGCGTTCCGTTGCCGATCTCAATACCGCAAATATGTCCGATCGATTGTTCGGCACGTTTCCCGCTCCGTACGTCTGCAAAACAACTCCCTCGATAGGTGGCTGAAGAAAGGCTCGGACTAGATCGCTCGTTATACTCGGAAAGATTCTTAGGAGACCAACGTTGCGACTGAGCTGTCTGTGGACGTGAAATTTCTCCAGGGTGCACGGTCGGAATATCGATCTGTAATCGACTAAGCGGAGATGCAAGTTATTCGTCAATCTTCGCGTATATTTTCGCTTTATTACCATCAATCTTGATTCCGGCAACGGCGAGAGGCGAACAATTCGGTGAGGCGAACGCCTGGAACGAAGCCGCGGCGGTTTTGCTCGTGCGATTACCGCGCATGAGATGATTGCCGAAGAAAACGCAGACTTCCGGTATGTTGTAGTTGCCAGCGATAACGAGAGACGAGAGAAAATTTATTAGACCGTCGCTGCGAGCGTCGAAGATCGGTAATTGGGAGCCGGTTATCACGACCGTCTTCCCGAGGGACTCGAGCATGAAGGACAAAGCCGAGGCTGTGTAGCTCAGAGTGTCCGTTCCATGGAGAATAACGAAACCGTCGAAGTGCTCGTAGGATTCCTGAGAAAAATCATTTTTACGATTATCAAAACTGTATTTTCACATAGGACGGAATTATTTTTAGAAATATTTCGGTGAAACATTAAATGAAAAATATTTTATCACTGTTTCGAAAATATTTCATATGTGTTGAAAGATTAAGTATACGTCTGAAAAATTAAAAAAAAAAACGTTCCGTTACAATATTTTAAAAGACCATTAAAAAAATATTATGTTCGTATATTTTAAAAATATTTCGGAACATTTGAAAGATTGAAAATATTTCTAAAATTATTTCAAAATATTTCGTGCTGTTTGGGTTACCATTAAACTTCCGGAACTCGTGCATTCGCGTCACAGGTCGTGCCAGCCAATGTCTTTAAAATTCTTTGAAAGGAGCGCTAAAAGTTCTAATTAATTAGCGCGACTCATTCCACATTGTGGTCTAAGTAGCTGTTATCGATTACTCTGACGGACACAAGCTACCCGGAAGTTAACGCGAGTTGAACATAGGGGAGTTGAAACATACACCACGTGACACATGACATGAGTACAAAAGAGATAGTTACATTATTCGAATCGATTCCATGTAAAAATTATTGAAATTTGGGGTAAAAGCGAAGTATCATTGAACGCGTTAGCTAAAATACTTTGCTTTTTTACGAAATGTCTACCATCTCCGCGTGCAATTTATTACAGTTTTTGTTACCGACTGAGTCTGTTCCACATCGCCCGAATAGAGTAAAAAAAAAACTTCACACACACACACCTTTATATCCATGGCAATGCGAATCCAATCGTTCATGGTCATGTTGCTCGAGTCGCACAGTGGCGAGTACTCGAGAACGTTGTAGACTATCCTACGGCTGTCATTTCCCGATATTCTGTGCACAAAAAAAAAAAAAACGTATTCGAGTGATCAAGTGTCCCGATGATTCGAGTGATCAAGTGTAGCGATGAGATCCGCTGGAACTTACGGCAGAACCAACGGTCCCAACAGCCCGAATCTCTCGTCGGCGTAGACGCTATCGTGCATGTGAGGATACTTTTTCACGGTCTTGACGAAGGTATTCGCGATCGGTGCTAGAACTGAAAAAGAAAAAAAATAAATAAAATTCACCACAAAACGGGATAAGTCGATATTTTAATTGTCAGAAATTGTCGAAAGAACAATTTTTCATAGGTCATGTTTTGTTTACCTCCTCTCTCGTTCCTCACCATGCCGATGGTGCCGCCAGTGTAGAGCACAAGCACCCGACCCTCCGGCTTAATCTCCGCGGTCGCGTTGCCCATAGAGCCATTCCTTTGTCTCGGCGAGTCCCGAGTATCCGAGCTCGCCGTTTTCGAAGATTTTTCATCGATCGCGTCGTTCTTTACGTTCACGCAAAAACTCCCGTTTCCCGGTGACGACTCCTCAGTCGACGCGTCTTCGACGATAATGATTTGCGGGTCCGATGCCCCTTCGCGGGTCATCGACGAGCTCTCGGTCGGCATCCTCGAGGATTACGCCACGAAAAATCTGCAACAGCTGAAAAAATCGTTGCAATTGCGATAGATATTATCGTCGAGACATTATTGATCGTGTTTACAATTTTTGAAAACCGGTTAGCGGTGACGAGCGAATTATATTTAAAAAAAAAAATCAACGATAAAAGTTTAATTTTTAAAAATAACGAATGATAACGTATGATCTTGACGACGAGAACGGCGAACGCGGAACTCTCGCTATCATGCGCGTTCTGACGCGAGGTCCAACGAAATACGTATAATAACGGGTGGGTACGGGCTTTATTAACTTTCTCTTACAATTTCGAGCCACTATACGTTCACTCACGATTATTCGATCGTAATAATCGGTTCCACTAAGACGGCATGTCATGAAACAAGTTTTGACATAATTGCACGTTTTATACGCAAAGTGGTATTATATATATATATATATATATGTATGTATGTATATATGTATATATGTATATATGTATATATGTATATATGTATATATGTATATATGTATATATGTATATATGTATATGTATATATGTATATATGTATGTATATATGTGTATATATATATATATATATATGTATGTATATAAAGTAGTTTAAAAGAAAAATGTATAATACCTTGTCAAGTTCGCTCTTTCAGATCCGTAATCGACTGGCGGATCTTTGAGCGGGAAACTCTGTTGCAAGAACGGTGTCGAAGACTGATAATTCACTCGCGAAAATGTACGACCAAAATTGTCGTAAACTCAGCGGAACATTTCACAGAGCGCGGCCAAAAATGTGCTCCATCGGTCGACGCGTCAGTATCCGAGTGACAATTAAACGCAGTAGGAAACGCGATGCGATCTCCCGACCGGTCGATGACGAAATCGTACGATCTATAATAAATGGACTGAAAAACGCATGGTGTAAATTTGTCCTGCAGCGACGTAGTTTGCCGAGGCTCGAAGCACCTTCCGTTAAAAAACCGGGACGAGAGTCGTGCGACAGCTCGTATAAAAAGACGGGCCACCCAGTCCTTCGAACTTTCGGCAAATTCTAACGCAATACACGCGAGGGTGCGGGTCGCTTAGCTAGAGGCGCAGGCCGTGTCCGATCGATAGAGAGAAGAGCGTGGGACGAAGCAGCGTGATTTTCTTCCTGATTCTATTTTCGTGTGAGAGTGAAATGCGCTCGAAGGGTATCCCGCTCGCAGTACACGACCCGAGGCCTCGAGAGATGACGTTGCGACACGACGGACTTCGCCGCTGGAACATTACGCCAATGTGAAATTCCGGGAACGAGAAAATAAAACGCGACAAAACCGTGCCGCACGTTCGACTGGCCTACTCGTGCTTCTCGTATCCCCCGTACCGATTCATTATATATATTCATTGCCATAATCTAGCCGGCCGAACGCTCGATCAGCTGAGCTGAAATATAGATCGTCTTTGTGCACTCTGTAACGTGATGGAACATATTGTACACTAGAAACGAGATCCGACCGCTGTATCGTATCATTTGCATACGAGAGAGGAATATGGGTGAGGAATGCGCGCTGATCTTACTCGGAGCTCGATAAATAAGACACACGACACGGCATATGGTTATCGGTGCAGATGTCTCGAGGTGGCAGATCGACTAATTCCGTTCTAACGGTACGAGGAACTTTCTCCGGGCTGACCGACTCGATGTGACAGATCGCGTCGACGGCCTCGCACGTTGCAGTCGCAGAACTGTGGAGTGCTGCGATTAGCGACTGCGAGGAATCCGAGAATGGGATGTAATTGTACGGTGTATGAGCGCTTCGATCCTTCATTACACGATTGTCGAATTAACACTTCTTCGCAAATGATTCGCGCGGCTACGATAGAACAGTTACGATTCAGAGTGAGCTCAGGTGAAACGTCGTCACAGGTAGCAAAAATACATCTGATATGGAAAAGTTAACTAAACGGGTAGATGTGTCCGTCCGAATTGCAAATATAAGCTATTCTACGTCCAAAAGTTAACATTTTGGATGGATGGGAACTTTCGCATAACGTCTGAACGGACATATGGAAAACCCATTAAGATTACTTTTTGATAAATATAATTTGTTGTGCTACCTTGGATGCCGGTCAGTGCGACTTGAATTTTGAACACTCAAAACACACTGCTTGCACATTTCGAGAGTGAATTTGTCTGCAGAAGGGTCGCGCCATCTGACGATCAAAGTGTCAACTTCCCGAAGCGTTCCCACGTTCAGCCATGATTTTTGTTTTCTTTTTTTCCCATTAAGTACGGTTATGTTCAAGGTCAACAGTTGCGATTGTTGACGATGGTCGGTGAAAAAACGTAAACGTGTCAAGTGTCGAAGGCATCGCGTGGGTATTTTTTTTTTAAGGAAACAATCCAATCGAGTCGTTCTGAGCCCCTATGAATAACTTTTAAATGGAGGCAAAACTAGCAGCTTACAGATCGAAAAAACGACGCGAAGCGATGATCGATGGTGCGAAAAATTCGTTCAAGGGAGCGTTGTCCTGGACGGAGAGAATGGTAGACGTGACGCCCATCGCGGAGGTAATATTTCTCGGGTCGCACGACGTTCCGTCGTGAGCTCGCGCACCTTATATTTTTCAATCGTACTCTAACGTTAAGAACGGAAAGATTACAGGACAAGGATGACGTCGAGAGCGTAGCCTCGGAGGAGAGCATTGACATATCGCCGCCCGAGAATCCTGTACTCAAGCAAGTCACCTATCTGCTGCACTTTCTTCTGTGGGCGACTCTGTACGTCATCGCGGTCCAGTACGAATTCGGAGCTGTGTACTTTATTATAACGGCTTTGATATTTATCTGGAGAAACACAAGGTCGGGCCCCAAGAAGAAAGGAGAGATCAGCGCTTATTCCGTCTTCAATCCTAACTGCGAAGCTATTGACGGTTCGATAAATCCTCAACAATTCGAAAGGGAGCTCGGCTACAGTGCACTCACGCATTTGCCAGGCTGAGAGTCTTCTGTGCACGCGTGCGTAATTTTTTACTCTCCGGTTCAAGGCACTACACCAACGGATTGAATCTAGGATTAAATTGTTTAAGAAAAAAAAAGACAAAAGTGCCTCTGATGGACAAGAGGATCTCGAATGTGGTTACTAGAATTTCTTGGTTGATTCTAGACATATAGGAGATAAAGTAACAATTTGTACAGATGTAAGAAGTTCTTTTTTTTAAGCTAAATAATAGTAACAAAAAAAAACATACTCAATTTGAATAAACACAGAAAATTTCATTAGAACGTAAAACCTGATTAATCGAACATTTATAAAAATGTTCACGTCACGTATTCCCGCAGTATTTCATTGGCGTTATCGTGACAGACCAACAATTCGCGCAGATCTTCCTCTATCGTCGTAGAATTGGTGGACAAACCGCGAATCGTGAGCCAGTCGCTTCTCGAACGCCGATCGCCGTCGCAGCACAGAAGAATCCGTCTCACATCCGTCGACAAGTCATTGGCGATTCTGACCTCCAGTGAATCCGTAGTTTCCATGTTATTAATTTTTTCATTGAAATGGGCAATCATGTCGGTTGATTTTCTAACCGCGACGCCGATACGATCGACCAATTTTGCGAATTTCGTGGAGTTTAGAGATTCCAATTTGTCGACCAAAGCTGTATTAACGTAACGGGGATCCCATTTAAAGAGCGTCATCTCCGATAATTGCCAGACGCTCGAGCCAGCGATTCGAGCCAACGCACGACGATACGCGTCGATGGGTTTCGACGATTCGCCGAGTCGCGATTCGTTGCTCCCTCTCTGAAACGAAAAACGTTTCATCGCAAAGCAAACACAAACATTTCATTCATCATTCGGGACGGTGGATTTATCACTCTCCACTTACCAGAAAAGTTAAAGCTGCGTTCGGTATTTCGAGTGCGAGTCGAGGGATTGGCACGGGACAACTCTTTTCACCGCAGGCCTCTATTATCGTTGGCCTCTCGCCAACATTGTTTTTGTAATTTGGATTTTTAACGCCGGCACCGGCCTGCAAAACTGTCGACTGCACGATATCCGAGCCGCTCGTCGAGAAGTATCCATTGTCTAAAAAAAAAAGAAAAGATCTACGATGGTTAAGGTCATGAAAAAAACAACATGGCCGATTGTATGCTTGTGATTATTATTTTTCTACAGGTACGTAACACGGACCTTCGATGGACAGCACGTTTAGCGCTATATATGCGACTGCTTTGTCTCGTATGTGTGCCGAAAGAAAAGTTAAACAGGCGTCTCGGTCTTCCAGAGAGATCATAAATTTCAGAGTCCTTCTCGGCTGCCAGTCGAAATCTTCGTTCAACGCCTTGAAGGCCCTCGATAGTTCTAGAACGACCGTAATTCCTTCCCCGCTTCCCGACAGCACGACGTATCTATCTGTGTACATATACAACCAGACGCTGACATGTATATGTCTCACCGCACAGTTGTGCAGTAACGAGTGACTTTTTTTTTCGTAACCCTTCGAGTGCACACCGATGTAGCGAATCTTTAAGAGCACACGTGCACAAATTAACCTTGATCGATTGACTGTATCGCTTTTATGAAAAACATTTTATTCGAACAAATTTGGCAAAATTAGACTATTAAAAGTCGAAGCAGCGGGCTGTTTTGCTTAAGGCACTAGCATAAGGCTTTGGTCCAAAAGACTGGTCAATTTTCAACATTTTTTTTAATGCAAGTATATATAGAAGAAAAGGCGTTTTGCACATAATTAGTACAAGGAATTATGAAGTTTGAGTTTTTTTTTTATATCCCATCAAGTTCGTTTGTTATTAACAAATAGATTAACATTTTTATCAATCATCCGTTCATCAGATAGAAAATGTTATAATCAAGAATCTTTCAACATTTTTTAAGATGTCCGTCGTTACTTATTAAATGTTATTTGTTAATAAGTTCGTTGTTAATTGATATTTTTCAATAATAAAAAAAAGCATACTTTATAAGACCTTACAATGACTGTGTGTTAAAAGCCGATCTTGTCCTTCCAATGCAGCGTAAAAAAAAATTTTGAAAATCGACTTATTTTTTTTTGACTAAATAGTTATGCTAGCGCCTTGACGGCTTATACGGTCAGAGTGACCCCGTGTGTACTGAAAGGTTTGCTAGCGTTAATTACCGGGCTCGTTGGAGCCGCGAATGGTCGCTGTGATGCAGGAGCGGTTTGCCACGACACTTCGAAAGAATTGGAGGTCCAGAAGAGCGTCCATAATTCTCTTGACATCGCGTTCGTCTCCGTTGTTACTGTTTTGTTTTGTTTTTTTTTTTTTTTTTTTTTTTTGAGAACGAAAGCACAAGCTGAGTAATATCCGAGCTACAAGATAGCAAGTTCTACCGACCCTCGAACTGGACGTACTTGACATAACTGGTAGAAAATGAATTGTCATCGAGTCGCTTAATAAGCGACTGTCGCAAGTGTTCCGTACTCTCGAGACCGTTGCCAGCCAGCTGAAGCCTCGTCTTTTCCGTCCGAATGTCGATAACTCTTCCAGCGGCGAATCTCCCGATGAGGAAACCGCACAGTATACACAGAAAGCCAACGGAGAATAGAAACGAGAAGCACATACGTTTTGTTATGAATTCGCTGGACTCTCCGAAACCCCGAGCCGTCTGGAAGCTCAAAACGCGATGCATCTTTTTTTTATAACGGCAGAATAGATATTTACGCGCAGGGATAACAACACGTTAGAAATACACGGAGATGCCCCGATCGTCGCTTCAGCCAGAATAGAAACGGCTATCGTAACATAACAACAACGCGAATCGTGAACCGGTGCGTTTCCTTGACCCAATTTACGAGAGCAGAGACATCACAAATGTACAGTCCCGTAGCCGAACAATGATCATCCTTCCGAAATAAACATCTATGTACAGAGCGACCTTTTTTTTTTTTTTTTTTCTATTCATGCACGCCGATTACATGTAATTTCGATCGAGCAGATTAAGACGATTACACAGTGTACAAATAGCACGGAAAGATTAAAGATCGAAGAGTTATTGTGGCGTTATCGTCCCGACGAATGGAATATATATATGGTGGACGTGATTTTTGGGCGAAGTGTGCTGGGATAGTGTTCTCGCGGAGGCCCGAGTTTTCGTGAAACCGCGTGGCGTTGGACTGATATATTTGTCAGTAAGGTGCTCTCTCATTTCTCGTATTTCCACCACTCCAGGCTGGCCACCAGTTTCTCAATGCTTATTTTACACCAAAAGGATGACTCTAAAGCTTCGGCTTTTATTCAGATCCGCGTCGAAATTCTCCATCTCCGTTTTTCCGACCCTCGGATAATAATAACAATAATAACACATGCATACACACACCATCCTCCGCAGCGTTTTTCTTCCAATGAGAAATTCAGTCGTCATAGATAGATTTATTTATAATGCCGGTGTGCCGATTCGGTCGTGTGTACGCGAGGCATTCTTCGCACGCTCCACCTCTTTATGTATTTTAGGGGCAATAATACGGCGGACCAGCGGAAAATTACGAAGCTTTGCAATACACCGGCGTAGACATTTTATAAATAGTTTACGTGTGTGTTAACGCTTGCACACTGCAACGTTATTCAACTACGGAATCACTCACGCAGCTTTACACGCTAGGTTGTACTATAGAGATTCTCAAAATATTACGGAATTCTGAGCTCCGAGTTGCCACCGCTCCCACGTCTCGCGCTCGCCGACGTAGACGCTCGATTTTTGTTTTGTTTAGTCTTCCTTTGCGATTGCCTTAATAATATTTGCATTTCCAATACTGCAAGACTGGTTCGCAACTAGCAGTTTCAACAGATACAGCGTTGAAAATGTTAAAGCCGGGTACCCATAAGTATATTTTACGCTGTACTTTGGGACTCACACTTGAGTCCCCTTTTCAGCATTTTCCATCATTATTTATGGCAGGTTGGAGAAACAATTAAAAAAACGGTTTGTGCGCTTTGAAAGAAAATATTAACTAGCGTCGCTGGGTTAATGTTTTTTGTCTTCTGAACGGGAAAGCTCTATAAAACGCGTCACCCCAGGGGGTAAGAGGGTCTTGGAATGGTCGAGAAAACATTGCCCAGCCATGTCAAACCTCGAAGGCATTAAAAAAAAAGTAGTGGGGATGGAGTGTTCCTCAAAAGCCGTTACAGAGGGTTGCCGTGTTGTACTTTCTTTCTTTCGCTTGTTGGGCTTCATTCGTCCTCTAACTTTGCTCTGGAACAGTCGCACGGTCGCACAGCCTCAAGCGAAGCCGTCGACTATACGGATTACGCACAATCGTAAGTATACCACAGTCGTATTGAAATACGATCTGAAACGATAGTGATAAAGTTATCGGAATCCGCGTCCTATTCTTCAGTGTCATAATTTTGTACGACGTATCGTTCCTGCCAGCGACGCTTTGTTTTCGAACGCGCCACACAAATTCCCAACGATAAATGTATATACGTACGTTCGAAACGTAGAAAAAAAACCCCCACTGCCTTCCGAATATGGTCTTCTCGCAGTGGCTTCAAACAAAGGAATGTCACAGCTCGCGAAATGTACACTTTCGGCTCGTAGCGTGTATGCCATGTATATTATACATAGCTAGCAATATAACAAAGAAGTCTTCTTAGTTCCGGGCCAGCCAGTTCGACGTTTAGTCGCTTCGTCGCTTCGTTGCCGGTTATCAAATTTCCGTTCGCATATTCTCGATCAGCGAATTAATATAAATTTAGGGTGAACGAAATTCAGTCAGCGTTGTTAGGGCTTTCACGTACGAAATAACGAACGCGTTTCACGGCATCTTTTCCAGCAAAGGTTAGCGTTGCGTCTCGCGCTCGGAAGGAAGAAACGTTTGGCGAGTGACCCACCTGTTGATCTACCGCATTTCTTCCGCGTGCTGTCGGCGTTTGCACGATATTATCCGATCGTTTTATTTATATATACATATGTCTGGTTTGTTATACACAGGAAGAACCTTTATCAAGAATCATGTTGATATTACCTTCGGATCAGATGCTAACATGCCCCCTGGACGAGTCCCACAGAATTCGGAAGGAGAGAATGCAATTTCACCTCGTGAAATGCCAGAAGAATCACACGCTGCAGAGAAAAATGAAATGTCCTTGGAATCCTCTACACATCATCGACAAATTTGAGTGGGAGGTATGCATCCTCTCCCGATTCTTTGATTGTGGGGTCTCGGAGAACAAATTTTTTTTTCATTACAGATTTATTACATTGGTCATATATATATATATATTTTTTTGATACTTCGATGTTTATACTTAATATTATATCACAGTTGTGCGATCGTTACAGAGTCAAAGAAAAACTCGAATAGTTACTGTTGTGTTCGGAGTGATTAGCGTGGGAAAAAGATGGGGACACTGATAAAAAAACAAAGTTCAGTCAACAAAAAATTCAGGACGTTCAAAGAAATATTTTGTCGTTACGTTATTTAGTTCAATACAAATTTTTTAGGAGGCATCAAAATATTTTGTGTCCGACTGAATATTTATTTGCATATCTCTGCCTGAATCTTTAGTCGATTCGACTGCATGTTTATTTTTATCAGTCTGTCGAAGACCCCTATGTTTTTTAAATTCTTGTTTGAAAAACTAGTTTGACAATGCTTTTCCTTCGTAGAATCATTGGAGACGAGAGTGCGAGAACATGCCAGCTGCACTAGAGTTCATTTGCCAGACAGAAGAACCAAAGGATGTTGCTTCCATCCCTGTGAACACTTCTCGGTCGCACCTGCCTCCATCGGAAGAAGACTGGGATGCGGTGAATAATTGATATTTGTGGTTTTGTAAATGTTCTTCAAGGACTATTTATTTTTGCATATATATAAGATAAACTTATAATAAAAATATTCTTGCAGTACTTTTGTGATTTTAGGATTTTACTTAAAAATTTGTATTTCATTTTTTCGAATTGTTCAATAGAATCCCGGCACGGTCGGTACTTACAATCCTTTCGAGAGCGCCGCGGCGAAGATGGTGATGCGGAGTAAAATTGGTTTGTCCAAAGCTCAGAGGAAAAAGTGGCATCAGGAGGAGCGTAAAAGGTTTCAAGAACTGGAGGCGTTGGGTCCGTTGAAGCTCGATCAGCGGGACAATTCATCGCGGGAGGTGAAGGTAAATTGACAATATAATAGCTCCGAAGCGAATTACCAATAATTGACAAAGTCGACAATAACGCGAACCGAGCGAATGCTTTTTATTAATCCGATCGTTCACTTTCAGAAACCCGCGGAAATACCTGATTTGCGCCAACCTCGTAAAAAGGCCGTCGCATTGTCGACTGACGTTTCGATGATCGAGGAATTAAATTCGAGCAGGGTCTCCGAGGAGGGCGACAAAAAAACGAGAGTAAAGGAAATCGCAGAGCTAAGAAAGCCTCACGCACCGAGTCCGTCGATGCTGACGAAGAAGACACCGCTCAAGCCGAAGAATTCCAACAACGAGACGTTCTCATCGGTCGATGTGGAGAGCGTAGCAAACAATGGAGTCGGTTTGGGCTCAGAATCTTTTGATCCGCACAGCGATTCAGCGTCAATGATATCGAGTGTGAGCTGCACAAGCTCCCGCCGCGCCGACATCGAGAAGATCCGCAAGCTGCTCACGAAGAGTTACATAACGGACACGGGGGCTCCTGAGACGGACGACGAGATCGCCGAACGCTTGGCCGATCTTGAGTCTGCGAAGAAGACCATTCAGGACGAGCAAGATTTTCTCTGTCAACATGTTTCGAAAAACATTCCGAAACTCGTAGAACTGAATTCGCCAAAATCTCCGGACATTCTGGAGAACGATCAGGCAACTTCTAATGGACACGTCTCACCGATACCGGACTTGATTACCGGCGCGCCGGAGAATAAATTTACGAATCCGATTGCAAAATGCGCGGCCTCTTTCTCTGGACTGAAGAAAATCGCGAGACCCCCAGCTGCGGGTGCCGGCCGCGGTACCATCGTCGACTTTTCGGCTTTCAACAAGCGTGCTCCCGGCAAGGAGAACGGAGGAGGAAGATCATCGAAGAAGTACTCTCAGTACGGAAGTACTACTTCTATCGATGAAATTGACTCAGTTTTCGGTTACGATTAAGTACCGGTCAAACGCGAATTCTCGCAGTCACGATTCATCCTATTCAACTAAATTTTCTACCTACGTTACATTATTATTCGCTTTTATATATTAAGTTTCTACATGTTACAAGAAATTAACAATGCGCTACCGAGGCTACAAGTTTACTTGACTGTAAAAGCTCATTCCAAATGGTTAATCATAAGAAAAATATAACATACTTATTTCGCATAGCTTTAGAAGATATAAGGACTGGTTTTTTTTGTTTGTAATTACTCAAAAAGAAGTACCACGAGTATCAAGTTTCATATGTCATTTTTATGTTCCTTTTCGAGCCGATTCCTCCAGTATGTTTCGAGGGCCGCGAGCATCGCCGAAGAACGGTGAATCATCTTTCGAAATTTTGTGAAAAATGTTGATCACTGCAGACCAATAAAATGTGTGTTTCCTGCGAGCACATCGAAACGTCGTCCTCGCATAATTATCAGTGTTTTTACCACAATGGCACAGTGTAATGAATAAAGCGATAATCTACTCGAGTTTTGCAGTTATCCCAGCGTGATTGCACAGCCGCGATCGAATACGAAATATAAACAAAAATGATTGAAGGTAACGAAACATTGAATTCCACCGAATTATATCCGTGTAATAAAATACAACCGCAGTTTTTAACACGAACGGCGATCATCATAACTCACAACATTGCTTGAATTTCGTAGAAACAATTGTTTACGTTCCATCAATGATAAGGGAAGGTCAGTAGGAAGAAGGGAGGAGCTTGCGAGTTGCGATGGACTTCGACTTCGGCAGTAGATCGCGAGCAGCTCAGTGTACGTTTAGGACCTGACGGACGTAGACGATCAGCGATTGCAGCTCTGCGAATATCAACCTATTTGCAAAATATCGTTATTTATTGCCGTACCATAGAACGATTGTCAGGCGATCGACATTCGTAGTGTGAATTCTTCGCAGTCCGACGAGACAAAGGACGTTTTACTCTCCCATTCGTTGAATTTCCGTGCCGAAGATGAGCGTTGCGGGGCAACACGTCCGAGTCTTGTTGATCCCGAGAGACGGCTCGATGATGGTCACTCACATGGATACGCTGACAGTATGCCCCTTGGATTCCTCTCACAGATTGCCCAGCAGCAAGCTGCAAAGCCATCTCGAGAGATGCCTCATCGGCGATTTGGTACAAATGAAATGCCCTTGGAACCCTCTTCACATCATCGACGAAAGTTCCTACCAGGTATGTAAGCGAAATATTTCATAAGAAAAACAAAATCTATCTTTCTGATGACTCTTTCCACGTCGTCCTTTCGCAGTATCACATCAACATTTGCGAAGATCGGCCACTCCCCGTAGTCGAAGAAGATTCAGCCAACGTTTAACGAAGTATTCCCGCCATTTTCGCACTAACTCGTTCTCAAATGCCTGTCGCGAATCACGTGACCTGGTTCACGTCTTTGTAATCGCATAAATTAGGGATTTTTTGCTTTGTCGCTGAAAAAATAATCCGTGAAACATTTTGTGATAGTTATGTTTTTTTTTTTAACATCGTCATGTTCGACAGCCTTTGACAAATGTGATTTCGGCTAAGATACACCTAAGATATAAATATGGATTCCAATAATTGTAATAAATAATAATGATAATAATGTAGGGAGAAGATAAATTTACAACAGAGTCGATTTCATTGTCGGCAGCTGCGACAGGATTATTCATCTGTGCTTCAAACGTTCGTGAGTGGTCAAATAGCGTTTCTGACCGAAGCTCATGCCGCATTGCTGACAGGCGTAAGGTTTCTCCGCGGAATGAGTGCGTTTGTGTCTGGTAAGATGATTTTTCACACCGAAGGCTTTGCCGCAAACGTCGCAGCTGTGATTCTTCTCGCCCGTGTGAATGGTCAAGTGTCCGAGCAACTGTTGCCTCCATCTGAATACCTTCTTGCAATATTTACACTCGTGCGGATACATTTCCGTGTGAATTCTACTGTGAATGTACAGTGACGATTTGGTCTTGAACGTTTTGCCGCACGAGTCGCAGACGAATGGTCGTTCGCCGGTGTGAATGGACCTTCGATGATCCTCCATTGTCGTCTTCATAGCGAAGGATCTGCCGCATATGTCGCACGAATGATTCTTCACACCGGCGTGAACGTGCTTGAGATGATAGTAGAGACAGCCCGTTTGGCCAAATTGTTTGCCGCATATGTGGCAGGTGTATTGTTTCTCGCCGGTGTGAATTCGGGCGTGGGTCTTAAGGCTGTCCCGCAAACGAAACTTCTTGCCGCACAAATCGCACGTGTACGGTCCGTTCGAACTTCGCTTGACCTTCGACTTGGAGATCGCAGTTTCCGCGTCGTCTTTCTTAATTTTCCCATTGGTTCTCAACCGCGTTTTCGGTACTTCTGCGACGATGGATTTTTCACATTTCTCGTTGACGGCTCGTCTACGGGGAGTTTTCATGGCAATTGCAACATTGACGAATTTTTTATTGCGTCGGTTCGATCGAACGGTGCGGCCATTTTCACTTCTCTCGTTATTGAAGATCACAGCTGCAATCTCCGATGTGTCTTCCGGAGATTCGCGAGGCTCTGTCTCGCCGTCTTTACGGTCTACGGTTGCATCCGTTTGGCTCCTCGTTACCCTATCGTTACTCGCGCAACCGAAAAAGCTAACGTAGGCTTTCTGAAAGTCCGTGAAACCGGAGCTTCGCGAGTCGCGTAGTTTGGCGCCTGAAAGCCTGCGAAAGTAGAACAACGTTAGAGGAAGTTCGAACATAGAATATTCGGGAGAAAGTTCAGGGGGTTTACGGGATATAACGGTAATACAATTCAATCACAGATGTTTCGTACAAAAAGGAGAAAAGAAATGTTTAATGTCATTTTTTTTTCTTTACAGTCTCGTTGTGAACTTTCGCTCTATATGAAAAAATAAGCCGACTCGGCACGCATTATCGGCTGACCGGTTAATCGTTCGGTTCATCCGGATGTTGGGTCCTCACATGAGATCGCAGAGATCTCTTCTGCGTGTGTTTCGAGGGACAGAATTTACACGCTAAGCATTTGACCACACTGTGGATCTTCGAGTGTCTAGCCAGATCGCCTTTCGCCGCGAAACTCGCGTCGCACATTTCACACGAGAACGGCCTGTTCCTCGCGTGTCTGTTCAAATGTTCGTTGAGCCTCTGTTTGGTGGTGAAATTTTTCTCGCACTCCGGACACTCGGGAGGTTTCTTGTCGTTCGCATGGCAACGCCTGTGAACGTACATGGAATTGGCGGTGCGAAAAGTTTTCGAACAAATTTCGCAGACATACGGACGTTCGTTCGTGTGGGCTCTGCGATGATTGTCGACGGCCGATTTGGTGGCGAAGGGGCGGTCGCAAATATCGCACACGTATTGCTTGACACCCTGATGAACGGTCTTCTTGTGCACAGTGAGATTCGAACCGCTGGCGTAGCTCTTGCCGCATATCTCACAGACGTGACGACGCGCGCTCTCGTGCAGTCGAACGTGCCCGAGAAAATATCTTCTCCGGATTGTAACTTTCTTCCAAGCGCCGCATCGATAAGAGACTCGACCGTCCCTCTCGACTTTCGCTGCGTCGGCTAGCCGAGCCTCCGCCGGGGTTTCCACGCAGCGACGCAAGTGACGATTTAGTCGAACCCTCGTCAAAAGATTTTCTCCGCATATTTTGCAAATAAACGGCTCCAGGAGTTTAGGTGATTTTTTAGGTGATTTAGCAGCTCCTATCGGTGCACCGTTTTCCTCGTAGTTCCTCCGACTCGATTCTCGTGGGTCTCTCTGCGACCTGCGAACAGCAAACATTCCGATATCACGCCGGTGTAGGAGCGGGCGAGGCTTTAATCGTTCCGTGCACGTTTCTAGCGTGATTCTTCAGATAACGCTCCTGGCCAAACTTCACGCCGCACCGTTCGCAGACGTGAATCTTCGCGCTCTCGTGAGTCCTCTTGTGACGACTCAGACATCCTATCGTGCGAAAGCGTTTCTCGCAAATCTCGCACTCGTGCGGTTTCTGTCCCGTGTGGATCAACAGGTGTTTCTCGAGTTCCTGCCTTCTCTTAAAAGCTCTCTCGCATATCTTGCACTTGTGGTCGTAGCTGCTCGTGTGAAAACTCTTGTGAACGTGAAGAGACGCTCTCTGTCTGAACGACTTGCCGCAAGTCTCGCAAACGTGCGGTCTCTCGTTCGTGTGAGTTCTCCGATGCTCGTCCCGAGCAATTCTCGAAGTTAGACGACGATCGCAGAGATCGCACGGGAAGTTCTTGTTGCCCGCGTGAACGTCGCGCAGATGCCTGTTGAGGACCGAGCCGTGACCAAAACTCTTGCCGCACACGTGGCAGGTGAAGGGCTTCTCGCCTGTGTGCCTGTTTTGATGGCTCAGGAAGTTGTACGAGGTCGAGAGAATCTTTCCGCAGTCACGACACTTGTATCGGTCAACGCCGTTGCAATTCACCCTCGACCGGACCAACTCCTCACGTTGCTCCGACGTTCGTTTGGCTCGCGGCGAGGGCTTTGGATCCGTCGCTCGATCGATCGTACCTTCCCGAGGCGCAATATTTTCTTCCTCTCTCCTAGTGGCGCTTGCGGTCTCTTCGAACTTCGGGAACCTGAAACGAGATCGTCCTCCGTTACTCGTGACTCGCCAAGGTCGAGGTTCTCGGGACGCAGGCGTGATTAACTCTCTTATGATTAACCAGATATCGCTTCTGTCGAAAGGAGAGACCGCAGTCGGTGCACTGCCAGGGTTTCTCATCGAAGTGTATCAGACGATGGCGCTTCAGTTCGTATTTTATGCGAAAAGCTCGGTCGCAGATGTCGCAAGAGTGAGGCTTCTCGCCGGTGTGCTTCGTCATGTGCACGACGAGCGGTGGCCTCGTGCGAAAGCCCTGATCGCAGTAGCTGCACTTGAACGCGAAGAAATCCGTGTGAGTTCGATTGTGAACGAAGAGCGAGGCTTTCTGCTTGAAGGCTTTGCCGCACACGTTGCAGACGAACGGACGCTCGCCCGTGTGAATGCGCCGATGATCCTCGACGTTCCTCTTCGTCGAGAACATTCGGCCGCAAAGATCGCACGCGAATTTCTTTATACCGGCGTGAGTCTCGCGGAGATGACGAGCCAGTCCCTGATTGACCCGAAACTGCTTGCCGCACAGGTGACAAGTGAACGGCCGCTCGCCCGTGTGGATTCTCATGTGCCACGCGAACGTGTAAGGGGAGAAGAGATTTTTTCCGCAGTCGTTGCAGTGATAGTATATACGACCGTTCGCTTCCATCCTCGAACGATTTACGAGATCCTTGTCCACGCTGCGCTGTTTCCGACCGCGTTTCGCCTTTGGGATCTCCGAGTGATTCTCGCTCGTGTGAAGTTTCAACAATTTTTTCTTTCTCGTTGTGTAGTTGCAGTACGCGCACGGATAGATGGGCAGTCTTTTCTTCATCGACGATTCTCCCACGTCCCACGTGTCGGACTTATCCCGGTTCGTCGATTCGCCCGAAGCGTCCGCATCCAAGTTTTCCTCGAAGGCCTCTTTCTCGATCGGTTCGCGTTCCGTGGAGAGGATCTTCTTATCCTTTGCCGGTTTCTCGCGGCAGTTCGCTACGTGCCGTTTCAGATTTGATTCCCTCTTGAAGACCCTCGAACACTTGTCGCAGGTATTTTTCTGTTCAGCGACCTTTTTAAGATCGCTCGTAGAAGCTGGCTTGGCTCCCGTGTTTTTTGTCGGAAGAACGGAGTTCACCTGCCTTCGACGGCTCGATCTTGGCACGGAGGCGAGTTTCACTGAGCCATTTCCCTCGGAAGCTTCTCTCCGTTTTCGGACGAAAGTTTCGAATCTTCTCGCAGCACCGGATCTGGAAACATAACAAACGCAGGAGGTTTGAGTCGTCTTCGTTGCCGAAACATCGTTTGTGGCGAGCGTGATTTTTTTTTTTTGCACGCTGGAAGCGTTTTTCTTTTTTTTTTGTAAATCAATCTTTCGATGACTGAACGTGTCGCGTTTTAATGTGGTTGTTGAGATAACGATTCTGACGAAATCTGAGACCGCACTTGGCGCAGACGAAGGGTTTCTCGTCGGAATGAGTCAATTTGTGTCTGACAACTTCGGTCTTAACGCGAAAGCGCTTGTAGCAAACGTCGCAACTGTAATTTTTCTCGCCGGTGTGAGTGGTCGCGTGTACGAGCATCTCCTGCCTTCGGCGGAACTTCTTGCTGCAGTAGGCGCACGGATGCGGAAACTCGTTCGTGTGAAGCTTGTTGTGGCTGTACAGGCAAGCTTTGGACTTGAATGATTTGTTGCAGGTATCGCAAACGTAAGGCCTCTCGCCCGTGTGGGTTCGTCGATGATCGTCGCGCGTTGCCTTCGACGAGAAACTCTTGCCGCAAATGTCGCAAGGGAAGTTCTTCAGCTTCGCGTGAACGTCTTTGAGATGCCTCGAGAGACCGCCGGAGTCGCGAAATTGTTTGCCGCAAACGTGACAAGTGAACGGTCGCTCGTCGCGATGAATTCGTAGGTGACGGACGAAAGAGTCCTTGAGACGAAAACTCTTGGCGCACTCGACGCACTGATAGATCTTTCGCGATTCCGGCAAATCTTTGTGTTCCTTCGCGTGAACGTAGAGATCATTTATTTGAAAAAATCCCCGAGAGCACACGTTGCATTTTGCCCTGGCGTCTCTTTCCTCGGGACTCGGCTCATCGCCGGGCGTCGACTCTTCGTACACCGGATATTCCGATTGTCGCACGATGTCTTCCTCGCACAATGCTAATGTTTCTCTCTCCGTGTTCTCGATTTTTAACGACGAGGTGAGCTCAGTTTCTTCGGCTTTCGCGGATGCTTCATCGACGCAGCAGTCCAGATCCTCGTTCGCATGCTCCGGCGACTCCAGGCTCGGCAACTGATTCTCGATGCTCGTGTACAAAACGTCCCTCCATATTGCGTCCGAACTTTCTCTCGTCGCACGCTTCTCGTCTCTAACTTCGATCTTAACTTTTCTTCTCGACGTCCGACATATACTTTGCGTGTCAAGGAATAGCTTAAATGGCTTCTTCGATTTGCCGGACCTGCAAAACAGTCAAAGCTTGACACCGGTCTCGCGATTTCGCTCTCGCGAGGCTTATCTTCTCTTCCGACCGCTGGATTTCCTTATCACGCCCACGAAATTCTAGCGTTAATTTCTCTTTTTTTTTCCTATCGACGTTACCGGATATTTTTAAACGGGAGCGCCGATCGAGAATTTCACTTCCTCCGGAGGATGCGGGGCTTATTTGACTAACCTCGACCTAGATAGTCGATTTTACTCTTAGACTCACTGCACGGTAAAAAAGGTTTAACGAACGTTTCTTGGTCGCGAATGTCCACAATGAGACGATAACTAGAAGAAAAAAATCGTAAAATTTTTAATAAATATAAAGCGATAAGATTGTTAAGTTGTAAAATTATTAAACTTTGAGAGCAAAAAATGTTTGTTAAATGTAAAACCTTTTTTTTTCTGTGCAGTTGAACCAATAAGATATTTTAACATAATTTTAAAAACTTTATTATACCTCTCTTCGCTTTCCTGACTAGGAGCTTGTTCGACGGTCTCGTTTGGCTCCCGCAATTTTTCCGTTGAGCATGTCAGTTCCTCTCCATGAGTTGCAATTGGCTCCGGATCGTCGACAAGCTCTTCGTTCGCAATAATTATTCTTGCATGCCCGTTAGAACTGGCAATTTCTGTATACTTCGGTTTCATCTGTTCCTTCTCTTTGAGCTCAGATTCCATCCGCACGAGTTTTTTCTCAGCTTCCATGCAGCCTTCCAGTAACTCGTGCCACGCCAGTAACGTTGCTGCGCACTGGTAGCAGAGCTGTACAGGTAAGGTATCGTCTTTCGATACCTGAGACAATTACAATTAAAGTATAATTAACTAAGTTGGTCATTGAGTCAATTAAGAAAAGTCAAAAATACATTTCTTATTATTGTCCAAACTTGGTAAATTAAAAAAAAAAAATAAAATAATTATACCTGAATTGGAAGGTATTTGTGAATTTTCTTGCACAAGTCATGTTCGGCTCCTTCACCTTCGAATATCGGAACGACATGACCATTTTCATTGGCGCATACTCTGCAGATTTTGGACCAGCCAGAGCTCTTCTCCTTAGACTCTGTATATTCACAATTCTCCATGGATATATCCGTGTTCTCTGCATTTTTTTTGGCCGCATCATCATCCGGAATGTTGTAGTTCGATGTCCCACGTGACAGTGTTTTCTCGGATAGTTTAAACGTTGCAGGCTCTCCTATCTCCATTTTGACTACGGAAGCAACAATTTTACAAACGGTTCGAGAGAATGCAAAAAATATTCAGTTGACATATATTTTTAATTGATGATAGACTCACGTTGCTTTGATTCTTGAGACGAGCCGCTCATTTTTTCGACGAGGGATTGTTGTGTACAAGAATAATCGAGTCATATCAACCCCAACCTCCCTCAATCAAACGATTCCTCGAAAAGATGAGGTGCATTTATTTACCTCGAGAATGCACGAAATTCGAACTTGCCACAGGCTTTTTCCTTAACGCGTTTTATTTATGATACTTTGTCACTTGTACTTTGAACTATTTCTGGCATTTCGCAGCAACAACGAAAAAATGCGGACCTATTGACGATTAATTGTTTCGGTCTGATGAACGAATATTCTGACCGACACTGTTTGCCGAGGTCGCGTGCGGCGGAGCTACTAGTCAAGTTTTTGTTACGAGCCAATCGTACCGGCCGACGCTCGGTTACTTACCTTGGAGCGCGGGTAATACAGAGCGCTGAGTATACTGAGCAGACTCGGCGCCAGGCTGAGCTACTAGACTTCCGCGAGATCATTTTTCAGGAGGAGGAATATCCCGATTTTTCCGGTAAATCGGGCTGGAGGAGAAGGGTTAATGCGTGGCGTGCTGTTCCTACTTCGCACCGGATGTGCTCGCGGAGCACATCCAGACGTGCACGATGGATAAAGCGCCGGTCGGTGAAGCAGGTGTTTGATCTTAGCCATAAACCGAGAAGCGATGTACAACTTAAGACTTCGATCTTAGTCATAGCCCGAGAAGCGATGTACAACTTAAGACTTCGATCTTAGCCATAGGCCGAGAAGCGATGTACAACTAAAAACTTTGATCTTAGTCATCGGCCGAGAAGCGATGTATAACCCAGCAGTTTTATCTTAGCCATGGAGAAGCAATTACAACAAAAAACTTTGATCTTAGCCATAGGCTGAGAAGCGACGTTCAACCAAAAACTTTGATCTTAGCCGTAGCCCGAGAATGCGGTGTACAACTGAAGACTTTGATGTTAGCCATAGGCCGAGAAGCGATGTACGACTAGAAACTTTGATGCAGTTGGATGTCCCACGCAACGTTGTTCTCCGTTTTGACTGCGAAAGCAAACGAACGATTCGAGAACATGCAAAAAAAAATCCGTTGACATATATTTTTAATTGATGATACGATGATAGACTCACCTTGCGTTGACTCTTGAGTCGAGCCGCTCACTTTTTCGACGCGATGGTTCGTGTCCAACACAACAATCGAGTAGTATCAAACCCCACCTCCCTGAATCCAACAATTCCTCTATAAAATGAGTTGTATTTATTTACCTCACGAGTGCAAGAAATTCGAGGTTGGCACAAGTATTTCGTATTTTTTAGAGTGTAATTTATACTCTGTCGCTTTTGTTCACAACTATTTACGGCAATTTACAGGAACAATGAAAAATGCAGAGTTTATTGCGATTACTAGTTTCACTCTAGACTCAGTTTGCCACGGTCGCGTGTGGCGGAGCCACTCGTCGTTTTGTTTGGAAGCCCGGCCGGCTGTCTTAGCGGTCCCGGTGCGGCAAACGGTCAGTCCATGCCAAGTGAATTTATGACAACAGTGATTGTGCGATGCTTACATCGAACGACCGTCGAAAGAGAGCATAAAAGACCGTTTTATTGTGGTTCAAACTGGACACGAAGAGGAACTTTCGATTATTTCAACGTCTCGATTACGGCCAGAAGGAGTTTAGCTAGATCGGCGAGGCAAAGAGACAAGCTTCATACTCGACTTCACCTGTTCCGGTTGCCGTTTCGGTGAGTGATAAACGTTTGTTCTTAACCACTAGAAAAAAAAACCGACGATCGATCAATTTGGTCTTGTGGCTAGAATACTAGCCTCGAAAACATAGTATCGGGAGATCTTGGGTTCGCGAATCACGGTGCCGCAGTCTTGCTGGTGGAAAAAAAATGTTTTGATGCGGCGAAGCTCGGTAACTCTATCGTGCCATATTCGACACATGCCAGTAGATGTCGAATGTTTACAGCAAGCAGTCGACGTGACCGTGACACAGCTCCGGCGCCATGAACCAAGCTTACAAGACCGACTGTTATCGATATCCAAAAGTAGAGTTAACGTTCGCGCATACTGTGCGACCTGTGAAAAAATTGTAGGTCCCGTCGGTATTGTCCATAGCAGTTGATCCGACGTTGCATGAAAAGTGGATAATTAAAAAAAAAGTTGGCAGGTGCTTTTTTGTTCTGATGGTTATCGAATACGTTGTTTCGGCCTTTACGACCGCCATGTTTCGGCCGTTAGGCTCGTCGTATAGTATATATAGTTTTTTTTATTTTTTTTTTATTGAAAGCTGTAGGAAAGCCGTTACGAATCGTACCGTCGATATGAATTCAACGTCATACGGAGATCAAAATCGGACATATCAGTGAACTTCATAGAAAGATTTCTTTTCACATTTTTCAAATACTTTTTATTCATATAATTATCATTAGTATTCCTAGATATTTACATGTCTCCAGTTTCGGGATCTGTAATGCGACTATACACGGACTGCCAAGAGTAATACGCGTGCCAGTTAATTTGCGTGGGTGATCGTGACAAATTTTGAATCGATAATTTTTCTGTAAAATATAATACAGTTCGTATACTATACTATAATACTGTGTATATAGTACACATTATTAACTTCGGGGATCGAATGAAGAAGATAAAAATTGCGACGTTATGCATTTAGATTTGCACTTATTAATCGCTTAAACATTGAAATCCTAACGAAAATGCGTTTTATAACAGGAGAGTCTTCGCGCTGACGTGTAAAAAATCTAAATGCACCACACGCTACACGTTTAACTTCACTTTGTTTTATTATTTTTCTTTTTTTTTTTTTTCATCACCTTCGTTATCTTTTTCTCTCGCTTATTATAGTCGTAAATAAAAAGCTGATCGAGCACTCTGACTGCGTGAATACTTTCTTCGTTTGCCGACTTGCGAAGATTTCTTATTTTTGGTATCGTTTTTTTTTTTCCTCGTATTTAATTAGTGTTTTTTTTTTCGAGTGTGAGCAAGCGACTAAAATATCCGCGGGCATCGCGCAGTCTATCGTTAGACCTCTTATATATCAATGATATAATTATTTTAATGCCTAACATCGGTATCTTATATCACGAATATAATCTCTATCTATAGTGCATCCATGGTAACTGTACAATGTAAAATATAATTCCATCTAGCTAGTAGCGGCTCTGGATACGGCTGAGCGCTCTCGTACGTTCCCTTATGTTTGTTTTCTTCTTTTTTTTTTTTTACTTTTATTACGCCGCTCGTCGTCACTTTATGATTTTTTTTTTAATAGTAAATAAGTGCCACGAAACTGATTTTTTCCCCTTGATTTTTGGCGCCGCTACAAGGTAGTCGGTTTCCTTGAATACGCGCATTTTTTTTTTTTTTTCCATTCAAGTGTCGTGTAATGCAATTATTTAAATGGAGAGTAACATTTGTGTGTGTTTTTTTTTTTTCAATTCATCTTTCTCATCGCTCGTAGATATCGTATAGAAGTTAATTAGCTTAGTATAAACATTAGTCATCAGTACATTGAAGGATATGCAGATAGAGGTAGGGGGGCAGTGAGAACGATATGCGTATTACCTCTCGTATTCATATCTCTCATTTTTTTTTCTCTCTAGCTAGAATAATGTCGAAACCAACTGCAACGATATCGTTGATACTGCCCAGATAAGTTAGCCACGTAATACAAATTCGACATCGATATTTTGTTAGCATCGCGTTCTTTCCCTTTTTTTTTCTTCACTCCAAACCATTTTTTTTTCATCGTTTACAAATCTACCGATGATTTGTGTCTCCCTCTCTTTCTCTGGCAATGCGGCGACTCGACATTGCGACTTTGGCTAGAAATCGCCTGCCTCCTTTTGTGTGCGTAGAGATAAAACGGCGCCCGAAGCCTTGGGAAATATGCACCGGAAATATCGTTATACGGTAGCAGTCAGTCGCGCGCTTTTTATTTTTTTTCTATTTTTTTTTTAATTGTGTAGATATCGTTAATAATCGCGTTGGATCGAGGACAACAAAAGAATCGCACGAAGAATTACATTAGAAGTTACATAGTTCGTGCGACGTTTCGTCGATCGTCTCGGACTTTTCGTTCGTCACGGGATATTTTTGCCGATCAGCTCGATACTTTTCGTACAAAGGAAAAAATGAATAACGAAGGGCTCCTACGTAGAGATTTTTTCGAATGGGTGAAACAGTACAAATGTGCCTTCGGTGGGGTAATACAAAAGTCGAAAGCAACGTACGAAAGAAAAAAAAAAACGAAAACTTTGGATATCTACGGCTTTGTAATTTTTGTGTCAAACATTTTTTGTTTTTCATTTGTGTATATTTATGGAAAGCGAAAGTTCGATCTTCGTTCGTTTCTGTTGATTAGAAGAAAGAAAACAGACTGTTCTGATGCGTCTCTCTCGCTTTAGCGAAGAAAATACGCGTTCGTCGGCTTAGAAGAATTTGAAACGTCAATAATCGACGTTTTCTTAAATTCGTATTGGCAATACTGCAAATCGCACCCTGTGTGTTATGTATAAGCATCTCTCGCATGCTACATAATTATACTTATTTCATAAGTTTCTCGATTGGGATTGGGTGGCATTTTTTTTTCTCCTCTTTTTTCTCATCGGGTTCTCTCACCCGGTTTTGCATACTCTTGATAATGGAGTTTGCCTCCCGGTGCTCGTTATCGAATCGCCCTTACGTTTACTCTCGCTTTTTCTCGTCTCATTCGCCCTACGGAACCCGCGGACCTTTCTTAATTAATAAAATCTATAATTCGATAAACAATTTACACGCATAACATAATTAATAAATATTTGTAATATATAATACTCTTCTATACAACAATAGGTGTGTGTGTGTGTGTGTTTTTTTTTTTTTTTTAGCAATTACTAAGTAGGATCTTTATGCTCACGCCGTCATGCGCGCTATACTTTCGACCCAATCGCTTTATTATCAACACTTTGCGCCCCCGCATCACTCTCTGCACTTTTCGTCAAAGTTTCTCCTTCCAAACGTCCCGCAAAGTCTCACTTCCGTCGACGCGACTATTCATCTTTCTCACTGTTCACGGCGATGAAAGTGTTGTTGACGACAAAATCAACGCGATCTACTTGAGAAACGAAAGGTCCTCCGTCCCCGGCCTTCTCCTCTTTTTTTTTCGTTCAGGAGTCGATATAATCTTTTATCATTTTACACATACTCCGGTATATTATTAATATCATATACCTACTATTGTTACATGCGCGTCTTTAACAAGCATTTGTTTTCATTTTTTTTCTAGTATCGTCATTGTGTGAAAATCATCGTCACCCGAGTTTTTCTCCCTTTATACACAGTCGCACTTGCGCACACTTCGACATTCGTTATTTTTCCTCCCTCTCTCACACACACACACATGCACTCACGCGAATACACACAAAATCGGATTCGTTCGTCGTCGTTCGTGCGGCGTGATTTGTGTCTGAATTATTTTCACCCTTATTTTAACACAGTCAGTCTTCGCTCGCCTCGCCACATCACTCTCTCCTGTTCTCTCACGGCGTTTCGTCACCGCGGTTGAATTATTTGCCGGACGTACATTATGCGTTCAAGCCTCGAACTCTCGTATAACTCCTACGTGTAACAAACCGCGCTTTTTTTTTCGTCGTGTTCCTAAGACATTATTTTGTAAGCTTATTTAAACCAGCAGTACTCGTAGCTCTCGACTCTCGCGCGGAGTTTTGTAGTCAGCTCTCTCATTAACGAAGAACGTCGCCGGTACCGGAAGTCACGCGAGTCACCTCGGACAATCATCGTCGTCGGCTCTCGTGACGCGGCCGGCAGCCGCGACACCCCCGCGAAACCGCCGGGGCGCCTCTAGACGTACCACTCTTTAATGTCCTTGAGTTCTCGTTTCTTACCGTTTTTACTACCGTTCGCCCCGTTCTTCAAGGCACCGTTGTACTGCTGACCCGAACTCGCCGCGGCTCCGAGGAGGGCCGCGTTAGGATCCTGACAAAAGTTCTTCGTCTCGTCGACCTTGTAGCTCGCCTCCGGACGATTCTTGAACTTTAGGATCAGCAGTATTATGACGACTATCGCTATGAGAGCGCCGGCAATAATCGCGATTATTAACGCCGCGCTGCTTGCCGCGTCCGAATGTATGCTCGGCACTTTTGGAAACTCCTTGGTCTTTGGCGGGGTCGGTATAGGCGGATAGGTCTCCGGTGTGTACGGCGGTGGATCCGTCATCTTCGTCGTAGGGATGTGCGTCGTTGCGGTCGTAGCACGATGCGTCACGGTACTGCTGCAAGAACGGAAAACAAAATTAGCGCGCCATTTTTGCAATGCGTTATTTTTCACGCGCGAAATGTCCTGTGCGGAAGGTCTTCCGCACGTACGAAAGTCTTCGTACGAGACAACTGTTACTTTCAACCAAAACAACTACAGTAGATCCCCGATTAACCGGGAAGCGGATTAACCGTGCGTCTTCCGAGGTTTTTTTTTTTTTAATGCTCAGAGCAAAGTTTAAGTCACTGAGTACTTAAAAAAAAGACCAGCTTACGTGCTACTCATGAAAAAAAAAATCCATGTAACTAGTCAAAATAAAGTTGTATCATTAGCCGTTATTGACTTGCATACTTTCGCTGTCTAGTTCGGATTAACCGGGATTTCGATTATCCTTGGACTCTTCGGTCCCGAGTTTCCCGGTTAATCGGGATTCTACTGTATAATTCTCATATACTTTCTTTACAATTTTTTTTTCTTTCCCGTAACAAAAACCCCACTTCGAGCTAAGGTAAGCGGCCCAGTTTTTGCCACCTTTAGGCCCAGTTTTCGTCATCTTCGATTGTTAAAGGGAGCATTTCATCAAAAATATACGTATCGCGGCATTAATCAGGAGTAAACCGCTCTACAACATGCCGTCAATTTCCTTTCTATTTAACGCATACTGTATTTATTATTAGGTATAAATTGCGATTAATGGCGGAAACTGGGCCGTTTACCTTAGCAAGTTGAATTCGTTCAGATTTTGTCAGACACGTTTCTTCATTGTCCGACCGGTGCGACGATACCGGCAGACTCGGGACTCTCGCTCACGCGACGGCTCAATAATATATCGCGTCACTCTAATCGATCAATAAATGTTTCTAAAAATATAACTAACACGCTTGACTTGTGTCGGGTCGGACGACGGCGCCCTAGCGAGGTGGCACAAGTACGGACGTCTCTCCGACGTGTTATACACAAGCGTTGACTCGAATACCCATTTAGAGATACTTGTTGCATTTACCCCGCATACTATATTATATCTATACGATCCATAACACAGGATACGCCACGGAAGAGCCGAGAGGTGGCCCCCCCGACTCCCGTCACGAATTCCGTCCCCCAAGTGTTTACGCACCTTCCGTGTGTGGTCTCAGTGGCGGTGCTCGAGACATTGTACTGGATGGAAACGGTCACGGGCCCTCGTGAGACCGAAGTCGAGCTCGACGACGTTTGGGTACTCGTGTGGCTGGTCGGTGTCTCCCGTTGCGTTGTGTACGTCACCGAGCTTGAATCTGCCCGATAAAAAATACAAATAACGAATCAACTCACTGTCGTAAGAAAAGAAAGAAAAAACAAAACAAAAAAAAACACCTCACATTGCACACATCGAGACCGAGGAGAGCGAATATATCGTCGAACGAAAGTTCACTGGGTACGACGGTCCGTCGGATGCTTGCGAAATCTCCTCATAAATTTTCTATCGAGACTATCGCCGCACGGATAACGTGTGTATTACGCGTGCGTAAGTGGCAGGGACGTATCGAGGCGGGTGAGCAGGAGCTCGTTCGCCAGGCAGCCGAGCACGGCGAAGCGGGACGGCGAAACACAGATCGCGAACGTTCGGATGTGAACGTTCGGAAGAAGGCCGCAGGGGAACGGGCTCTTCCTCCGGTGCTGTACAACAGACCGGCGGCGTGTTGCAGCGCGCTGGGCGATCGACCTGCCACTCGTTCCCTTCGGAACTAATGCGCGCACACACACACACAAAACACGCGCTCGCCTCTGCCACAAGAGAGTCTTGTTTATTATCGCATGTTACCCGCGCACTGTTAACCCTTCCACCTGGCTCTTAACTTCGTGCTGTTAATACCCTCGAATGCATTGTCGCTTCATTAGCAACTCGTCGATCCAATCGGATAGTGAAATTAATTCGAGACCCATTGAGAGCCGTCGATGCGTTTGTCGTTAGTCGCAAACGCGACCGGAGGTTAGAATCGTCGGGGAAAATCTTTTCGACATTCAGGTCGGGGCACAGAGCTCTTGATGATACAAGTTTCGGGACGAACTCGTAATTCGATGGTATAGCGCGGAGATTCGCGGAGTACTTTCAACGATCGAGAGTAAAGCGAAAAGGCGTCGGGAGGAAGCGCGGACACGAGGGCACTGTTTTCCTACCGGTGGGGAGGGGGAGAGGGGGAGAGAGAGAGAGAGAGAGAGAGAGAGCGCAGTCAGCCATTCGAGGCTCTCGGTTGGTTGGGACGCAGAACTTTTCGCGGAGGGTGGGAATGGAATCCGGGTTGGCGAGAGAACGCGCCGGTGATATCGCGTATGTACCCCGGTATGTATGCATATATGTGTGTATACCGATGGAATACCGATATAGTACGTGACGTACACGCAAAAGGGGAGAGGTATAAATCGGATCGCCAAGCGCCCCCCCTCGCCATGCGGGAATGAAAAATCCTGCCGAGAGCATTTCCGCACTAGTTACTCTTAGGGCTGCACACGTACAAGCCGGCATCGACGAGTCGAGGATTCATTGTTCGAGTGCGCATCCACTCGTCGAGAATTCGGAATCAGAAATCACGGAGAGGAACGAGAGTGGAGAAAGAAAACAAAAAAAAGAAAGAAAAATGAAAAAAAAGAGAAGTGCGATATGCACAGTCGAGGGTTTATCAACGACGACGACGACGACGACGACGATAATAATAATAATGACAACAATAATAATAATAATAATAGAGCGTAGGTACTCGGACTCTCGTTAGCGAGGATTTTAAACGACTGGTCCGAGTTTAACGATCCTGTCAATTCCGAACGAGTGATTATTGCATCGATTTGGCAACAGAATTAACTCCGACAAATTCCACGGTACAACGCGGTCGAGCAGCGAGACGAGGGCAGGAGGGCGGTAGCGTTCGCTCGTCGGTTATTCGATATTCTCGGTCTCTCTCGGCTCCTTCGCCGAATCTATTTCGGAAGACGTGTCGGGCTGCGGCAGTGTTGTATGTTAGAGATCCTAGAGTCGTACGGGCGAACGGAGAGCGCGGGTTCAATATCGCGTGAACGGACGGACAGGAGGGCTGGCTCTATCCGATGGATGCGCGGGGACTAAGGAGACGTGTACATGTAACGTGTAGAACACGTATGAGGCGGAGGCCTTGTGAGGGATCAATAACGGTAAATGAACGTTTGGCGTGGGCCTTGACTTATTCGTAGACGAAAGACTTTTGTGCCGAGTGTGCGATAAAACGGACGTCTCTCTCTCTCTCTCTCTCTCTCTCTCTCTCTCGGTGTCGTCGGTAGTTGAGGTGACCCACCGGTAGCCGAGGTAACGAAGATTCCTTCGGTCGTGCCTGGGTCACCGGAACCCTCCTCGCAATCCTCCTCGTCGTCGCACGACGGACGTTCTTGAATGTTTTCCTTTGTACCGCCTTTAGGTCGAGGCGGCATCGGCGATCTGGTCGGAGCCACGTAGACTGGTGTTATTAGATCGTCTGCGGAGAAAGGAAAAACACTTATTAGATCAGCTGATCGTCCGGATCGAGGGCAGCGTTATATTTTCTTTTCTTTTCTCTATCGGTAATCTTAACTCGGCCACAGAAGAAATGCTCCCTCGCGGACGCAACTGAGCGATATGTAATTTCATCTTATCAGTTACTTTTTTTTTATCATAATTTTCGCGGACCAACAATAATAACAGTAACTGCATTGGCAGAGAGTTGTCAAGTAAAGTTCTGAAAGAACTAAACTTCTGTTGCTGAGTGGATTTATCGGCGAATGTCGATGATTTTCGTGCTCATGCAGTAAGTATAAAGTGCTCGAAGAAATTGAAGAAATTAATTTTTTTTTTTTTTTTTTTTTTTTAAATAATTCTTTACCCGGCGTATGAATTCCGAGATCGTCGAATATAAAAGCGCGTCCGGTCGCGAGATGTGCGAAGACGGACAAAGAGAGCCTCTTGGCGTTCTCGGCGCGATGCCATCGTCGAATTAAAAACGGCCGGAGGGGGGGATCGACGCTCGCTGAGGGTTTTGCGCGCAACCGATAAGCCCCCGGCGTCGTCGGATCAGAGGCTCGCAACGGCAACGGCGCCGCCGGTTACACGCGGAACAATCATTGGACGTTCGATAACGGAGTGAGAGAGAGAGAAGTAGGTGGTTCGCGGATTCTCGTGGTATATCCGGTCGCTGCCCACTCGCGCGTTCTATTTCACTGGCCTGCAACTTGCACGGCAAGCGTCGCGTATCGATCTCGTTTCTCTCGGGGCAACGAGAGCCCCCCCCCCCCCCCCCCCCCCCGGCCGCCTCCTCGTTTACCATTCTATAAATATAATATAGCCAACCTCGTTGCCCGGATTCTCTCGCGATAAATTAAGGATAAGACGGGGGGGGGGGGCAAGGATAAATCAGCGTGTGAACACGTTAACGTTTCAATGGCAAGGTGTTTTCGGATCGGCGATTAGCGCGACCGGAATCCATGTGCGAGCTTAAAGTGAACGATAGGCGGCAAAGAGATCGGGAACAAAGCCGGGTGCGGCCGATAAGACGATCGTCGACGGACTCGTCGGACGATCGCTCGGCACGACCATTAATTCAGTTTTTAGTCAGTCGGAGAAGATTTTGGAACGGGAGAGCAGAGACTCCGAGGAGCTCGACGCGGAAAGAGAAAGGAGGGGTGGCGGAAGTTTGTCTTCGGGCGGTCCCGGTTCGATCCTAAATATGCAAATGAATTGGAGATACAACCGGGCGAGCATGAAGCCGGGAAGGTGGCATGGTCGCCGGGAGAGAGCCCCAGAGCGGCAAACCCGCGCTCTCGAAGACCTCTCCGCTACTGCTGCTGTTCCTGCTGCTCAACATGCACAGCTGCCGCGATAAACGGGTGTGTGCGTGTGCGTCGCGGAGAGTGTCATGCGCGTGTCTCGTGCCGGGTAGGTGCGAGAGTTTCCTCTCGCGATTCGAGATACAGTAACGCGCGGGAAGAGACTACTTGGTCGGATGCGAACAACTGAACGAGGATCAAAGACAATTCGTCGTTTAGTTCAGTTTTTTTTTTTTTGTATTTTATCATTGCAAAGCCGGACCATTAATTCGGTTAACCGGCAGCTCTGCAATGTTTTGTGAATGGTAATGAATCGACAAGCCTTTGAGATATATATATCTATATATATCTATATATATCTATATATATCTATATATATCTATATATATCTATATATATATCTATATATATATATCTATATATATATCTATATATATATCTATATATATATCTATATATATCTATATATGGGAAATGGAGGCAAAACGGGCGTCTCGAATATATGAGATTTTTCTTTTTACGTGAATTTTTAGAAAAAGAATATGTTGTTTTTTGTGTGCAGAGTTCGATAGAAACATCGATCCAAGGTCACCGTTGGTTATGTCATTTTGAAAAAATAAAAAACAAAAAAAAAATTGTGGTAAGAGCCGCCAAAGGCGACAGTGCCTTACCAGGTATATGTGTGTCCATCCTTGTCCAGGGGAGTGCTAAACGTCTCTCCTTTCATACTACACGATTGACTACGCCGAGCGGTCGGTTTATATATGAAGCGACTAGTGCTCGGAGAGCTTGCGAGAAACTCGTTTTTTGCTCACAACTTTCGACTCAATTGTCTGAGATAAAAACTCCAAAGGAAAAATATTTAGCTATGAAGGAAGTACAATTTTTTGTGCCAATTTAACTCGTCCAAGTCCTGCGATTGAGGTGTAATTTGTAATATCGCCTTTTACAAACCCTGTCCGCTCGAAGTAGCAGCGATTTTTCGGGAATGTGCGCGAACTCGATGAGTGCTGGGATACGATTAGAATTCCAAATACGAAAGTGATAATTATTTATGAGAAAAACCAAAAAAAAAAATTCACAAATTTACGCATCGTGCCAGATTATTTGAGGGGCCCTCGAAAAATTTACTTACACCTACCTGACACAGGGTCGTAAACGGCTTTACACTCTGCATCCTCGTCGTCGCCGGCGCATCCACTTCCGGCTCCTGAGAATATTAAATCGTCCATCACTCCTGGTCTTCCGGAAGCTGGAGTCTAAGAGAGAGAGAGAGAAAAAAAAAATCATCTTGACAGTGTTCAATTTTTGATCGAACATTTGGTCTCTTTCGCAACGTCGACTCTTCCTCTGATTCGCACCTGTTGCATTCTTTGAAGCGGCGCGGCTCTGTCGAGCAAACTTCCCGGCGGCAGTGGCTGCACGTCCCCTCTTATAGTTATAACCACACGGTCCTCCCTCGTCGAGGTCAATTCCAAAATTCTCGCCCCATTCACCACCAATCCTGATATCACTCCAAGAAACGGTCGCTCGACTCTCCCGTTGCTGCGATTCCATCTGCCACCAACTTGGATCGTCGATTGGGCATTGAAGACCGTCAATTGATGACCTGCGGCAAACAAAAAAGAACAAAACCTTGCTGTAGAAACAAAAATACGAAGATTTTTTTCTGCATCCCTCTCAATTGAACGAATAAACCAAATGTCTATACGCAGTTAAATATAAAGGTATGTACATTTGAGAAATATTTCTTGATCACAAAGTTCAACATCTTCGTTTCCTTGATAGCATTTTTGCTTTGCCAACGAACCATACTTGTAACTAAAAAAAAAAAAAAAATGGTTATATAATAAAATGAAGATTGTGGCCGTTTGTGGAGAAATTGTATATATTGTGCTGTAATGCAGAGAAGTGCGTGATTTTGAAGAAGCGAGAAATTTGCTTTCCGAGCGAAGCGACGGCAGAAAATCACACGAGGTGAAACTCCGCTTACTCCCGTGTAGCATAAAATTTCATCTCTCGACTTCGTTGATATAACGACATTTCTTGCGTCACAAAATCGTCATATTCGCCAAAATGCCCGTCGCTCCATGTGCAAGTGCGAACGGAGCAATGACTTGCGAACGGAGCAACGAGTCCTATAACTAACTGGGAACTGGGGAAACAGCATTGCGCATGCGCACAAGTTAGTAATGATCATTGGTCAATGATAGGCGATTTTTCCTGCGTGTTGCACGCAAAAAAATTTGGTGACTCTAGCGAATTCGCGGAAAACTAATGTTTCTCAAATGTGCACACTTTTTTTTTTGCCGACTAGTACGAAACGATAACCATATTGAGAAATACAAAGATTCAAGGCCCTTGGAGGAGAGACACGCGGGAGGGCCGAGTGTCCCTCCGAAGAGGCGATTCCTTGTCCGGTCAGTGTTTTCGTTTGACCGACCATCAGGAAAGCAGCACGAGGGCGTTAGTTCGCGGTGTCCGCGGAGATTCTCGTCGACCCGCACGACTGACCATTGGCTACTGTCGTCGAGCCACTTCTCCTCGTGAGCCGCGAGAGCGATCGAGAACGAGACTCGCACGAGAGGAAGATAGCTTTCTCCGGTCCCTCGCGAGCACACGCGCGTCCCTTTTCCCTTTCCAGGGCGTCCGTTCCTCGGAGAAAGGGCCGACCGCTTTCGTACAGGGTCTGAATTTCGTTAGTTTTGGGAACAGGCGAGCATGCGGACTGCGAAGGGCGACGATGGCCCTTCGAGACTGCAATCCCGTCTTCGGCATCTAATACGTTCATATAGCGCCGGATTAGACTACGCGGCGCCCCAAGGCATATGCAGAATTGCCGCTCCCCCCCCCCCCCTCTCGCAGGGGTTTTAATAACAACAACAATGTGATAAGCTAAATAAAATCACAATTAAACATGGAATATATCTGAAATTTTTTATTGTGACCCATCACAGTTGATAATCAAATTAATTCGACATCCTGATATTCGCCCTACGAGTCTTTGCACTGAGAAAAAAAAAATGGCTGGATTAACCGAAGTGCGTTCGCCCACGTTCAAAAGCGTTATTTAGTTGGTATAATAAACAAAATTTGTTTGAATCGACTGAAGCGAATAATCGTTCATAAAATTAATGATTCAGTTGTACCAACTAAATAGCAGCTTTGAACGTGCGTGACCGCGAATTTGGTTAATTCAGCATTTTTTTGTTTTTTTTTCTCAGTGTGCTCTCGCGAAATCTCCAATGAGGCAGTAAAATTTCATAATTGTCGAATCTGCTTCGATACACACAAAATAGCCAAGGCATTCGAACGATGTTTGAGATATCGTCGATCGAGGACAGTTCCTCACGCGTCGTACAACAGAAAACGATCTTTCGGCCGAACAATCGACGGCTCGCATACTTGGCGACATACGAAGAGCGATGTTGACGTTCGGATGTACAGTTTGCAAGTGTTTTTGCCTGTCCCTCCTTGAAACGCTTATTTTTTTTATGCACTTAGTCCTTGATTCCTGATATCTTGTTGACTATTATTTAGTAACAATAATTAAATCTCTTTGTAGTCCAAATATTTTTCAAAACTTAGCCATGTCTTCGTAAATAATTGAAAAAAAAAAAAAAAATGCCGCCCTCGTTACTTCGCAAATTGTGCCGCCCCAGGCCATGGCCTAGGTTGGCCTAGGCGGTAATACACACCAAGAAAAATAATTTATTTGACGGCCACCATTTATTTTGATGAAGTAAAGTATTTATTTGTTTCAAATAAATATTTATTTAAATTAATTAAAATAGTTATTTAGATGAAATAAATATTTATTTAAATCAAGTGAATATTTTACTTCATCTAAATAAAGGGTGGCCGTCAAATGAATTATTTTTCTGGGTGCAGCACTGCGTCTATACACACCCGGGACTACCTGAGGTTCAAATAAAAACTCTGAATTACACCCTCGATTCTGCTCGAAAAGCTTTTTTTTTCCCTTCTCCGTACAGGCACTTTCGTTACCGACTGTTAGTTCGTGACTTCAACGATACTGTGAGGGAGCATTTCGAGTCTCGGGACAAGCACGAAAAAAATCGTGTTTCTGTCTGCGCGCATGGCTTGTCCGGTAATTGAGACGTTTATCATACTCGAATTTTTTTATTGCTCATTGCATACACATTAAAAAGGTTTTGTATTTTCGATAAACTTGTTTGTCCAAAAACACCGGCCAACTATTTTATTGATAGTTAAATAAATGCATGCATTTGTGAAACTGACAAGAATTTCTGGAAAAAAACGGGAACATTTTTTTTTTTTGGTAAAATTGACAAGAGAACACTTGTCGATGTGCGTGAAAAAGAAACATTGGCGTTTATTTCGGTGTTTACGTAGGGGAGCGAATTTGCCTGGAAGATATGTAAATCAAGCGAAGAGTGAATAGCAGGCCAGCATGTGCGACTCGGAGGTGGTGGGCCCGTTTCCCGTGCCTGGGCCTCGAAGCGAGATCACGATCGAAAAAAATCGATAATACCGCTATTTTTTTACTAGGCGAGTAGGAGGAGAGCCGTCCGCTCGGCGTTACCGGATGTGCGTTCGAGCGGCACGAGACCACCGCCCACTTCGGCGCTCGCTCGACTGCGAACGCTGCGGTGTGACTGTCGCGGCCTCGCTGGACGACTCGTCGTTTGCGGGTCGCGACGTCATTATCCGTAATAGGAGAGCAAGCTGGAAGATTAGTCCCCGTTTGCTCGCACAGTCTTTGCAGAACGTGCAAACTGGCGCCTCGGCCCGAAAACAACACGATGACAATTGACAATAAAGAAGTTTCTAACGAGTGTCTTCTTCGATGAGAAAAAATAAGTTTGCGCTCTGGGCCTATCAGGCGATCAGAATAACATAGGAAGATCACGGAGGACGAAGAATGAGAGGATGAAAAGAAAAAAAAAAATTAAGAAAGAAGAGGAATACTTCAGAAGTAGAGAATAGCGTGGAGAGTTCTTCGGAGGGGCGAGAAGAATAAGCGGGCAACTGCGAAGAGTCGAAAAGACGAGAGGGAGAGACACCCGTCGGTTCCTCTAGAGCGTAGCTCTCGAGGGGCTTCCATTCCACCTGGCACTTGTCGCTCGAGCATAGTCACACTACCAGTGATGTATGAAAATACAGTTGGTAGCGGGCGGCGTGCGTGCCGCGGGAGGAGGAAGAGGTAGTCGAATTTCTCTGGTCCAAGAACATATATATATATATATATATATATATATATATATATATCCGCCATTGGAGCGAAGAAATTCGACTACACATGTGTGTGTATATAGAGCTGCGACGAAGAGCCCTGGCAACGAGGGCTCGGTGTGTATCAGGAGCAGACCGCGCGAGAGACAGACCCGAAGTCAACTTCTTCTTCAAAATTAATCCGGATGGCGTAATTTATTGTACACTGCTTTTTTTTTTAAATTTTTACTTATTTTTCTTTACTGTCTTCTTGCACAGCACTTGTGCGCGAAGAGCGGAATAGACGATTGCCATGTGTCTCGGTAGATCTCAACGCGACAAGTGTCATTGACGCCGCATTCCAATCTGAAGAAGTCCAATAAACTGTATCACCTTACTAGGAGAACATGAGTGGCGCGCTAGTGCGATCGGCGGGCTTCATGGCCACGGCCATCTTTGACCCGGTTGCTCGGACTCAATGATGAAATTATACCGTGCAGGAGGTAAAACCGACCTTTTTTTTTTACCACCGGAGAATTTCGGCTGCAGATGCCTGTCCGACGAAGCCGCGCGGAATTTCAGGTATCTCGAGAGTCCGTTTGGACATTACCGGAGTGTGTAAATCCTGTGTGTTACACGAGTGGTAAACACGAGGATCTGAACGAAAAAACTTTTCTCCGTGTTCGGTTTTTTTTTTTTTTTTTTCGGATTGCCGGCTAATGCAACGGGTAAGAGCGGAGCAAAGTGGACCTTCGTTTTGGGCACTTTCTTTAAGTTCCGCAAAAAATTCGGCAACATAATCTCTTTTGCTCCTTTCACTCCGTTTAGCCTCAATGAGAGAAAAACGATTCAGTGCTGGACAAAGTTACAGACAGAAAGTACATTTAGTTCGTTGCTCTATGGATGATTTCCGATGTTTCTTTGGATTCTTCTCGTACCATTTTGTTTTTTCTATCATTTGTGAATAAAAAAAACAGTCTTTCCTGTGTATCTCGATTGATCTCGACACGGAATTCAATTGTTCGGGGTTTGGTGATACGCTCAGTGTGATAACGCATTAGCGCCGTTTTAGCGAAAGATCGGATAACGCGCAATCCTCCTTTCGGCGAGCGACGCCCGCTATCCCGGGGCAATTAGCTCTTATACGACATAATCTAAATGAATAAGTAAACTGTCAGGAGAACATCGTCGAGAAGGCGGTGGCTCGCCTGGCCGAAAGTGGGTTAAGGTACTGACGGTAGCGACGGCCGTGTTCTCCCGAGGCTCAGACGAGTGGCGCATTCGGTTAAAATGGAACAGGAGACGAGGAGGCGGCTAGCGAGGTCGTCACCTTAATCCGGACGTGGCTCCGACTTCTTCACGCCGAAAAGCCCGACACGCGGAGCTCTCGCTCATGCGATGACGCTCCTGATAACTCTTTCCACTTCCCTGCCGTAAATTGATCGGAGACATCTTTGGATGCCTGTGAGATGAGACGAGTTTTATTTATTTTTTTACTTTTTTTTTCGGCGATACAAATCCCTTTTTGCAAATCGAATATATCTACAGACTGTATAATGAAGAGCGGGGCAAAATGAACTACCTTCACTAATTTTTTGCACGACACAAAAAGAAAATCTCTTCTCAAATGCGGCTCAAATGATCGTTTCTCCAGCTATATTCATTCATCCTCTTCAAGGGTTCATTCATCAAGGTCTTTCTCAAAGTCTTCATTCGACTTTTTCATCGTTCTTTCAGCTATGTTAATTCAATTTTTTTTCTATTCACATTTTTATCCCTTGCGTAAAATATATTAAAGACGCGCTTGCATCCATGCACATTACAGCAAAATCTTGACTATCGTTTTAGTTATCGATAAAGCCTGCTGAGCAACAAAAAGTCATGGTCTATTTGTCCCTCATCGCATTAACTGCGGCAAGGGGGACCCCATTTGTCGCTTCCGCCGTGTCGCCTGAGCGTTTCACTTCGAGATGGTTAATATTGAATCCCTTGTCCGATAAGTACTCGAGGGAACGCTTTTCTCCATGCAGATTATTACAGCACAATCTTGACTATTTGTTTTGATTGTCGATAAAGTCTGGCGAGCAACAAATAAGTATGGTCGTCCGGGCCTGTAATTTTACGATAGTCAATATTGAATACCTGTCCGATAAGTACACTGTTAAAAATTGTATGAAATTTACAACACGTTTAATATACAAACTTATATGAAATATAGAACCCCGGTACACGAAATTAGAATTCATACACATTGTATTTGAATTTTAATAATTTAATCTTGAATGCAATACCTTCATATTAAAATCACCGGCGATGGCATTGAAAGTTAAGACATCCGTATATGAAAATTATGTTATTATTACAAATATCATGCAAATAATATTGTTTTCAATTATGCCGGTAACGCAATATTCTTACATACGTCTCAATGAAATTTCATCTACAGTATATGCATAAAACTTCATATACATTTTATGAATTTTCAAACAGAAATTTTTTAACAGTGTACTCGAGAGGTTCATTTTACCCCCGCCCGCAACCGCCTATTCTGCATATCGCAAGCGCAGCAATTTTCAATGATTATCAATATACATGCGGCCAAGTTATCAATATACAAGTTACGAAACACAGCGCCTAACACCGGTATGCGTGAAACACGCTAAGGCACATAACCGTTGCGTAGGCAGCGCAGAGACGAGGATAGCGTAGTGGGGCCGTCTAGTCAGCTTGGCGCGTGTTTAGGAAGACCCCTGTCTCGCTTGTTCTCCTAGTACAGCTAAACACGATTTCATCGACAAAATGATTGATTGACTTCGCATGCGGCCAGACGTCCGATAGTCTGGTTCACTGTCGTCACATCCTCCCTCACAGTCGACCTTTTACGTCCCCTTTTCGGGTCAAGGTGCGCCGCAACGAGCACAGCTACGTCGCCAGTGCGAAGTTTCATGCCGCTTGCTATCCTATTACATTTTTCGGGCTAAGATTATTGGACGACTAATTATAAAGTTAAAGAAGTGATCGTTCAATATATGTACGTATCTCTCTATGCGTATCTCTCTATAACATAATTTCGTATATATATATGTATATACCATGTACTGTGTAAGAGTGTCGTTACTGTAAGCCGACACAGGCGGCTCGCACGTGACACGAGTATGCTATTACACGATACGAACGTGACGCGTACGAGTCTCTCACGATATGTGTATCGCGCACAGTAGACGGTTGGGTTTGGGAACGTCTGGCTCGTTCGTTCGCAATATCAACGTTCGCCGGCTGTGGGAAGCCGGAATGCCGTTGTAGCGTACTACAACAGTCCATACAGCAAAACGTGTGTTGGCACTATTACCGCTGTTCTCCGGGCATGGGAAACCTCAATGATTCCCACCGACAACGTGCGCACACGCTCGTGCGCGGAGAGATCGGTGAGAGAGTGTCGTTGCGAACTTGAAGGCGAGTCTCGGTCTCTCGAATATTTATTATTTCTATATATTTTTATATTATGTTGTTCTTTATATTATTTTCATATATTTTGTTATTTCTGTATATTATCTTTATATTTTATTGTATGGTTTATTGTACTGTGTGGCACGGTGTTCTTAGGGGGGCTTAGGCCCTAGAACACGAAACAAACAATTCTATTCTATTCTATTTTTCTATTCGCATTGTCTGCCAAATAGTCGTCGGGTTAATTTTTAATCGGCAAGAAGTGTGCAAACATTGCGCGATGGAGACGGTACAAAATATTTGTAGATTTAACTAACTTTTCTCGTCAAATGTTTGATTTCTTTTTTTTTTTTTTTTGTTGACCACAGCGATTTGTATTTATAGACAAGAAAAAATAGTGAATGGTGAGAGAATGAAGTCTGAGCGTAAATGGCCCAAGATCGAGAAGGACACGTTTTGATGAACCGCGTACCTAAGATAACGATACTAGGAAAACGATAAGAGAACAAACATCGTCTCTCGGCTCTTTCGAAAAACGGAACGATCCTCCGTATCGTCTGCCGCGCTACAACTACATCTACCGGTGCTCCTGAGCAAAAGCCGAGTCGGAGCAGGCGCAGCACAGGTTCACTCTCCTACTGGTCTCTTTTGGCATACCCGACGTGAGCGCGCCTCCTCCGCCTCCTCCTCCTGCTCCTCCTCGTGTGTTCTCTCGCCTAGCCTCTTGCTACAATCCCATACTTGCCTGATGCTTCTAAACACTCGGCTTACGTTAGTATCGCCCTAACCTCCCTGACGCCCGGCCGATCGTCGAGCCCCGTGGATCCTAGACGCTGTGTAGATCTTCCAGACGCGATCCCATCCCTCCGGGGCTTCTGGGACACGTCCTTGAAATCATCTTTTTTTTTTTTTTTCTATCTCTCCTCTCTCGCTCGCACCAGTCTGCCCGCGACCTGCAGCGTCGTTCCGGCGGCGTCCCGGCGTCTGAGACGCTGTCCTTTTTTTTTTTTCTCGAAAGCGGTACCTCGAAACTTTTCCCACGTTAATCGACCGGGAGGATAAGAGCAGGAGCGGACCGGTGGTTTTCACGGTCTCTCAAATTCTCGCGAATTTTTTGCGACGGTCTTAGGCCTTTTTTTTATCGGATGTATATATACGTAAGTTTACGTTGGAGGAAGCCGGTCAATTGGCGGGACGGCACGTGGCCTCTCGAATTATGTTATTATTTTTTTCTCGCAAACCGTCCAGCGGAACTTTTCCCCGTGAATCGATCTGGAGGAGCGGACCGGTGGTTTTCACGGTCTCTCAAATGATCGCGAATTTTTTGCGACAATCTTAGACCATTTTTTTTTTACCGGATGTGTACATACGTAATTTTACGACGAACGAAGCCGTCCGTCAATTGGAGAGACGGCACGTCGCCTCTCGAATTATGTTATTATTTTTTCTTTCAAGCCGTCCAGCGAAACTTTTCCCACGCGAATCGACCGGGAAGATAAGAGCTCAAATTCTAGTGAAATTTTGTGACAGCTTAGGCGTTTTTTTTTTAATCGGATGTATATATACACAAGATTCCGTGGGACAAAGCTGGTCAATTGAAGGGACGGCACGTGGTCTCTCGAATTATGTTATCATTTTTTCTCGCAAGCCGACCAGCGAAACTTTTCCCACGCGAATCGCCCTGGAAGATAAGAGCTCAAATTCTCGCGACATTTTGCGACAGTCTTAGGCTTTATTTTAATCGGATGTATATATACATGAGTTTACGTGGGACGAAGCCGGTCAATTGAAGGGACGGCACGTGGCCTCTCGAATTATGTTATAATTTTTTCTCGCAAGCCGACCGGCGAAACTTTTTCCACGTGCATTGACCGGGAAGATAAGAGGTGTGGCTCGGTCGTTTTCACGGTTTCTCAAATTCTCGCGAATTTCTTGCGACCCTCTTAAACGTTTCTTCACCGGATGTGTGTATAATTATGTGTGAACGAGCTTGTGTGGGCGAAATGCATCGACTGGAGGCTCGGCACGTGGCCCCTCCAATTATCGTCAAGCGCAGAAGAGGAGGTTTTCGCTGTACCGAATGTATGCATCTCGGGGAACAGCGCCGAACGGACGTTGCCGCTTTCGATCCTCGAAACGTTCCCAGAGCTCGATTTTCTCACGACAAAGGGAAACAACGAGAAATTTCGGGTCGAGTCCGTGCATGGGGCAACTTGTCCTCTCGCTCGTTCGCTTGCCGAGTTTCTCGGCACGCTAGCGCGACTCCCATGCCGGCGCTCCATCGCGGGAACAGCGTGCGAGCCTCTCCGGGCACCGTGAGAAGATGCCGAACTCGGGGCTGAATTTGGTGCTCCCGATACCAGGCACCTATCAAGAGCGGAGGGGTTTCAAACTCGGGGCAGAGGAATTTTCTCACGTGCCCTCGAAACCGTCTCCTCCGCGACGTCTTCCTTTCGTTAGCAGTTACTATGAAACACTTTCCTGACTTGTACGATTTTCTGGGCAAGAAATGTCGATTTTCCCATTTTTCTAACGAAAACAGACGCATTTTGCTGGGACGCACGACCAGAAGCTTGTGCGATGGAAGTCACGCGCACAGGGTGAAATTCCGCCCACAACACAGTAAACAAAATATTTGTATTTTTTACAATAACTTATTTTCCACAGACGTCCACATTTTTTTATTTCTCAATTTTTCGATCCCACGTCTGGTTTCTAGTTTTACAAAAAAAAAAATACACACTATAATTACTAATGATAGGGGAAATAAAAGGACAGGTTTGTATATTCAAACCTCAACAAACGAGTTTTTAACTTATTTAAAAAAAATTATTTTTACGAAACTTCGTATTCCGATTTTACAAAATTATTTTTTCCTGTGCAGAGTAGCCGAAATCAATTGTGTGCTCCAATATCGATTATGAAAATCGATAGGTACGACTTCTGCGATTGAGATACCCCTGTTGGGAATGACACGCAGGACCGGTGCTAGGCCGACGCCGTGCCGATACTGGCCGACTGTAGCCAGTATCGGCCAGTATTCAGAATCGATTAGCCCGATAGCGAGCTAATCGATCGGTACGGTGAATAAAAATGATGAGTTTGGAGAACCGATAGTTGGTCGGTTTAACGAAAAAAGAGTTTCATGAATCGCTTATTAGTTCTCCCAATTCACCGTTTTCACCGGAACAATCGAAATGCTTAATCAAGATGAGAAATCTTGGATATCTTGTAGATATCCCGAACAGGCGCAGCTCTCGTCGCATTATTTCTCTTTTTTTTATTTCCTCACCGTCAAAAAAAGAAGAGAATCCTCAGTTATTGGCGAAGAGCAAGCGAGGGGTAAGTCCCGCGGTCGGTAGTCGGTAGAAACCGCCTGCGGTGGTCTGGTCTCCTAGTAGGACTGGGAATCAGTTTCCCCTGAAGCTGCGAAGATTCTCACGATCGTGGAAGGTTCTGTGGGAGAGTAGGGATCGCACAGGCCCGAGACCGTTCGGCCTGGCGCCGTATCTCGTCGGTCCAGGCGCCCGCTCGTTAGCGCACACGTGGCGCGTCTTTATCATTCACTCCATGCTTCGTGCCCGATGCGAGATAGCGTTTCTCCTATCCCGTGGGAAGTTTCGGGGCATACGCGCACAATCGAGAAAGAGAAAGGCGGCTCGTACGGGATGTACGCAGCTCCGCCTCCGCAGACCCAATTCCGAACGCAGCAAAACGCAGAAAAAAAACATTTGGACCTTTAACTAACTTTCTTTTTGTTCACAAACTTCAACTATTATTTTTCTGTTAATTTTGTAAAAATGTTTGCCAATTTTACACTAAATATGCGTAAAAGTAACAAACAAACAATTGCGGTCATTTGTAGATTAAAAAAAAGTTTGTTCATACAGAAGATTCAGTAAAGAAGATTTGTACCCTTGCCCGACTTTTTTTTTTGTCCACAAGCGTTCACAATCTCTTTCCTGTTCATTTTGCAAACAAATATTTGTAAAATTAACAAACATTTTGCAAAATTAACAAACATTCTTGCAAATCGCACAACATTCATGTTGGGTCGAATTAACAAGAAAACAATTGTGAATGTTTTTATGGAGAGGAAACATCTGTACATATTTTACTGTACGCACAGTAACATTTGTAAACATTTGTACGTACTGAACTGCACGCAATTCTCCTTCCAGAAACAACTCTTTCTCTTCTCTGACCGCCTACTACCGAACCAGATCGTTTTCTGCCCCCAGGGAACGAACTATCCCACGCTCGGTACTCCTCGTGACCGAGCGAGGACCGCCGCGTAGGGATCGAGCGAGAGAGATTTTACGAGCCTGTGGGAAGAAAGTCTCCGTAGATTCTCGGGAATCCCGATGCGTACGCGTACATTCGCCAGCCGGCGAGCACGCTCGAGATCGTCCGTGAGAAAATCATTTGCGGCTTGCAATTCTCGAACGCGCGAGGAAGTATTGTGATCGAGAGTACAATAGGCCGGTGGTGAGATCGTAGATCAATGGATCGGCATGGACGGAGGCTCCTTGGATTTAATAACCGCCGAAAAATCTTTAGAGACTGATGGGCTGGCGGGTTTCCGAGATGACGAGAGTACAATCTCGTAACCGGATCGAGAATCGACGAAGTGGCGGAGATATCGGTCATTCATGAAATTCAAAAAATTCGGGATTCATCGATTGTCGAACGGGAATAAAATTGGGTAGAGCGGGGTAATATGGGCCGGTCAATATGGATCTTATTTGCGGGCTGATCGGGTGGTCCACATTCACCACTTTTGCCCTACATACAAAATATATTCAATTCTTCATATTAATTTAACTGTGTCGAGTGGGACAAGTGAGAATCTCGATCACACGTCTCCGTGGCTTATTCTTTTCTACCCCGCCCCCCTCCCTCTTCTCCCGGAAAGAGGTCGAAGGTCGCATACCCACTTACGAGGGGAAGAGAGCTTGACCCTCGTCCAACATTTAAGTGTCTGGTATATCGCATGGAGAGAATGCGAAAAAATTAACGAAGGGAAGAGTGGCGAGTGGGTCTTATGTGTGACCAGCTTGGGCTGACCCGCCCAATTAAGCGCGACGTGACGCGTCGGTTAGTCGCTCTCCTCGTGGAAGATCCGTTGGATCGCGCTAGGGATCAATTTTGTGACGGGATTCGATTCGATAAACATAAAGATGGATAAGAGCGGGGGAGATAAGAAAATATAGAAAAGAGCGGATCAAAACGGACAATGTAAATTTGTCACTGCACACGAATAGAGAGTCTCGTTCGAAATGTATACACTGAGAAAAAATTACATGGTAAAAGCAACAATACTGACTTTTCACGATAAAAAATTGTTCCCAGGAACGTCAACATTTTGTAGTTACGAGAATGCCAAAAATGCATAATTTGGAAGCACAATTATAGTTTAGCCAATTGAATATATACTATAGGAATCTATCTATATAGACGTTCCCGCTGGGAACTTATTCGTTATAGTAGGAAATACCATGCTTTTTCTCAGTGTAGGGCCGTTTTACCCCGATCGGCCGTATGCACAAAGGGGCATACGACAGGTCGATCGGCGTCGAAGGGGGCGCGAGAACTTCACCGAAGATGATGATCTTCGACTCCGCGGGGTTAAATTACCGTCCGTCAGCGATGAGGGAGAGAAGCGTATCGTTTCGCAAGCGCGAAGTAGAGAAAGGACGAGACTGTCCAGAAAAGAGCGCCGAGCGGCGCGAAGAACCGTGAGTGGAGAATCGAGTTATAGGAGTATATGGAAAGAGAGTGGGGAAGGAACGGCGAGTCTGAGTGTCTGCATGCTGACGTTGCTGCTGGTGGTGCCGAGAGAGCTCGGGAACCGGGCACTCGGGATTCCCAGCCAATCAAGCCGTTCCCACGGGATCGCACCGTGGGATACTCTCACTGAGAACCCGAGAAATCGAAACCCCGAATGGCCAGGACTTCATGCCCGTTCAAGAAGTCGCCCGGCGTCGCGATTCACATTCTGGCATCGCCTCGATCCCGCGTGCTCTCCACCCCTCCGTCTCCCTTCGACTTTCGGCATTGAATTCTCGGCTGCAAGATGGAAGCGTACGCGCGCGAGATGGAGGGGGGAAACTCGAAGAAAATCCAACGACGGCGCCGAAGGGAATTTCATTATGTAGGAATACACACGAGGCCGCGGTCCGTTTGTGCCGAAGTTGGGAAGATTCTTTTTTACTTTCCCACGTCGGCAACGGCGCGGATAAAACTGTCTGGTTTCGTCCGGTGAGGGAATGTTAGCGAGTGAGAGAGGGAGGAATAATGAAAGATAGCGAGAAGAAGCGGCGAAGAAAAGAGAGGCAAGGACCCGAGACGGGAAGGCGCGTGAGAACGTGGCGAGGGCGCGTGGGAAAATGGTGAAGGCGCATGGCGCTTCTGGTACCAGGAGTCCACAACCGGAGAGGAGCTTCGGTTATTCGAGGCACCTACAGCTGTGTGCGACTTGGCCAGCATCCCTTTCTGCATCGGTGTTCGAGTCAGTTGATCTTGAGAAATTTTCGTTTAGACTGGCGGATCTCCTAATTGTTTTCTCGGGGTACCTTCTCATGGGTTACTTGCGGCGGCTATCTACGCTGATGAATCGATGATCTCGAACCTGCTATCGGTACTCTTCTATCTCGCCGTGACCAGACAAGTACTTTTTCATCTCAAAGATCCAATTTTGATGTTCCAGAAATCGATCGTTCAACAATCGCCATAGCTATATCGATGATCTATGATCTATGATCTGTGACCTATTATCTATGATCTACGATCTACGATCTATGATCTAAAGTCTTGTAACAGATCCTCTTCTGACAGAATCTCCTGACTCTCTTCTATCTAGCCGTTAAGACTAAAAAAAAATCCTGGAGCTCCCACTTTGGCTCATCTTTCAAAAGTACATCTCTCATGGATCCAATCTTCGGCCAATTGTCCAGGAACAGATTGACGAAATTTGTTTTCTTTGCGGTATGGATATACGCCCGGGAGTTAGCATGGCGTGTGCGGTCGAGCGGGCGATTTCATTGGTCAACGATGGAATACATTTTTTAACGGCCGATCCGGCAGTCTCTCATTCTCCCCCCGGTCAGACCGGCCGCGACGCTGGACCACCAGCTCCATCCGCTTTTACAACCCTTGGACTCGCCGGGACGCTCGAAGGACCGTGTGGAAGGCCGAAGGGCCAGGGGCACCGGGTTCTCCGCAGGTCCCCGAGGACTTCACGGTCACCGTACTTGCTGCCAAGGTTCCGGCCCCAACGGCCATTAGTACGTTCAACTCCGACGCGCGCCTGGGATGCTGGCTCGCTCTCAGACAACACCAGCAACACACATCGGCCGGCATTCATCCCACGTAGTCATCCGGACTCTTTCGGTTAGCCCCGTACCTGAGAGTATGAATTTTTCGTCAAGGTCGCGCACCCACAGTATGTGCGCGACTGCAATGCCAGAGAGCCCGTCGCCTGGAAGGCCAGCAGCTGTCGAAGCGGTCGTGCGCCTACATACTTTATTCCAGGGTCGTGGAATGCGCGTTACACCGCTCCTCCTCGGCCTCCATCCCTCCCACTTCCTCCCCTCCCGCTTCACCTCTCTGCACTCTTCGGGACCCGAGATAATCTTACCAAGGCGAACCGGAGCGAGAGGGAGGAGGGGATCGCGTCGCGGGAGCGCCAGAGATGAGAGAGGAAAGAAGAGAAAAAAGGCAGGGAGAACGTTAAATCCTACTCCTCGGTCCCAGATGTTCGGTACACACTATATGCAGCTACAGAATGAAGAAAAAAAAAAGCTCGACAAAATCGTGGAGCGTTCGACTCTGGCAGTTCTCAGCAGCGTGAGAACGCGCTTTCTAAGGGGCATCGGCGGAGAATACTTTCAGCAGGGTTGCAGAGAGTCGAGGAAGGCTGCCGGTAAGAGCTCGATAGCGAGCTAAGGGTGCTCCCTGGAACGCCGCCCTCGGAGGACTCCACCAAGGGACTCGAGGGACTTTCCCCGCCTCAAATTCAACTTCGGCACCACGAAGTTGAATTCGAGGCGGGGGAAGTCGAAATGGAAGACGGATTCGAAGTTTGGCTGGCAATAGTCCGACCCTTCGGATGACGCAAAATTGTTGGGAAGAGTGTTGTGTAACGAATAGAAGAACTTTGGAAGACGAAGGGTTGAAAGTTTGAAGAAGTTGCTCCACTTCTATAACAGGACAACAGGCGATGTAAGGAGTATTCTCAGGAGAAGTTTTTCCAAGAAGATTTATGGGCCGGGTAGAACCCTCGGAGTCGGAGGGTGAAGCCGAAGAGAGATCCTTGCCGTGGCTAATTTTTGTGCGGCGAAAAGAGGGTTCACCGTAAAAGGCTCGTGGATGGCTTGGCGATCGAGGACGCAAGGGTCTTACGGTTTCTTAACCGCATACCTAAATGCCAAGCCATGTGCGGGTGGCCTACCGCGATACAATGCCGATTTTTCACCCTCACGCTAATCCCCATTCAGAAAAATGACTTTTGTAGATAGTTTTCACGGGCTAGCAGGAAAACTGTGGAAGTTCGATTTCGAAAAAGAGTCGCTCAGAGAACTAGATAGTTTTAGGACTTTTCTGAGAATCGATTTCGCGGTTCAGATGTCACGTTTCAATGATTTGTATTATGTTACAATGGTAAATATTGACTTCCATTCAAGAAGATGACTTTTGTCAAGAGAAGTCGCAAGAAAATATACGAAAAGTAGAAGTTTTTCACGCAAGGAAACGTTACCTAGACGATAAGTGAGTTTGAATGAGGCAATTAAGCATAATTTCTATTCTAAACATTTTTCTCCGGCTAACATAAAAGCTACGAAGGTACTCGTGGGGGGGGGGGAGGTTGTCCTCGGCGATGAGTTTAGGTTCACGCCCTTTTGACGTCGTTAAAGTCATTAGCACGGTAACCACTAATCTTGTTATAGAGAGTGACTTTGTAAACAGTTTCTTCAGGATAACATGAGAGCTGCGAAGGCTCTCAGAGAAAAAGGGTTCGTTCTAGCGATACGTATCGGTTCACGCTCTTTTGAAATCAATAAGCTCATTTACACCGTAACCACTAATCCTATTTTAGAGAGTGACTTTTGTAAACAGTTTCTTCAGGATAACATGAGAGCTGCGAAAGTTCCCTACCAAGACGATGAATGGTAATCCACCCTTGGCGGTTAGAATGGTCAACGCTCGGATTTTACTTACTACCTAAAACTAGGAGAAATTTATCTTCACTGAATAGAATATTATGACTCCCAATTTCACGGTCGAACTAATCCCCATTCAGGAAAATACTTTTGTCAACAGTTTCTTCAGGGTAACATGAGAGCTGCGAAGGCTCCCAGAGAAAAAGGATTCATTTCATCGATACATATCGGTTCAAGCTCTTTTGAAGTTAATAAGCTCATTTGCACCGTAACCACTAATCCCATTTTAGAGAGTGACTTTTGTAAACAGTTTCTTCAGGATAACATGAGAGCTGCGAAAGTTCCCTACTAAGACGATGGTAATCCACCCTTGGCGGTTAGAATGGTGAATGCTCGGATTTTCCTTAGTACCTGAAGCTAGGATAAATTTACCTTCGCTGAGAAGACGATCATGACTCCTCATTTCACGGTCGAGTTAATCCCTGTTCAGTAACATCAGTTTTGTCAACAGTTACACCGGGGTAACATGAGAGCTGCGAAGGCTCCAAGAGAAAAAGGGTTTCTTCCAGCAATATGTATCGGTTCACGCTCTTTTGAAATCAATAAGCTCATTTGCACCGTAACCACTAATCCTATTTTAGAGAGTGACTTTTGTAAACAGTTTCTTCAGGATAACATGAGAGCTGCGAAAGTTCCCTACCAAGACGATAGATGGTAATCCACCCTTGGCGGTTAGAATGGTCAACGCTCGGATTTTACTTAGTACCTGAAGCTAGGATCAATTTTCCTTCGCTGAGAAGACAATCATGACTCCCCATTTCACGGTCGAGTTAATCCCTATTCGGTCACTTCAGTTTTGTCAACAGTTACTACAGGATAACATGAGAGCTGCGAAGGCTCTCAGAGAAAAAGGGTTCATTCCAACGATACGTATCGATTCACGCTTTTTTGAAATCAATAAGCTCATTTGCACCGTAACCACTAATCCTATTTTAGAGAGTGACTTTTGTAAACAGTTTCTTCAGGATAACATGAGAGCTGCGAAAGTTCCCTACCAAGACGATAGATGGTGATCCACCCTTGGCGGTTAGAATGGTCAACGCTCGGATTTTACTTAGTACCTGAAGCTAGGATCAATTTTCCTTCGCTGAGAAGACAATCATGACTCCCCATTCGACGGTCGAGTTAATCCCTATTCGCTCACTTCAGTTTTGTCAACAGTTACTACAGGATAACATGAGAGCTGCGAAGGCTCTCAGAGAAAAAGGGTTCATTCCAACGATACGTATCGATTCACGCTCTTTTGAAGTTCATAAGCTCATTTACACCGTAACCACTAATCCTATTTTAGAGAGTGACTTTTGTAAACAATTTCTTCAGGATAACATGAGAGCTGCGAAAGTTCCATGCCAAGACGATGGATGGCAATCCACCCTTGGCGGTTAGAATGGTTAATGCTTGGATTCTACTACGCACCCAAAGCTAGAATACATTTATTTTCGCTGAATAGAATATTATGACTCCCAATTTTACGGTCGAACTAATCCCTATTCACGAAAATACGTTTTGTCAACAGTTTCCTCAGGGTAACATTTTTGAAAGTTCACGTTGGTGCCGAGGTGGGTACAATCATTTACTTTCGACGTTTACAATGTCCGCTTTTACCTTTGTACTTGAGGAATTAATACATTTTCGTTCGCCGACTTCATCATATCTGCCAATTTGTCGTCGCGTTAATCCCTCTATTCAGGAAAATGACTTTTGTCGACAGCTGTAACGGGGTAGCATGGGAAATGCAGAAGTAAATGCAATGGACAATTCTCGAATTTTACTTTGTACACCCAAAGCTGCAGTGCATTTACATTTTCCCAAGAAGAATTTTACGACCCCTCAATTTCATGGTTGAGTTCATCCATTGAAATTAACGCATTATTCTGAAAAATGCGTTTTGTCAAGGGTTCCTTTAGGGTTTTTACCGTGTACCTGAGGATTGAATGCATTTTTCGGTCACCGCCTTGAAGATTGCAATCTCCCAATTTCACGGTTGCTCTGATCCCCATTCAGAAAAATCTCTTTTGTCAACAAGTGTAACGGGCCGGCATGACAAATGCAGAAGTGGCTGATGACATTTTTTTTTCAAAGGGACGAGACTCATTAGGAAGTTTCAAAAGGGCGGCGACGACTCTTAATTGCGACCGTGGGCAGGCTCCGTCGTACCCCAGGATTGGACGAGGGCGTGACGACTTTGTTCCTATTTCCTAACAGGATACCATACCGTCGGAGTATCTTCCACAACCTTTTTCTTCGTCGAGTAGAATTTCTGCTCAATTTTACCCTCACAGCGTGAGGTCCGGATTTTGTGGTAGACAAATTTCACGCTCGCTCTAATCCCTATTCACTAGAATTACTTTCGTAAACACATTTCTCAGGGTAACATGGACGGCGTGAAGGTCCAAGTTCTATCAAAACTCGTCTGCTGTTTCAAATAAAAATAAAAAACAATCTTAAAGCTCCCAGTTTGGCTAATCTTCCAAAAGTAAATTATTTATCAATTGTTACAGCACTATATTGGTGATCTATGGAGCCATACCGGTACTTTTCTGTCTTGTTATAACTTTTAAAGAATGCTAAGATCCAAGTTTGGTTAATCTTCAAAAAGTTGATCTTTCAACAATCGTCCGAGTACTAAATTTGTGATCTACTATCTAGATAACTACAAACTGAAAAAAGGAACTGACTTATCATTTTTTAACCTCAATGACCCAAGCTTCGTTAATGTTCCTAACTTGTGCCTGAAGATTGCATACATTGGAGTGTCTTCCAAAACCTTTTTCTTCGCCGAGTAGAATTTCTGGTCAATCTTACCCTCACAGCGTGAGGTCCGGATTTTTGTGGTAGACAAATTTCATGCTCGCACTAATCCCTATTCACTAGAATTACTTTCGTAAACACATTTCTCAGGGTAACATGGACAGCGCGAAGGTCCAACTTCGATCTAAACTCGTCTACTGTAGCAAACTAGAAAAAAATCTTTAAAATCCTAGTTTGGTTGATCTTCATATTGTTGATCTTTTAACAATCGTCCGAGTACTAAATTTGTGATCTGTTATCTGAATGACTACAAGCTGAAAGAAAGAACGGATTTATTATTTTTTTAACTTCAACGACGCAGGCTTGATTAATGTTCGAAACTTGTGTCTGAAGATTGAATACATTTCGGTTCGCTGACTCGAAGATTCTATCTCCCAATTTCACGATCGCTGTAAACCCTGTTAAGAAAAATGACGTTTGAAAACAACTGTAACGGGCTAGCATGGCAAATGCAGAAGTGGCTGGCAAACATTTTTCATCGAAGCCACGAGTCTCATTGGGAAATTTCAAAACGACAAAAGGGTACCAACTTTTAGTTACCAGTACGGTTAGGCTTTACAGTCCCAAAGGGTGAGTGAGGGCGTGACGACTCTGTTCCCATTTCCTACCAGGATACCATATCCTCGGAGCATCTTCCACAGCCTTTTTCTTCATCTCGTAGAATTTCTCCGAAATCTTACCCTCCCAGCATGAGGCCCCGAGTTTGCGGTACGAAAATTTCAAGCTCTCTCTAATCCCTTTTCGCTATAACGACTTCTGTAAACACGTTTCTCAGGATAACATGCACAGCGCAAAGGCCCAAATTCTGCAAGGGGTAAATTTCACCCTAACACAACTCGAAGCTCGACACGAGGTCTGCGAGACATTCGTCGAAATTTCAGGTTCGATTTAGTTTCTTCATAAAAAAACAAAAATTGATTTCCGTTCACAAGTTTCTCAGGATAACATGCACAGCGGCAAAGGCCCAAATTCTACAGGGGATAAATTTCACCCTAACACGACTCGAAGCTCGACGCGAGGTCTGCGAGACATTCGTCGAAATTTCAGGTTCGATTTAGTTTCTTCATAAAAAAACAAAAATTGATTTCCGTTCACAAGTTTCTCAGGATAACATGCACAGCGGCAAAGGCCCAAATTCTACAGGGGGTAAATTTCACCCTAACACAACTCGAAGCTCTACGCGAGGTCTGCGATACATCCGCCGAAATTTCTGGTTCGATTTAGTTTCTTCATAAAAAAACAAAAATTGATTTCCGTTCACAAGTTTCTCAGGATAACATGCACAGCGGCAAAGGCCCAAATTCTACAGGGGGTAAATTTCACCCTAACACAACTCGAAGCTCGACGCGAGGTCTGCGATACATCCGTCGAAATTTCAGGTTCGATTTAGTTTCTTCATAAAAAAACAAAAATTGATTTCCGTTCGCAAGTTTCTCAGGATAACATGCCAAGAGCGAAAGTTCCCGTTCCTCAGAAAATACCAGTCTGCGCTCGCACGGTCTACATCCACGATAAAAAAAAAAAAAACGAAGACAAGATAAAAAATAAAAAATGAACTTTGTCACCCAAAAGTGCCAGGGATTCAAGACCTTGCAAGAGGTCTATCGAAATATTTTATTTCGAGGAAGAAAACACGCGACATGCGTGTGTTCCTCGTTCGCTCGTTCTTGTTTCCTGATGTTCATGGGAATATAAATATATATCAGTCTATATACAAACTTGAGATGTGCAGTGCACCCGAGGGTGAACACGGGGGCGTGACGAAATTACTCTCCTTTTCGAGCAGGGTACCATGTCGACGAGAAACTCTCTCGCCCGGCTTGTTCCTTCGTCGGTTTCGATGATAATGCAGTTGAAGAGACATCATGTAGTGTTTTAGTGGTTGTCACTGGGTACATGGTCGTTAGAGGGGCTGACAATGCGAGAGAGCCGATTTCACGCTCACTTGAATTTCTATTCTTTCGAGTCCCCTCGGTAAACAGGTTGCTCAGGGTAGCATCGTGGAAGCGGAGGTATATTCTTCGACGATGGAAAAAGGGTTCGTGTCTCGAGGAGGCCCTTGGCGAGATCTCGCCAAGGATCTACGGGGAACCCCCCGCCGGGTGTTGGCTTTTCTGTCGACAGAAGAGAGACAACCTGCCTCGAATTGTCGTCCATTTTTACGGTCTCTTGAGTTTCTCCATTCATAGAAATGACTTTTGTCAACAGAATCCATCAGGGTAGCGAGAAACGATGGAAGTATCGCTTTCGATTTTTTTTTTTTTTTTTTTTTTGAGAACGACCTACAGGTCCTAGAATTTTTATAGACGGGTGATTTAATCGTAAAGGGGGCAAGAAAATGAGTTACCCAGAAAGCCGGTTTTACGATCGATTTTTAAAAAATTTATCGTCTTTCGGTACTTTCAAAAAACAACAACTGTTTCCCGATGGAATTATGAAAAAAGCCGAGATATTTATCGTACTCGACGGGAAAACATACCTACACGGTACAAAGTACTCGGTAGATTTACAAGCTATTGATAAATTCTAAAATAAAATAAGAACGATATAAAAAAATGCGAAAAATATGATACAGGGGTACCGTGTAGTTTTTCGCGTCAAACAGAAGGATCCCAAAGAATCTTCCGGACCGCGTAATTCGATACATTTCTTCGACACCGAACACGACTCCGATGTGAGTTTCGTCCGAAGCGCAAGTCGGCCATTGGCAGTTGTCTAAAGAAACAATTTTGGTATTATCGTTGACGCAGCCTCCACCGCGCACCGGACTCATGCCGACATAATGCTCATGTTGCATGACCGAACACCGCTCTCTGAATCCTGATACCCCAAACCTACATTATCGTGAAGAAGTATTTTAACATAGATTGAAATATTAAGAGAACATAAAAGAGGCGAAATGAACTATCGCAGATGTATATCGTACGAATTGTCGGCAATGAATCGCGGTCCCCTCGTGGATCGTCATTCCGACCCCTTCGAAAGTCCCCTGCGTCGTCGACGCCCCCTGCAAAGTTACTGTACCAGTGCAACGACCTCTCCCCCTATATGTATATGTGCACATGTCCAGTAAATAATGCAATTGGCAACGTAACAGTAAAGCAAACAAACAAAAAATCTCTCCCGCTACACCGGCCACTTTCGTGTCAGCAAAGTGGTGGGTAAGGTCGGCTTGCATGGTGAACCGGACCGGAGTACGTGGGGGTTTGTAGGAATGCGCGGGTGGCTAAAAGAGAACGATCACGAAGGCCAAACCGGTTTGCTACTCCGTGCAGCGGGTTCGCAGTAGAATAAGCATGCGTCTGAGAGTATTGGCCTGAAAGGGTTGACCCGGAGTCTCACTGTCTCCCTGGTCTCAAGTATCGGGGTACCATGCCGGCGAGTTGGTGGACGCGAAGTTGGTTCACACAGCCTTGCGCCGCGGACGCCGCAAGGACGTCGGGCTCTCGAGAGACCATCAGGCGTATTCGTCGGAAGAGGTGAACTACCTTCTCGAAAATCCTTTGATATACCCTCAGGGTATATACGTGCCATAAAGGAGTAACGAATACCCTCACACGCCTCCCCCCCCCCTCCCCCTCCCCCTCACCGGTTAACCATTATAATTTCACGCCAATTTCACTCTTCATTCAGAAGAAATGACTTTGGTAAACAAGTATGCCAGGATATCAGAACGGACCTGGAGCCAAAAATCGTCCATCGTACACCCGTGAAACGAAAATCCACGGGTTGCAGGACACCTGGCTGCTCGTCTCTCGGGATCGAAAGCGAGAACACGCAAGATACACTCGCACACGGTAAAAACGAGTTGGGCGATCAACAAACATTTTTTTAAATTCACGAACGTCAACGGTTCTTGTCGTTGTTAACTTTGCATTTTTTGTCTTGTTAATTTTACAATTCTTTTTTTCGTTACCAGCAAGCTATATTTGTTAATGAAAAAAAAGTTGTAACACTTGACGAGAAAACTAAAATCAATGGGCTAAAAAACCATTGTAAAATAAAAATGAAAATATTGTGGAATTTCGTTGACAGGGAATGTTCGTTAAATGCGAAAAAAAAAATGTTTTACCGTGTATCGGAGCGTCGTTTGTGTCGGGAATCCTGGTGAGGTAATTTCGCGGAGGCCGTGGTTGCACGCTCGATTAACCGATGCATTCAGGGAAACCACTTCAAACGACGGGACTGCCAGGATAACAGAAACCGAACGGAACTGTTCCTCGAGAGCGAAACGAGTGGGAAGGTTGATCGGCGGAGACCGAGCCCTCTCGCTCGTCATCCTCAAAAGGTGCTCGACGTAGGGACTACAAAAGGCCCTCGGCTATGTACTTTTACGGCCCATTAGATTTTTCATTCATACCAAATGACTTAAATAAACAAGATTGCCAGGAGTTCAGGATATCCGAAGATGTCTTCGGGAAAACCGATCGAAAGACGAATTTCACGTTATCGCCAGTCGGAATCGATTTTCGAAACGGATTCCCGCGCTCTTCCGCCTTCTTTCGCTTCGGCGGTGGTTCGAATATTTTTCAACGGACGTTTTTTCGTTCGACCGTCGCAGGGTAACAGCCGAGCGAGGAGGAGCTCACCGGTTCGAGACTGTCGCCGAGGAGATTAGGAGATTCGTTACACCAGCTACTTAGGTCTATATATATATATAAACGGTGTTTATAATACACGAGAGATTTAAAAGCTATATTATCGCGGTCACTTCAACATAAGCGCACTACATGATATCACTTAGCTCTGTAATTCATTCGGAGGCGTGAAAACCATTGTAAATACAAATTAGTCAGAGATTTTATATAAGGAGAGTAGGAGGTTCGAGGAGGCCTGACGAAATTCGGAGGTGAACGACAGTGCGATGCTCGGCGGTTCCTCCTTCAAACTTGAAAGTCGCCCCCCTCCCCCGCCCCTTTTTGAGGGCTGAAAACTCCCGAAAGTCCCGAAAACTCGGAGAGAGTTCCGAACGCTGCATCGGGACAATTTATCTTGAGGGTGGTTTCGATGATTTCAGTTTTAACAAAACGCAATTCCATGTTTTCTATCGGCAAACAAAGTGTATAAAAAAATCATGTGAATTTGATTCATTATGATGTTGCGATGACGTAAAAAAAATCTTCAGTTTTGAGTATTAAAGACGTAAAAATTGCAGGAGTTCAATTTTATGTTAATAGAAAATATTTATAAAAATTGATATTGATTAAAATGGAACTACTGCAATTGGTTACATTCGAGTCTGGGAAGTTTTTTCACACGACTCACGCACTCGTACGAGCGATCAATCTCATGGGATTTTTGATATGGTCTTTTTTACCTATAAAAAAAAAAAAAAAAAATGTTATACATTTTTTCAGAAAACTATGGCCCGAACAACAAATCACTATAAATTTTGAGTAAAAAAGAACCAATCGTCGACCGTCTCGAATCGACGAAGTGGATAAAGTCTCGATCGCTTCCGGTAGATAAATTCGAAGAAATAGAATGGAAATTTATCGAAAAAAATCAGTTACCCAAAAAGCGATTGCGCCACTGCCGAATAGTTCCGCTTGCTCGTGCGTTATAGGTCGTGGGCGTACGAAAATATGTTAACAGAAATTTCATATCCTCGGTGTAACAGGACATCATGTCGACGAGGAAAGTGTTCGAAGAGTTTGTGGACGTTCGATTTAGTAACAGGGAACACACGGATAGTCCGAGTCGCGCGCACCTCGTCTCTTCCGTGGTGGAGGCGAGGGCCGACGAGTGCTTTCGGTCATCGACGATCGAAGAGTCTTCGACTCTATGTTCCACTGAGGGATACGCAGTGGATGACGCGTCCACATCCTCATCGTCTATTAACAATACCGATAGCGGTCGACGAAACCTTCCCGACTCTGCGAATCATCGGTAAGATCGATTTCGCTCATACCTTATAATGTTCGAAACACCGGGCGTTAATTGATTCTTCGGTGGACGTCGCAGAGGCGTGAAGAACATTGTAAACTCGAATTAATCGAAGAGTTTCTACCAGGAGTGCAGAACGAGCCGAGAGGCCTTCGTCGGAGTTCGTCATCGGTGTGCGAGAACGAACTCCGCTTCGAGTCCTTGGGATTTACCGACCGAGCAAGGTCGCCCGGCTTTCGTACCTGCGAAGTCTCATCCTCGTTTTATCGAGAGGGTTAATTTCTCGTCGACTCGAAATAGGGACTCATGGACACCGAGGGGTCTCCTCGCTCGTCCAGTCCGCTAATCCCCTTCTCTTCGGGCTTGTGTCGCTCACTTCACCAGCGCACCAGCCGCAAAACACGTACCGGGCTCGATTCTTGGCGTCTCTTTCGTTTCTTCTTCTTCTCTTCTATCCGCGAATCGTCCTGTCCATCGAGGGCGCTCGACCGCGATGCGAACGGGTTGGAGAATCGAAGAGAAATATGGTACCATTTCGAGCAGGAGTGCACGAGGGAGCAGAAGGTTCCAACGTTCGGGAGTACTCGGGGCAACGCTATCCCTGCGTCCTGCCGCGTGCACTCGACATCCGTGGCGGAAGACCGGACCCTGAAGAATCGGGCCCACCGTGTTCCTGGACGATGGTTGGTCGAGGCTGACGGGCCTTGGGCGGGTCGACGATGATCCGGCCCATGGGGAGACTCGAACTATGGTCGAACACGGACTTTCGAACGAAACGGACCATTCTGTCCTTGGGGATGAGGGCAAGAGCTCCCAATTCGTCGTGGGTCAGTTTTGGGCGGATCTGCTCGTTAATGTAATGAAAATAAATTAAAAAAAAAAAAAAAAAACTATCCTCGGGCACGTTCACCGTCTTTTCGTTCCTCTCGGCTTCGGCTATCGATCTCTGGCATGCGACGGCGATTAGTCACCGGGCGCACTGTGCCGCGAGACGAATAATTGGAAAAGTCAATATGCCGTGACCGGCGGGCTAGGGATCCAAAGGTTGCAAAGAAGTAACTTTTTTTCGTTATCCCGCGAGAGACGAGATCGGTAAAATCGGTCCGATGTTCGTGAATATTTTTCGTGAGACATCGAGAGAGCGCATTGCCTTGGAGGAACTCCTTGCCATTGGCCGAGGTCATCAAAGCGTGAAGAAGAATCAGGGTTTCATAAGGCGGCGAGAAGGCGCTTCAAAAAATTTAAAGCCGCGTGCACGAGGGAGCCGCGGTGTTACCGGTCAATGCCACGGATCATCGTTTTGCATTTGTGAATTTCATGATTTTATGCACCGCTCACGGAGTTAATGTTGTTGCTCGTTGGATAATCCGCGATGTCGCGGACAGCCGGCAAACAATGCATTAGACGTGAAGCGATGCGACAGCGGGTTACAACATCGATAGGTTATTTCGATGTTATTTTTTTCCGGCATCGTAAAGTCGTCAGGAGAGTAGAAAGCTGTCGAAGGTGTTTTCTCTAGAGGTGGAATGGAAAGGGGACGGTGAGGAATCTACGATTGGAATTAGCCGTCACCCTTGAAAAAATATATGTATATGTACATATGAAAACACTACATATATAGCATATATACACAGATATGTAAAATATATTTTCATACTTTACCTTAAAAAATGAATTAAAAAAGTCTTACTAATTGTTCTGCTAGGTTTATATTATATAACGTAATCTCCAAAAAGTTCGATACGTTCGTTACGATAATTGCTCCAATAATTATTATAAATTTGGTTGTATTAAAGGAGATAATCCGTACGTAGATCTGGCAATGCTTATAGTGCAGCGCGGCACTATCAACATAGAAGCAGTTGATATAAAAACGTTCAAATCGATAGTGACAGGTACGCGTTTGTTGTGCGAGTCCGGCGGTTCCCAAAGTCAAACAGTACCGCTCGCGGTCAGTACTTCGATGGGTGACCGCTTAGTCGTGTGCTGGTTGGTGCATCGAAACGTGAGCGAGAGGGAATTTTCTCGGAGATTGGTGATTATCCTCTAGAAATACCAATCTCTGGGGAAAGGGCCGTCGGTGTGGCTTGATTTTCTGCGGTTTCTGTGTGGCCTTGGGTGAATGCGACACAATAAGGGATCAATCGACTGCGAACGCACACCCAGAAAAATCATTTATTTGATGGGCACCCCGCAAATAAATATTTATTTGACTTAAATAAATATTTATTTAAATAAAATAAATATTCATTTAAATCTAATAAATAGGCATCTAAATCAAATAAATATTCATTTAAATCTAATAAATAGGCATTTAAATTTAATAAATAGGCATTTAAATCTGATAAACATTGATTTGCGGGGCGCCCGTCAAATGAATTATTTTTTTGCGTGCAATCCGAGGGGAAAGGTGGGGTCTAAAAGGGTAAGGAAAGCTATCACAGCGCCAGACGCCTTGATCTATTGCTTTCAAAGTTCGCTAAGCCACCATTTTGGGAAGAATCGCCGCAATAGATCATTCGTGTTCTAGAAAACCCCGCGGTGAATCGAGTAAACAAGTACCAGGAGATCAGACATTTCGTACAAGTTACCGGGAAATAGCCAATTGACCTCGCGAGCAACATTGTACCTGGGAAACGTTTCTCAGACGAACACTGGAAATCCCCCAAGTCCTTTGTGCCGATCGTTGGAGCTGCGTCAAGCACACCCGCCTGATGTTTATCTTGCGGATCATTAGCTGTGTAAAGAAGCCTGGGGTGAACAGAGTACACATGAAGCAGGAGAGTAGAACGTTTCAAGAAGTGGCCGGAGAATGTTTCTGGACCCACCTCTTTGGCCCAAAGTTACCCTTGGAGCTCCCAAAAACATGCTTTGTCGGTGCTAACGCCGTGACGAATTGTCGTTTCACGGATCGAAAGCGCAATGAAATCATGCGGTGAACTGAGCAAACCAGACACAGGAATGCATATCGTCGCAGGAAGATTTAAAAAATTCCAGTCCCTAAAATTGTTGAAAGAGGGCATTAAAAATAAGCATTATCGTTTAACGACTGGAACGAATGCTTTCCTTTACTCATTATTGATGCTACCGATTCTCACAGTCATCTGTGCAAACAAGAAACAGGAGATTATATCGTCTCAGGAAGTCGAACGAAATTGTTCGAGAGGTTGTTGAGGGTGGACAGCTAAAAGACCCTTTAAACGCCCCAATGCATACTTTGCCGTGATCGTGGAGAATTGTCCTTTCACGGATTACCGGGAAAGGACAATTCGCCGAATAGAATCACGAACCTAGCGAACGGGACACAGGGCGGCATAGCGTCGCAGGAAGATTTCACAATATCGTGAGACTTCGGGAAAGTATTGATGGAGGATTTTTTTTTAATAAAAAAATGTAACGTATTATCTTTTTGCTATGTTGAATTTTTCGTTCTGTGCGTTATTGGGGCTATTGATTCTTGCGGGGATCCGTGCAAACAATAAATAGGAGAGTATATCGTCTGAGGAAGTTAGAAAAAAAATATTCGCAAGATAGGGGTGGATAACTGAGAGACCCTTCGGAGGCCCTTGCCGAAGGGTTCTCCACCCTCGCAACGAATTCTACGGATTATCGGTTCTACAGAATCGTTGCGGTGTGTGTGTAGTAAACAAGAAATAGGAGAGCAGCTCGTCTCAGGAAGTCGCAAGGGATGTTACGAGATCCTTCGAGGGGCGACACTTTTCGAGTCCTATTGTCGATTGATCACAGTAGGGAATTTGTCCGTCCGTGCATTATTTACTCTATGTAAGTTTGCGGTGGTCTTGTGTAAACAAGAAATAGGAAGGTAGACGGTCTCAAGAAGTTGCGAGCAATAAGTCCGCCATTTTTTTTTTGTTTTCGGGCGACACTTTCGAGCGTTGTAATGCAATTATTATGTTTATCTACAAACTCGGGACGATGTTTTTGATTTCACCGATTAATGGCTGCGGAAACCATTTGCCGAATAGAGTAAACAAGAAGTAGGAGAGCAGACCGTCTTAAGGAGTAGCTCAAATTTATTCCAGACCTCTCTTGAGGGTGGGATTTCTCGACTCTGGCACAACGAGGATTTCGGCCTGTTGGAAACAAAATGTCCATTTTAAAGATTTGCCAGTCCTGCGGTACCCTGCGGAACCCTGCGGTGAACGTTGTAAATAAGATACAGGGAAACAGACCTACTCAAGAAGTTGAACACCCTTCGGTCGTTTCCTACCTGGAAGGTCTCCACTGTGGGCGGATGTGTTTCGACTCCAATGGAGAAGTGGTCCGTATGATCCACGCGAAAATTCCAAAGAAATTGATCGGCTTGGAACGTTTTTAACTCCGCAGATCGTTAAGTACCATTCGATTGGTTCTTTTTCTTCCGGTGCATGCAAAACTTAGGCAATGCTTGTGTCGCCCTATTCGCCTTTTTTCCCCTATGTGTGCGGCGCTCCGAATGCCGAGCTGTTTCGGAGTACAACGCGCAGGCGCAGTAACGTTCTCTGGCACTTATAATGCATTTTTAGTATAAAAGATTAAAAATAAAAGGGCAAGCTCTGAAAAACGTCCTGAAAGTGTCCTTTCATTTAATATCGCGCACTATGAAAATTCCGAATATCCGAAGGGTTTTCGATCTTTTTTAAATGCTGAAATATTATCTCCACACGCTCGGACGATAACTATTCGCCATACTGTGTCAGTCAGACGAACAGTTATCATCTGAATGTCCGAAGGAGATTTGTTAAAAAAAATCTCCCAAATATTCGTAATTTTCATATTGTGCAAAAATGAAATATCATGACGCTACTTTTTCTGAGCTTCTCCTTTTATTATCCCGAACCTTCATTGTAAAAACCTTCATTGTACAACGCGGCACCCGCGTCGTCCGCCGAAACACGTCGCCGTTTAGAACGCACCCTGACGGGTCTCGGCGATTCAACGACCGTGTCTAAGGCTTATTCTTCTGTAAGATTTTCTGTGTACACACCAATCGGGGTAGTAGGCGAACGAAGGGGCTTCGAGACTTACGAATAGTGGCATTATCGTGTACGGCAAATGCGGGACGATGGAATCGCACTTTGGTCGTGTGCAGCAGGTTAACAGCAGGTGCACGGACCCCGCTTGAACGAAGGTCGCACGTGAGAGTCCCACAGAGGAAACGCGGCATTACCCTAGGTCAGGTCAATACATCTTCGGACGACTTCTTCGCTCTTCATGCTGCCTCGATAAACGTGAGAGGGATGATGAGTCCGAAAGAATTCACATAATTTTTTCCTCGATCTTCATCCGTTCTCTTTGGGTCGTCTCCCTTCGTCGTCCCTCTCACGGGGGGGGGGGGGGGGGGGGAAGAAAAATTATATACTTTCTCACCGCTCATGCTGCTTCGATGCTCGTGGGAAGGAGTTTTGGGCGGAGCAGGTGTATCGAGCTCGTAACGAGCGTGAGATCTAATTTCGCAGACCGCCGTTGAAGGGAACCCCCGACGAATTCTCCGGGAGGGAGCGCGACGGTTAATTTCGTCCGGTGATATTCGTGAAAAAAAAAAAAATCTTTCTCACATTCCGAAAATGACTTTCTCACCGGTGATGCTGCTCCGATCTTCATGGGAAGAATTTTACAATCTGATGGGAGAACTCGCTCGCGGAGCCGGAAGACCGCGAAGGGTGGTGTGAATTCCTCGAGGGTAGCGAGCGCACGTTGCACCTCGAAGGATTCCCACGTGATTGAAGAATGTGTAAAAAAAAAAAAAAAATATCCGTTCCTTACATTCAAAATTACTTCTTCGACCCTCATGCTCCTTCGTTAGTCGTGAGAAGAAGTTGTAGTTGTGGCAGTCTCGAAAGTCCCGGAAACTATCGAGTCTCCTCAGAGGCGAGACGAGTACAGTGTTTTCCCGCTAGCAGAGTCGCGAGTACGTTCTGTTGTACCCACCGAGCAGGGATGATCTTAGGCTCGAGAGCACGAGAAATACAACGGTCGGTAACAAAAACTATGATCAATTAATTTTTTTTTCATCGGTGCCGATGATTTAAGAACAAAGTTTTATATTTTATACGATTTAATGACAGAGCCTTGTGCAAGAATCTGCTTTTGAGCGGAAACGGTTGGAGTCGTTGAAATTAAAATTAATTACAGCTTTCGTTACCGACCGAACCCGCTTTGAACGGGAAAAACGATCCGTCCTTAATTGGTCACCTCCGGGACTTGTGTACACAAGAGACAGGGAACCATGCGAACTCGAGCGGTGTCGCGAAGGTGTCTCGAAATAATTGGAAAGGACCCTCTCGGCGCGAGGGTCTCGCAGCAAGAGGGGGCGAGCGCATAGAGTCGTGCATAGAGAGTGCGCGCAAGGTGTGCGGCGTGCAGGTGCCAAGTGAACGCCCCGAACGAAAGCGGAACCTCCTTGCAAGTTCCCAGGGAACATGGGACTCGCAAAGTTTCACATCAAAAAACACTTCTTCGCCTCTGATGTTTTTCCTGGACTCGTGAGAAGATTGTTATCGTCGCGGCAGGTGATACGGTGCCGAAATACCTTCGGGATGCTCCCGCACTCCCGAAACTCAATTATCCTCGCAGGACACCTGTTTCAAAAAATTAAAATTCCCCAAAGCCATGGACTCTCAAATTTCTCGAAGCTATGAGCATTTTTTTCGTTATATTTTTCTTTTGTTGGCATATTTTTTATCAAAAATTCCTCGAAGTCCGGCTGGGCGGCGGGTCGTGAGACTTGGACGGGACGCGTGGGTAGTTTTGAGGAACGTTTTCAATTTCAAATAAAAATACCTCCTGCTCGATCATGCTGCTCCGTCTTACGTGAGAACGCTCGGAGAGATAAATTCGAAATTCTCCCGTCGCCCTCGTTGAGTCTCACGCGAAACGGGACGATCTTTGTCAACGAGGACAGGCCGAGAAATTCCTGAGAAACTTATCCCCTCCCCCCGTTCGCTCTTCGTTCCTTCAACTTCGGGCCAACCGTTGGCCATTTAAATTTTAAAGCCTCGAGACCTCTCCGAGGAATTCCATACATTTAACACGAATGCGTTTAACAAGAAAAAAGAAAGAAAAAAAATTGAAAAAAGAAACGAAACGTATAATACTCATATTATCTACGATCTTTTCCCTCCGTCGTTCGGAGTCCTCTTTCTCGTCGCTGTCGCCGTCGCGCGCGATATACCGAACCCGGCTCGGTGAGAAAAATCAAAGTTTCTGGAAGAGCATACACGTACACTGTGCGATACGAAGGAACTCGGTTCTCACGCTCCGTGGGAATGTACGAACGGGCAAGCGAGAGAGGAGTCTCGAAGCGAGATAGCCAGAGCCTATGCAGCTCCCAGCATGCACCGACTACGAACGAGGAGGACGCGATCCCCTCGATTGTCCGACTACAATTTTTCTCTTTGAATCTCTCTCGGACGCACTCTCGCCTTTGGTCTTCGGGTATCTATTTGAATTCCTGGGCCTCGCTGACAGAACAGAGCAATGCAGCGGAGATATTACAGTGAACGGGGCGTTGTCGGGAAGAGCGAGGCAAAACGGACGATATTAATTTTCGTGGGTCGTAAAAAAAGAAGAGTCCCAAATCAAACGTCCGTTTTGCGACGCTCTTCCCTATTGAACGGTTTTCGTCTTACAAGCTTTTAGACGATATCGAGGCAATGAAGGAACCCGAATGAATGGACAAGATTTACTGTCGTTGTGCACGCAGAGCTATACTCGGTCGACGACAGAAGATGGGGCAAAATGGTGAATCCTGTAACATTGGCACGAAAAGTAGAACAAGATAGTCATTGTAAGGGAACGGCGTATTCAGATCCTTTCGGGAATTGGGATTAAGTAATTGTATTGGCCGAAGTGAGGATCACTTTGAGATACTATCGTTCTCTGATCGCTCTAAAAACCAATAAAATCTTCTATGAAATCGGGAATACCTTGCGAACTAAACGAAGGACAATCTGTGTATCTTAGTTGAAGTGACACAGTTTTTTATTTCTGTGAAGCTCCATTTTGCCCCACTCTATCCTACTCGTAACGAAACTATGCACGTTTGGCAGGAACAACCTTGCGGCACCGACGGGCAAAGATATACCTGAAGATCGTTCGGTACGGCCGAGTCGCTGAGCGCCCTTCGTCCCAAGAATTTTCGTGCCTGGATTTAGTTTTCCGTACAATCGACGCCACGTGAATGGCCACGGCACCCGCATCGGCTCTCCGACAAATCGGCTTTGCGGCGCATGGCGACGATCTTTTTTTTGTCTCGCACTTGGAAAAGATATCCATGGGTCGATATGGGAAAGGATGATGATGATGAGGACCGTTGGCCGTTGGTCCACACGTGGCCTTCCAACGTCCCTCGAGATTCTCTGTATACCTGAAGAGTGAGATAAAGAAGGCGAGAGAGAGAGAGAGAGAGAGAGAGAGAGAAAGAGAGAGAGAGAGAGCCAGCCAGACGCTACACGGCGAAGACGCGCCGGGAGAGACCGTGAGAACTCGGGTTCCAACGGTGGCTTCTCGTTCTCAGGGTTACCAAGCACACAGCAGAGACGAAGAGTAGATGCTCTTCGAGGGGCAGCAAAGGTGCCGAGTGACGAAGAGTTCTTCGCGGCGAAAGGGCTATGAAAAACCGTTGGGTGTTCAGCATCGTAAATACCCATCAGTGCTGATTGGGTGACCGCCCACACCGGCGGAAATTAACGAAAATCATTGCAAAGATTCGTCCAAGAAAGTTTCGAGTCTCCCCCGACATGCACATCGGAAGTCTTTGCCGCAATATTTTCAGCTGCACTGTTTCATCCCCTTGGTCCAGTCTCGCGAGTACATGGAATCTCCGGTTCTCCTCGTTCGCGAGGAGAACCTCCTCAGCCCCCCAATCGCTGGAAGCTTCCTCGAGTCGAATGTTTCCCTAGTAGTCGCGAGTAGAAATTATCGCTCGTCGAAGATTCTTTCTCACGCTGGCGAGAGAAGACCCTCTCGCGCGTCTCTTCTCACCCGCTTGGCTTACACGCTCGATGTGCATCTCCCGAGCGGGATATTCCCACGAAGTCGCACGCCTCTTTATTCCTCTCGGCGTTAATCCTCGAAAGGAAAAAGGTCTCCCAAGAAAGAGAACAAAAAAAAAAAAACAGAAGAAAAAAAAGAAATAACCGTCGAGCGGAGAAGTTTGAGAATACGAGGAAGAAGAAGAAAAAAAGACATTCTTTCGCTTCTATCGCCTGCCATAAGCTCTACTTCCAGGAATCGCTTTCTAGGTAAGAACCGTTGGCCAGGTCTGGTACGACGCCGCAGGTCCGTCGGGGTTTTTCCCCCGAACCCTCGTCTTCGGGGTTGCGCATCTTCCGTCTTGCCCTTCACGATTCCTCAGGGTCTCCGCACCGGCCTGCCGCCTGACGGCTCGGCCTCCGCCTCTTTGAGTTCCCCTCTTCGTGGACTTCTTGGAACCTGGTGAGAGGACCGTTTCATCGGGGGTATCGTAAAATAACGAATTATGTTTCGTCTGCACCGCGGCCCGGTTCCTCAGGTCAGATTTCACGGAGGCGTCAGTTTTTCTGGCTCGTTTATGATCATCGCGAGCCCACTGGAGCCTAAGTGACCCGGAGGCTTCTCTCGGATGGGGCAGCGGAGCTGGCGCTTTAACGCCGCGACGTATCCCCCCCGTTCGCCGGCTCGAAATTCCTTCGGGGTTCAAAGGTCCTCGATACCCGTGGCGAAGGGGAAGAGATCATCCTCCCACGACCCTCTCCGCGGCGACCGACGCGGCGTTCGCCGTACCTCGAAGAGAGGCCCCCGAGCGTGAGAACGACACTCGCCCGCGGTCAAATTCACGACGACGAGTATTAGGGCTTCAGGGCATCGCAGGAATTATGTGCCGAAGATTCGAGCCGGCTTAAGGAGGTACGACTGTTAGGTCGGGGCTCGAAATTACGGGTGCGAATTTTTTAATGCTATCTCGGTAGGGGTACAATCATTTGGTGAGCCAAATTTCAAAAGGATTTACCGATGCGTTTGTTAGATATACACTATAGATACAAATGGAGACAATGAAAATGTTTCTATATAGATATACTTAATACGTTAGTTCGATTTCATGGATAATGATCACCTGACGGTCGATGTGAACGAAATTTTTTAGATTGTTACAAAATGTCACCGGTGAGAAATTATCTCTTCTCAAAGTGACATTCATTTTTACGCCCGAAGGGGATGGACAATACAATGAATTTGTTTTCGCGAGACTCTCGTCAAAATGTTTTGGTGTGCTTTAATTTTTTTTCACTGTTTAAATCATAAATGACGTAAATATACTTTTTAAATAGGAGTTTTACAATAGGAGCGAATGTGGTACGTTGAGTATTGCTCATAATATTGTATTCGCCGTGTACGAATACACGCGAAATTACATTCGTTACGGTTCGACTCGATTACTGCAAAGCGTTAGAGCGTGAAATTCGAGCTTACAGCGTGACGACCTCACTAGGAGAACAGAACTCGCGGAGAGGGAAATTTTTCGTCGAACCACCCCCACAATATAACTCAATGGGCTTTGAAGTTACGCCGTTCAAACGATCTGTTAGACCTTCGAGCCCTAAGCCTCTTTCTAAGTTTGTAAATTCCTCAACTGTCGGACATTTTTCTGAATAAAAATGTAGAAAAAATAAAATTGCTACCTAAAATAAGAATATTTATACCAAAATAAGAAAAATTTTACCATTAAATCAAGTTCGACAAAATTTTCATTAGAATTGCATTAACATTCTCGACATTTTTCCATATTTACATAAAAATTGAATAAACCATTTATTGAAAACAGCTCCTTCCCCAACACGACAAATATGACCCATGGGGTGTTTAAACGGTTGTCGTGATCTTATTTTATTTTCTCTTATCGAGTTGCAACCTTAGCTCAGGGTATGAGTTGACAGACGCGTTTTTTTTTAATCGTTAATTTTTCGGCCACAAGTATTTTCAACCGTCTCGACAATTCTAAAAAAAAAAAACCAGCATAGTTTGTCCGTCCAGAAGTCCTCAGTGTCCTATATATAGTGACATCATAGTTGCGAAGACAGGAGTGCAGAGAAGTGATGAGTACCGGTATAGCATTTATAATCCCGCTGGAAATGGGAGTGGTCCACGAGCCGGGGCTTAACACTGCCAGGAATAAAAGGAACGAGATACCGGTCCCGGCTCCCCGAGGAAAGATCCACTGAATAGGAATCCCTAATTAGCGACCAGGGTAGTATACCCTTCAACGTAGTATTTTGAACTTTAAACCTTTACCCGGGCTTTTTGTCCAATCGGGCTTGATGTCCAATCTTCGTCGCCCTTCATTGCGGTATTGGCTAGACATCAGCGCCAAGACGATGTAGAGGGCATAGCCAGTGCAACTTCTGGTTTCCATAAAATAAAAACGAAAAAAAAAAAACAATAATAATAATTGCGTTGCTCGACTTAATGCCAGCACAAACTCAGTCGAGTATCACCTGCGACCGGTTATTGTAGCGTGGGCGTAGAGCATCGCGAAAGGGTTGAAATTCGTAAAGTGGTCTACTTAGGTAGCGGGGATTCATGACGATCGAGGAGGAAACCGTACGGCCCGAAGCCCTGCGTTCCAGAAAGGGCAGAAAGAGTGCTCCGAGAACTGCGCCTCCATCTACGGAGTTTCCCCGTCGGTTAGTCGAGTGCTCCGCTGGGGCGCCTTTAAAGGGAATCGATTAAATGGCGCACAGTGCCGGAGTTAAGGCTCCTCGAGAGCGCGAGAAGAGCGCCCAGGTAACAGGCGACTCGACGGGATTGGAAAGTAATCGATGCTTCATCGCGAATAACAAGGTCTCATAAAAGAGCTCGAAGCTGTGGACGCTAAACACAGCTCTTCCTTTTCCACGGTGTGGCGCGTGTGTAAAAAAAACACAGATAAACTTTTGGAATTAGTTTGGTCTATATATGTAACGAGGGAACATGAGCGGCGAGAAGTAGCCGTGCGTTCCCCTTACAGGAAGAGCGGGAACCATTGTCGGTGGCCTATTTGCACACCGACGAACAACCGGCGAAAGCCCCGGGGGGAATAAGAGGGTGTCCCGCGAAGAGATTGAATACTCGATAGCAAATGAAAAAGAGAGGCCTGCCACGTGACCTTTTCCATCAGGACAGCAGACACGGCGAGAGGTACTTTCTAAATGGTCGAGGGTGTCCTCAACCCTGCGCGCGATAAAAAGAAATTAGTTCTTACATCTTACTTGTTTTATTTCGTTACCTTACTGACTTCTCATTGCAATAATTAACTTTACCATTTTTTTATGTTAATTGTACTGTTTTTTGTTGCTGAAAATACGGATTATTGACAAAAGAACGTTACTGGTAAAATTAACTATAAGGAAAATTATCCACCGATGTGGACCAGAAATGTCTGACAAATGTAAAACAAACTTTCTTTTAATGTCTGTTTCTCTGTGCAAAGGCGTGTATCGTTCTATCGTTTCTGTAATGTAGAAGAGCCAGTCGTTCGCCAGTTTCGCGTAGTCCAATTGCCGAACGATAAACGAAATCCGACATAGCTCAAGTCTTAGTGGTAAAATTAAGTATAAGGAAAATTGTTTACCGATGTGGACCAGAAATGTCTGGCAAATGTAAAACATACTTTTTTTAAATGTATGTTTCTCTCTGTCAAGGCAAGCATCGCTCTATCATTTCTGTAATGTAGAAGAGCCAGTCGTTCGCCAGTTTCGCGTAGTTCAATTGCCGAACGATAAACGAAATCCGACATAGCTCAAGTCTTAGTGGCAAAATTAACTATAAGGAAAATTGTTTACCGACGTGGACCAGAAATGTCTGGCAAATGTAAAACATACTTTTTTTAAATGTATGTTTCTCTCTGTCAAGGCAAGCATCGCTCTATCGATTCTGTAATGTAGAAGAGCCAGTCGTTCGCCAGTTTCGCATAGTTCAATTGGCGAACGATAAACGAAGTCCGACATAGCTCAACGGATGTCGCGTGCACTTTCGGTCGATTGCGAATCGTCGGTTCCGCGGCATTGTCTCCCTCTCATCGTAAAGTTATAACGATTGAGCGACTACGGCTTTGTGCTCCGAGGTCCCGACAATTGGGGAAACTTTGAAACCCGAATTCGAGGAATAATGAAATTTTCACGCTCCCACGTGTCTTTGTGCCGAACCTAAACCTACGCGATGAAGGCGGTTCGAAGCTCCTTTGAGGATTTTCGCGTTCACACGGTTACTCGTCACAATGGCTCTCTGCAGTCGTTGCTCTCGCGTTGTTTCCATATTTACGCCGACGTGGTAAAGCGACTCACGAAGACCGCGGTAGCATCGCGATTTCTATGAAACTCTCCCGCTGGTCTCGGCGATCAAAGCCAGAGATATATGCATATGTCGAATTCATTTGGCGGACAAACGTGATGCTATTTCGAATTTTTTTTCACGCTTTCTCGACGGAGACGAATGCCATGCTGTGGCGCTGGACGAAATGTTTGTCCGACAATTGTTTTCGAAAGTCTCCAACTGCATCGGTTTACAGATTTTCAAAGAATTTGCAATATTGCTGCCCGAATCACTGGGCTATTCGCCGAATACCGATAAAAGAAACCCTCAAAGTACAGAATTTTTCAGAGAAATTAAATTTTGTTTTTCCTCTGAAAAGCTCCGAATTTCTCTGATAATGTTGGTAAAAATAACTTCCGAGAGAACGCGAGTTCTCGCTATAAATTTGTGCAATCTTTCACGCATAATTTCCAAGAGAATCGGGACTTTTCCTGAAACTTCCTAAATTTATATATGAAATTCTGGGAAAATAGGTTTTTCGAAAAAAAAAAAATATGTTGGAGTGAAGAATTTCCGACGTATGACAGAGAAAAAGGGGGGGGGGGGGCGAAAATAAACGAGCTTGATAGTTCAGAAGACAAGTCGGGAGCAAAATCATAAATTTTTCGATCGTTCGCTGATATTCAGTCGACATTTTTTTTCATCCATCGGACAAAAAGTTTGAAAGTTGAAAACTTTGGAAAATTTAGGAAAATTTCCGATAATTTTTTACCGAAAATTAATTTGAAACGTGCACGCATGAGAGCCAAGAAAAAAAGAACGCGTGTTGAAGAGGACGGATAGTAATATGGCAGTTGGTGTTTCGGCGAAGCGCGTGAGAACATGTGAGTCGAGGACACGTTAGACTCCACACATGAAGCAGAGTAACAGGACGAACGAGAAGGTTTCACCCATCGGGTTTCTCATCCGGACGTCTCGAGGGTTGCTAACTCCTATTCCCTTCTCTCTATTCTCCCAACATCCAGTATGCGTGCGCGCTTTCGTGTGAAAACGTAACTCCCGAGAGTTCCATGTATCTCGCACCTACGAAGAGTGGCTGTAGTGTGCGCGTCGCGTTGCGCTCTCTTTGTGGTGCGAATTAACCACCGGCTACCGTGAGAGGACACTCACTCCACGTGGGAAAGGGTTAAAGTTTCGAACTTCTTTGAATTTCTAGATGCCAGGGTAACAGGACGTTGGGGAAGGTCGCGCGACCGTTCGCCCGCCCGCTCGTTCGTCCGGACAAATCCGCGGGGATGCTCGCAGCCCGTTCGAGCTTCGCATCTCCGTTCCTTCTTACGATTATAATTTTTTCCTCCGTAAAGCAAACCTCTTTCCGTACGTCGACAGTATCCCGAATATCGCTGGACTTCATTTGCCAACGAGCGAAACATTCTTAAACGGTAAAGAAAATTCGCACATTTAACAAAAGTGTATCAAACTATCTTCTTGTCTGCAAGACACAGGCATTCTTCTTTTTATTGAAAAATTACCGTTCGACAGAAAAATATTTTAATCTCTAAAATTAAAAGGAAATAAATTATAAACGAGATATTAAAAAAGAAAATATCCAAATCTCTTTTGCTGTCTATCGATACTAAAGTGTTCCCTATAATTTTGGGGAAAGTTCGTTCAAAATTGAACGAGCGATGATCGCAGAACATTGAGCCTCGTCACGGTCGAAGATCGTCGGTTTTATAGTCTACTATATGTACTTAAATGCCTTTGACGGGATTGGCGACAGGACGACCGTAAAAACAAGCGAGAGATCCAGTAGTCCCGAAGGGCCTCGCAGTGATCTGGAAAGTTATTAGGCAACCAAAGTCGGACAAGAAGCTAATCCCCCTGTGCGCAATTGGTGCACCGAGAAGCTCGCGGTCGTCCGACGAGCGACGTCACAGCGACCGGGACGTGTGTGCAGTCCACAAAGGGAAGCCGCCATAGGCGAGCGAGAGAGCGAATGAGAGAGGTATTTGACCCTCGGGGACAACGACAAAGGGTTAATGTAACAAAGGCTCGTCTGCCGAACGAACAGGACATCAGGAGTCGAAGAGGTCGCTCGGTCTGCGGGTGCCGCCAAAGGGTTCTCCACTTCGGTTGACGAGGTTTCGCAATTTACCGGTCATTGAACTCGAATTCATAATGAATTCGAGAATACTGAACTGGTTTTAATAGCGGGGTTGGAATACTAGCCTTTGCTTCGGAACCTCGATACATCGTACTGAAGAAGAATCAATTTTAGATTTTTTTTTATTGTTAGGAAGATATCGAAGGGTTTTGTTATTTTATTCGTGGTCGCGGGTGGCGCCCAAATCGGCGAGTTTCCGGAAAAACTGCCTACACTGAGAATGATTTTCACAAAGATGTACACTCTTCGATTCAGAACATCGACATGTTGTACCCGATGTATCGCATCATCATTAAAAAAAAAAATGAAGGAAGCGAAGGTATTGGAGGGTTTATTAGTGATCGAGGAACTTTGTCTGTGTCATTAAACAGCAACATTGAAACAGAAAAAAAATGATTTCTGTCGGCAATGACCAATGTCTGGCTTGAGTTTAGGTAAAACCAGTTTAGGTATCAACCAATTGGTACGTACAACTAAATAAATAAAATCGTCCGTAGCCTATTTGACCACGTTGTTGGTCGGCACATCTAACTATTTTTCTCCGTGCAGTGAATTAAAATAATCGTCTCGGGTTCGCAACGCAAAGCTGTCATTTCCAACACGCATTGGTCAATTCAGCAAAAAGCGTCGCGTTTCCGTGAAAATAAAAATCAAAAAATAGTTCGATCTCATCGCGGAATCCCCTGAGGCGAACATGTCACGGATCACGAACAAAAGCTTGTGGCCTCGAAGACCACGGCGCCATGAGGTGTCAGGAGGTCGTCGATATTTTCGGTCTCGCGTGCCCCGCAAAGTTTCCGGACCACTCGTCCCGAAAGCCCTAAAAAAAAAAAAAGGATCGAGCAAGGGTCTCGAAGGGAAAATCGCACCGTGAAAGTGTCATAGTGTCTGGATACTGAGCAAGCCGTGATCATGGTTTCGTTTTTTTTTTTATCCAAGTGTCGCTCGCGCCGGTAATTCGGTCGTCGGACGATTTGATAAAGTGTCGAGGGCAAAGGGTTGAAATTTGAGTCAAGTTCGGACCACTTAAGGACCCGGGTAACATGAATCGTCGGGGGCTCGGGCGATGGCGTTTGCCCGTCGGTCCTTCCCTCTTTTCTTCGTCTTTCTCCAATTCCTACCTGCGGGCTCGCGCATCTATCTAAACTCATTGCCGTCAAGGTTCTACCCAACCCCGAAAATGTCTGTTTTTTTTTTTTTTTACGGACGAGAATTCCACGCCCCCGTTCCGAAAGGACGAATCTCTCTCCGGAGCGTTGGTCGGGCTTATACTGCACCTAATACACCGGGAGCCGCGCAGGAGCGAGCGCATGCTGCACCCGGACCACCGCAAACCGCCCGATCTCTCCTCTCCGGGCTCCGCTCTACGCATAATTTGATGAATTCACCTACCAGGCTCATATACCGTTGTAGAGCTAGAAACTTTGAACCGGCAAGGCAAATTTATTCTAATTAAATCAAATTAGATTCACCCCGCGCGCGGGCGGGCGAACGGGCTCCTGGTCGAGTATCGCCTGTACAGCTGCGCGCCCGATGCGCGGACACTCAGCGTGTACGCGTTCACGAGTAGCCGGAAGATGCGGGGAAAAGGGGTGAGACGGCAGATGAAGTCCGCATTGCGTGCACTTATATTCTGAGCGCGTCCGTTGCTACCCACTCTCTCGGACTCTGCCTCTCTGACTGTACTTTCTTCTTTTTTGTTTTTGCTCTGCACTTTACTTCTCTTTGCAACGGGCGTGGCTTCTGCCGCCAGAACTGGACCTTAATAGGTGTACAGCTTACTCCGAATGCGACGTAGTCACTCCGTTGAATAAAACTAGGTTTACCCGTTCCGGATTTACCTGTTTTGCAGCGTATGAAGAGTTTTTTTAACTCGTTTTGTTTTGTTCCAGAAAAAAAAGATTAATTTTCATCGACTTTAGGGATTGAAGTTACCTTTGACCGATGCTATTGGGAATTATCTTTGGAACACGCAATTTGTCATTTGTCATTTGTCATTTGGGCACGTTGCTGGTGTATGGGAAACGAAAGGGTTTCATAAGAATAGTATAAAGGGGATCCGAAGGATCGGATAAAAGAGAAACGTGAGACCGAATCACCGGAGCTCACCATAAACATGGTACAGGAGGCCAGGGCCTTATGAATAAGTAAGAAGTCGCTATGGGACCAAGGTCCTGGTTTCTATGGTATGTACCGTTCTCTATATCCGACACACGAGAAGAACCTTGCGAAACCAAGGCGAAAGGACGGCGGGCATTCGAGTCGGATGTTGATTTACAGAGTTCCAAGAGCCGTGGGTGGTCCGGCAGAGAGAGGTAAACATACCGAGAGACTTGTATTGTCGTTGTCACCGGCGGAACTAATGAGGCGGATTAACGTCTCATTGAGTATCAGGAATCCGCAAAGTCTATGGAACACAGACGTTCCCTTGTCTGAAAACATTTTCGAGAATGACAAAAAGAAAAATCCAAAATTAAGCTTCGCACCCCGTCGATTTCGAACAGGAAAATATACTCGGAGCTAACGCACCAGACCTTAGTTCCGCAAGAGGAAGTTGGACAAAACCGGGCTTAGTCTTCGGTGGATGCTTCGCTATTAGGACTGTATAAAACACATTTTTCCGGAAGTCATTTTTTTTTTGTTACGAAATTTTAACTATCGAAACTTTGCTCCATCCCACATGTAAAGTACATGCGGCACATGACGAAAAATATATCTGCAATGCATGAAATAATTTTTTTTTTTAATAATGATAATGATAAGAATCAATATTTTTATCTACATTTTACATGTATCGATCATGTAAATACGCAGAAATTAATATAATTTCGAATACCAGTTATTTCATATATTCGATTTTCATGAAGGATTTTGATTATACCGCGGGGGAAAAAAATGCTCACACCCTCGCCGAGCTCGAACAGGAAAATATACTCGATTGGCCGCCTCGACGTTGGTGCAAGACATAATGGACGGAAAAGAAATTAGTCTCGACTGTTTACTTTGCTACCAGGACCTTAGGAGTCGAGAGACACGTGTTCGAAAGATCCTTTCAGAGGATCTAGACCCGGGATCTAGAGAATCCAATTACGGCAAGATCAACGTTCAGGACACTATGAACACAGTGGAAGTGGCGTTTAGTTTTCGAAAGAGAATTTTCTTCGGCTATTGTGCTCCTCGAACGACCCGGGTCTTCATATATTTTTGGTTTTATTGTCTGAAAAGGTGGTCGACGATGCCCGGACGTTAAATCTCAATTGTCAAGATTATCCCTCAGCGAGCCCGCTGCATGAATTGCTTCGCCTTCGCGCGATGAATCATCCCGTCTGTCGTACAGTTCGAACGGTCTTCAGACACTTTCATCGCAAAGAGCATTAAGGCCCCGGTAGGGACTTTAAGATGGGCAAAACCTCCCGCGGTGCCACTTTCGTCCACTCCCATATAAGGTCGAAAATTCAACAATGAACCGTCACGCTCGATCCAATTATCTCTAGTTTTTAGAACAGGATTCGATGTCGGGCCCGGAGGTAAGAATTTCGGTTGAAAATTCTTCGGAAGAGAGGCTCCGTTTCGTCTCGGTACGCGGCTCGTCTTTCGTGCCCTCGTGTGCAGACGATTTTCACGTTAACAAGTTTACCGGGTACTTTTAGCCCGGGGAAGAAACCCTCCGGCTCTGCGGAGCGAACCGGCGAAGCGAAGGCCAGCCACTTCAAGGCTCTCCTATCAGGACCCTATGCAGGTAACGAGAAATATAGAAAAGGGAAAAGGCCGAACAGACGCCTTTGCATCGAGCTTGAATGGAAAAGCGGCTGAGGACCGCGGGTCCGCAAACGGCCTTTATAAAAAGCAGCTTGGAAAGCCGGGATATTGTAGGGCAAGGTCGATAACGACAGTCAATGCTTCTTCGTTTCGGGCGAAGCCGCTTCGGCTCCTCCGGTTCTATGAATAAAACTCTGCTCGGGGAACAAAAAAAATTCCACTGCCCCAAGGGTCTCCCTCTCGAGGGTTTTGGTCAGGGCATTAATAAGGCGACGCTGAGACCTCGTTTTTTAGCTCAAATTTTTGTAGAAAAAAAGGTAAAAAATATACATCGTCTCACCTCAATGGACTAGGATCTTAGAGGATGGTTGGAGGTCGTTTTTGATCCTCGAGAAAGCTTGTCCCCCGGCCCGATCGCTATCGTTCCCTAAAGCGTGTCAATTGTATTGGAGCAACATGACGAGCTTGGCAGGAGAACAGGTCAAATTTCAGTGATGCACCTTAGAAAATTTCTTAAAGAAAAAAATAGAAACCAATTACCTCGCTTTCTAAAATCCGGCGAGCAGGAGAGCTTCGAAGGTACCTTTCTTCGTCTCGGTGGCGCTCGAAGATTTTTGGGCACCTCAGTATTTATTACCCGCGGAGACTCGAGACGGGTTCGTAGAAACGTTTGTCATAGAAAGATCTTGAAACGAGAGGAGAAAAAAAAGTTTTGAAAAAAACTACTCAACTGACCGGGGAGAACTAGGACCTCAGACGAGTACCGGAGGTCTCGCCGACTTTGAGGAATTTCACCCTCAATAATTAAATTTCTACGAATCGCCCAGTCCGAGATAGTCCGATACGATCGATCGCTCGAAGCGTCTCAGAGCTATCGGAGCAGCAGAAGAAACGCGGGTGCAAAGATTCCCACAGAAATGCGTCACATGAAAAATAAATAAAAACGAAACCAATTATCTCGCTTTCTAAAATCCGGCGAGCAGAAGACGTAGGAAAGTGTCTTTTCGTGTTCAGAGAAGAATTTTTCGTAAACCTCTCGGGTGTTCCTACGAGGATTTATGACCCAGCACCGCGGGGTCTCCCGCGGCTCGGGTGACACTCGATGACCAATGAAAATTCCTTCCGCTTCTTCCATCCTTCTCCCTTCGGCCGTTTCGAATAGTTTGGGATCTCGTTCGAAGATGTAAAAGCAAGACCACGCCTTCGTTCTACCGAGGTTCGATGCAGGCTTGTTGGCGAGCCACAAAAACGGGCCCCATCGGGAAAGGACGAGACGAGGCGCGTGCTCCAATGGCAGTCGAGTTGTTGTCGAAACGGCGAGAACCTAACGCCGAAGAGATCGTTGGATCGACTCGGGAACTTCGGGTTCACTTTCAGTCTGCCGATGAACTCCCGAGGACGCGGAGCTCCAGAGAGCAGGCAACTCGTCACGACAGTGGACGTGCAATTTTCGATCGCAGTATACTGATTGAGACACTTTATCGGAAATGAAAAAAAAAAAAAAACAATACAAAATTATGTGTTTGACTTACCGGCCGGGTGATTGGCTTGAACGTTGTAATCGTCGACCTGCAGTGTGCTGTTGGCTCCGTTTCTCGTGAACCTTATAACGTGGTACTGGTTATCGTTGACTTTTACACCGCCCTCGCCGATCGGATGATCGTTCGTGCCCATATTGTAAACGGCGAACACGTTGCCCTCGACCTGCGAAACGAATGAGAATAACTATATGTATCGTGTCGATTAATAAAGTAACGTGCAACTTTGCAACGTCCCATCCATTCGCTTTGACGGAGCTTGCAGCGATGAATGGAATAACGTGCAGTTTCGTAACGTTTTGTTCATTCAGCGGGCAAAACGGCCTGTTTTTGTACCAATTTTTCGAGGAACATGAAAAAAGTTTCTTCTCGCACGGACGACACAGGTCCGTTTTGCCCCGCTGTCCCATATATTTAAAAAATGCGCAGCACGTTTGACAGTAAATTAATTTCGCTATTCGACAAGTACGCATACGGGAAAACGGGGTAAAACGACCAATTTTATCGAAATTTTGTGAGACACAAAACAATCTCATTGCGGAATGGTGAATACGGATTCGTTTTGTCCCACTGTCGTTGTACAGCGAGGCATTGGACAATTTCGGACAATCTATCGCCGAATCGGGTTTCACCAATATCCCTGTCCGGGGCACCAAATGAACCGCGTTTATTTCAAATTAAAGAATGCTATATATGTGTATTTCCTGGCAGAGTCGATTAAATTGGCGAGGCGAATGGGCTTCCGCGTTTTATACGAGAGTTTGCCAGGTAATTGGAGCGTCTCGTTGCCCGACCGATCCATCGGTAATACCGCGTACTGTCAAACGTTCCCCAATCATTGGGTAACTACTGTAATATGCTCGGTCTGAGTATTCGACGGTGATAAAAAGTTCCGAATTTTGTTTAGTTCGTTCGAACCGGTTATTTGCATTTTTTGTTGTTTTTTTTTTTCGATTACCAATCCCGCAATTCCATCCGAGCGTTCAGTCTACTTATTCGAATTCTATATTATTTGCATATCGGCGTTAATTACACGATGAAACGTCATAGGTTTACACTTCGACCTCCGCCACTCGTCAATTAACATATTAGAGTAATATTTGGTATTTGGATTGATGGACAGCATTAAATATGCACATGGTAACATGAGAATGGACACGATTAATCTCGACCTAACTGTAATTTCGTTACGTTTGCGAAAATTATAGTTCACTGGACATGATTAATCCCGATCCAACTGTAACTCCGTCACGGGTGGGAAATTATAGTTGATCAGTGGAAAGCGTTCATATTACGCCTCGATCCGAATATCGTTTTCAGGTGCCATTTACAATTCTGCCTTTAACGAGCATGCATGGTAGGGGAAGTTGGGAGAAAACGGACAAGCCAAGAAATAAGATCGACGCAAGACCTTCAAGTAAGGCCTAATTATTAATTTAGTCGTAATTATCAAATAATAATAATAATAATAATTCCGAGAATCCGAGAAAAATGTGTTTCGGGGCAAAATGGGATACCCATACTTGCCGCCATCACAACTGACATTATAATTCGTCCCTCATCCAACGTCCCCATTTCATCCCAGTGTTATAATAAATTTTTTTCATGTTGGCAGTTTACAGCGGTCCCATTTCGCCCCGGTCTTCCCTCCTCGCAAAGCGATACGTAATTCACTAACGATCTCAATTTCGAGGTAATCGTTGCTCGTCGCCGATTCTATTCTCAGAAGAACGGCGTCGTTCGTTCCGGTAACGAAACCCATCGCTATCGTGTCCCTCTTCATTTCCGGTCTTCGATCCGTCGGAAAGGTGTACGTGATGAGTCCTCGACCTGGTCCAAACTCGTACGCGACAGCCTCTGTGAAAAAAAGAAAGAGAACGCAATGATCAATGAGTCCATCACGTCGTTCGAATACACGAGAGAGAAGGGGAGAAAAAAGAAGAAAAAGAGGAGTTGGGAAGTGCTCCGCCGATCACTTACCTTCACTGCAAGTTGGACCGCTGAAGCTAGTCATGTCGCAATCGCACGTAAAACTGTTCCACTGTTGTACGCAAGTCCCGTGATTAGCGCACATGTCGTGAGTGCATTTTTTGCCTGGATGAATATTCGCGTAAACGTCGCAACCAGATTCAACGAGGGAACTCGTTACCACCGCGTCGGTCATAAGATCGATGCTCTCGCCGCTTAGATCCAGAGATGCGAGACAACCCTCGAAACCGTGAGGGCTCTGTATCGGCTTTGGCAATTGTCCGTACTGAGCTTTCTCAACGCCACCTGAAAATGAAACAAACGGACAATCATTTGAGTGATCTTTGGTTCTCGGTTTGATCGTAGGGATTTCGTACAGTAGGAGAGTCTCGAGTGATAACAATAAAGCCGATAATTTTCGAATCGAATGTTTTCTTTTTTAAAGAAAGAAAAAACGCGGTCTCATTAGCCCTGCGTTCTATATTCCCGACTGTCCTGTGTTTCCCGCTGCTAATTACTGAATCAGAAAATCGAACTAGCCAGATTTACCGTCCGAGGTCGGTACAGTAGGAAACTTGCGGGTAATGAGTAAAAAAGCACCTAGTGGACGATTCTTTCACTTCTACTGCTGTTAGTAATCTGACGGTAAAACGGATGTAAATTTCCCCAATGTTCTATTTGTAAAAGAAGCTTGTACTTTTAACAAACGGTTCGTGCCGGCAAATATCGACAATTATTTTTCTTCTTTTACAATTCGTTTTTCGTTTTTTACGTTAAATTTGCAATTTATTTAGTTCGAAATACGGTTCTTTGGCTAAAAAAAGGTTTTGTTAAATGTAAAAACCTTTTTCCTGCTGTACAGTTAAACTGTCGAGTGTCGCTCTGCGGCTTCGCTTTAATATGACTGCAACACATTACAGCGTACAATGGAATTGATCAAAGTCTGTTCACACCAGGGCATTCTCCAAAGCCACTGCGAGACCATTGACAATTCAACCCTACGTTGATATATCCCGTTTCCCGGTGGTGGCAATCGAAGTCCCGCCCCAGCTTCCGCCCCGCGAGTGCCGCTTGAGCGAAAGGAAAACCGCAATCGGTCGGTCCGTTCGTTCGGGCGGGAAATCGATCGGTATTCAGCATGGAATGCCGTGCGTACGTGAGCTTTGACTGTGCAATATCAACGGCACTCGATCGTCGAGGGCAATTTTTTTTTTCATCAAGATTAAACAATTGTGTTTCATTTTTTTTTTTTTTTTTTTTTTTTTTTTTTTTTTTTTTTTTTTTTTTTTTATGAACGCGTCAATAAATTCGTCTGCAGTACCTATATACAATATTCCATCGAGATCGAGATTTTCGTTGCTGCCCTGACTGGTCATAGCAGTTACGTGATCGTCGACGGCGAGCGTGTGCCTTTTCGGCGCCGGTCTACCGATGCTCACTGCGTGCCATTTTCCGTCGTTCAGGCGCGATCTCGAGCTGTCCCTTATCTGTACAGGACCGTCACCCAAATCGAACAGATAATGCACGTGGCCATTCACCAACTCCACCGCGACGAAATCGCGCTCCCGCCCGGCGTTGTAGAGAATCAATCCATTTGCTTCTCTGGTTTTGAACTGTGAACAACGATAAAAAAATTAGTCAATATAATTGAATTAGGGGTAGCAAAAGAAATGTATTGCCAATGCTTTACATTTATACAGTCCATCCTCTTATACTAGTTTTATAACTAATGATAATTATACATCTTGGCAAAGGGCCATCAACCTCAGTTGTTCAGCCCTCTATACAATTTTTTCTTTGTTTTGACTAAAAAAGCTATCGGATCGATCATCCAATTGCATAATCTTATGGATAATCCAATTGCATAATCTTATGTTAATCTTGCATAAAACTGATGCTCCATGCATCAGTTTTTGTACCTTCTTTTACGGCAGAAAATAACTTTATTTAGTCGCTCGTAGAAAACACGCTAAAGCTCATCTCCCAGCGCGGATTGTTTCATAAATGTTAGCTATACGTTATATTTTTGAACCGTCAAAAGTGATTTAAAACATCAAGTCAACATAAAAAAAAAAAAATACTATCAATTATCAATTGCATCAATTTATTGGGCGTAAATTTTGGTGTGTCGTTTTTTGTAGCCAGAAAATAACTTTGTCCGGACGCATGTATAAAAGGCGTTAAAGGTTTATACCCGTTGGTGTATTGTTTCGTTATTGCCGCTGTACACGTTGCGCCCTTTAGCGTTTCTCGTCCCGTTTTAACGAGCTGGCAACGAATCGCAGCACGGCCAGTTACACGAGATCGGTTTCAAATGCAGTGCAGGCGAGAGCGGTGGAGGATGGCTCTATGGATCTATGTGTACAGCGAGAAAGTCCGGCTACGTCCGGCGTGCACGTACAGCACGAAGATATGTTCCGAGCGCGGCCGGACCGGTGATAACCCGCTCGTCGGGTGTATATAGTCGTTAAACGCATTACGGGCAATACGGGTTGGGCAATCGTAGCTATTCCGAAACTACCGATTCGTAACTGGGTCTGGCAGCGCACAGTGTTCCGCAAAATCTCGCGTAACGAGTCATCCAACGAGAGTTTGGCGGTCATATTGTGAAATTAAACGCGAACTCGATGGCCCGCGGACGAACGTGGATCTCTCGCGTTTTATCTAATCTCAGAAACGAGACTAACACGATAGAAGATTGGCATGGAATTCCGATAAACTGCGCATGCGCAGTTTCTCGGTTCAAGGAAACGCGCGCCCAGCATCATCACGAACGAAACTATCACCCTTTCGTTCTACACAGGCCACCGACGAAGCGTGATCGAACATTTTAAAGATCGACATGCAAAAACATAACACACAGTGTGAAAATTTGTAGTACAGAAATGTTTTTAGAACGTTCGAATTTTTCTAAAATTCTCCATTTTTCTTAAAGTGAATATTTTTTTTTCTTAATTACTTTTGTAATATTGGGGAGAAAGAACTTATTGACTGGTAATAATGATTCACCTGAAAATAAACATTCGTCTCGACGTAAGCCTTGAGAACAGGCAGACCGACGAATGTATGCTTGGACGTGAACGTGACCGGATGGTGGACCGGATGATTTCTCTTTCCAAATTTTCCGGTCACCCTTATTATCGGTGTTACACCCTGATGAGGTCCTTGATGAGAACCCGCGCTTCTCGCTATCTCGAGGTAAGGATGCCCGTTGAACCACATCTGTTGCAACTGGCCGACGAAGTGTGGAATGTTCTCGCCGTTGTGCAGATAACCGCCCACGTGTAGCGTACGGAATTCCAGTATACTTTGCTTGCCCAATTGTGTTTCGGCTTTAAACAAAAGAGACCATTCATTAATATTATGATTATTATTAATATCATTGATATTATTTTCATCAAAATTATATTCATTAAAGCAGAGCTGGGCAGTACTTAGAGAACATGAGTACTTATTTGGCGCTCAAAGTACGTACTTAAAGTTTTAAAGTACTTTTCGGTAGATCGAGTACTATTACTAAGTACTAAGACCAAAGTAATTGTACAATTTTGAGTATAGCTTCCTCATTGAGGAAGCTATGTTTAAAATTGTAATAAATGAGAAAACCATGTGCAAATCACTTTGCACCACTTTCGTAACGTAAAAAAAATATTATTTTACTCCGAACCCAATATTTTTCGCGGCACATAAAAATAAAATCTCATCTTGCATTAAGATAATCGGTCCATTTCGCCCCCCTGTATATGATACATCTATACACGCCGCCTTACACTCGAAAGGCTCTCGAGGAGAGCCTCTTTATCATCTATGCCCTGACGACTTGACCATCATCGCCGGCGTCGCACGATCGTCTACTTTGACGCCAATTTATACGATCCAATTAAACTTCGTTTGATTGGCCCGCAAATGGCCCCCGTTGGTCATCAAGCAGACTGTAGTCAAGGCAAGGCGCCTTTTACGCAGATCACCGACAGAAGATACATCGTCAACGCCGATCGGCCATATACACTCGCTGTATAGCTGCTACCGTCAATTCAAAGCTCGACTTTCAGTTAGCGTGTTTGCCAACGTCCGACTGGCCGATCGTTCGACGGAGCGGGCGTAAGCCTCTCGTCAGAGTCGATGGGCCGCATGAATGGAAAACTTGTTTGCCTTGTAGATTAAGCCGAAGCGAAACGTACTCAGCTGGTAACGGAAACTGTAATCCATTTTTTTTCAAGGATCTTACATGTTTGTGGCGAAACGCACATTTCTGTTTTCCGCGATAAAACTTCGGCACACTTGGAAAAAATAAATTACCTTTTTTGTCATCAACCGTGTTTAGTTCAGGCGAAGGGGGAGGGTTCACATCGCCTCACAAAACGGGTATTATAGAGCAAACGAGTATTATAGCAAATGAGAAATGTTCAATTTAATATTTAATCGAGAATGCATTACCGAACCTTCAACAATACCGCAGAGGATTATTATTGTGTAATGGAGAAAAGCCGATTTAGCAATTTAGGGTATTTAGGGTATTGCCTATGTATCTCCAATATTGGCGGAACTGCTGGTCATCCCTGTTTATAGGGGGTTCGCTGGAAGGAGAAATATACCGCCTATTACCCAACGTTCTCGACAAATAGTCGAGAACGAGATTTGACAGTGTATTGAGACAGGGGCAAAATGGCATATCAAAAAATTTCATACAAGCACTCGCAAAGACTCGGTTAAAATGGGGTCTCTGGATACAAGGTATACGGGGGTGCAATGGGACAAATAGGAAACAAATGGGATAACTTTGAAGTCAAGCCGAATAAAAAAAATTGTAGGTCTCGTGATCGTGGGATAACTTTTAAATCAAATTGAATAAAAAAAATTGCAGGTCTCGAGGTGGTGTCGAGGTCGAAAGGTGTCCCATTTTGTCCCTTATGGTAATTTTTTCGGTTGCTCAGAATAATTATTACGAATTTCATTTTTTTTTTCTTTAGACAAGAGTCGATCTACAGAGCGGAGCGCAGAGCGGGACAAAACGAGATTGGGCGTCACGCACGTCCTATCTATGTGAGACGAGCATTTTTTGCATGTGTCGTGAAACATAACGTTGAAACAGTCCGTCTTGCCCTGGAGTTTCGATTCACCCCGCTCTCCCCCGCCCCCTCACTGTGTACCGGTATAATAGGCAACTGTAGGACAGCAAGGGGTGAGTGTACGAAGCGGTTGAAGGTTTACCGAGTATCGAGACGAGGAACGGCGAAGCTGCAGTGCACAGGCGGCGACCGCGCTATATACGCGTTGATTGGCAAACCGAGCGGGAATCGATTATGTTATCGATATTGGGTACCGTCGGACCGTCGTACCGGGGTGCGGGCCACCACGTTTTGTCCAAGCCACGAGGGGGTCGCCGTACCGTGCGAGAATTAATTCTGTTGCCCGATTAACCCTGGAAACTGCACGGCGGCCTCCAACGAGCCAACGGGCATTTTGTCGCTCGGCGGTGCTGGCAATGAATCGCCGACGGTCGCGAGCGAATTATATTTCGTTGCGAAGGAAGAGCTAACGCAATCGAAAGTACTTGACTTATGTGCGAGCTGTTCAGTTTTAGGGCCGACGATTGCAAGGCTGACTAATAGAGTTCTAGTAGAGTCACTTAGCGGTGTACCTTGCGTTGCGGAGTAAAACATCTCGACCAGACAAAAGTTGATTAATGGACGCTATTTCGCAGCTCTGTCTCTGCACGCAGAAAAAAAGTAGACAATATGACCCAATCTGTGGTATGATTGATCCACGTGCTAACTGGGGTGTGCCATATTCACAACGTTTACGCTATATGTTCAACAGCTGTATAACCTTTGCTAATTAGGCCCCTGTAATTGCCCGTTGATATCTCACACCGCTTCACCACACAATGGGTATTGCACAGCGCGTGTTACTAATGACGATATTGAATCTGTCACAATGGTAATTAATACCGTTGGAATCGTTACACAAACGAGCAGAATTTACATCGAAATAACTATTTTTTAAATATTTCGATGATCACTAATTGTATTTAAACAAAAAACGACGTAAGTAACATTTGCGGACCACTAAAATGAATCTCAAAAAAAACCAAGAAGCTACCTTGGACATAGATTGACCGTCTACATGATAGGTATTCCTGGTATGTTTAATCAATGTTATTTATACATAGATTATGGATAACTAATACACTATAAAGAAAAAAACTAATTTTAAGTGCCCGTATACTCGAACCGGCAGCTATCGGTTTATTGGTCATAGAAAGCGGCAAAACTCGACCCGTATGCTGTGTTGACCGAGCCCTCCATTCGCCCCTCTTTACTTCGTTCTCTCTTTACATTCCTGTTCACGAACTATGCATCGCTTGCGGGGAGGGTTTACAAGCTATTGGACACTGCACAACGTAACAGCATCTCCTATATTTCAGCGTAGTGTAATACCATTTTTCTACGGTCTTTTTAAGCTTCCTATGCACAAAAATATGCAGCTCATAGTCTCAGAGTTTACTCGAGTACGAACGTTGTTAAGATTTTTCGTTTCTTATATTATTACAATTTTCCGATTCTGAAACATAACGAACGACTCTGAGGGTTCCAGTTACTTTCAGCGGAAAAAGAAGTGGTACCATTTTTTCCATTTATTTTAATTTATTTTTTCTCTTATGCAACTTTATGTGCAGGATCGTAATCTCAAAGTTGAAGGTCGGACATCATTTAAATTTTCGGTAACAAAAAAATCGAATTGAAATTTGGTGCTCTCTGCCTGTCACGATGGCGTGTCTATCAGCGTGTCTATATCAGCGTGCTTTTGTGAGCCCGAGTGTGACATAAATCTTGATGGACCGAGACGGTTCACAAGGATGGGGTGGAGAATAAAGAGCGGGGAAAACTCGAGCGGTTTATCTTGCTCACCTCGTGAGCGGCAATCCTCTATCGACGGATAAATCTCCATACCAAATTGATTACAGCCGAGGGCTCCTCGGGCTCCTCGGCGATAATGCGCGATGGTTCCAAACGGCTCTCGGCATGTTCGATCGATTAATCAATCCGATCAATTATCGCTCCATTTTCGCAGATCTTTTTTTAAATGCAATCATCCTCCACTTCGAAAAAAAAAAAAAAAAAAATGAAGATCACCGCCATAGAACCTGGACATTTCGTATCGACATAGGTCTAATTACGATGTGCGATACTCAATAGTGAATACTCTGTAAAGGGAAGAGAACATTCCACTTAGGAGAAACTAAAACTTGCACAATATGTCCCACCGCTCCCCAAACCCGCTTGACGTAAATAATCTTCAGACGGTGATTGTTATTCGTAGATGACTCACATTTTCATTATTCCCAAAGTTTCATATACCGAGTCGATCGAAATTGGTGAAAAATTAAACGGAGACGACAGTAGGATGAGACGCCGTAAATGCCGGAACACAATTTTCGACGTGACCAAACGTCATTAGCCCACAAACATTCGCAATTGCAATTATAGTTATTTTGATGTCGAATCTCGACGTTTGAGTTCTCATCATTAGGTCAGAAGTGTTAAGCGTAAATCGACAAGCGCCCGAATTACTGTAATAGAATCTTGCACATTCGCTTCTGAAATCGTTCACAGAAACGTGATAGATTTGCGATAGGGCCAGTTGGCGCAGTCTTACATTTATTTCGATCTATAAATTTGTGTATATCGCAGGCCATGCGTTACGGGATCTATGATGACCGATCACTGTCTCGTGCCAATGACTGTGCGGCTTGGGCCGAGCCGGCAATATAGATGAACGCCTCTGCTACGGAGACTATCCGGAAATCTATGGGAAAAATGTAGGAGTTCGCGCAACGAGAGAAGAGGCGCGGAAAGTGGAGTGAGCAGGAGGGGGGGGGGGGGGGGGTGTTTCAGGGTTTGGTGCAGTGCGATATAGGGACGATATTTCACGGACGTACGAAGAAAACTCCAGTGTACACTAAGGGTCCCGACTCTCCCATTTGCCGTCGGCGCTGCTTGCACTGTGTCCCGGCCATTGCCGAGCTCGCCTGCCTCGGTTGTCGGATATTTATGCTAAATAGGGATTTTGAAATACGATATTGCTGCGCGGGGTTTTCGTGCTATAGGCGTGTCTTTGGTCGGAAGGGCAGAGAGAGCGAGAGAATGCCCGTTGCTTCGATGGTTCTACCATGCCGGCATCGGCGCTTCCGGTTCCCTGTGCCGGTGCTATTCTGCAGACACCGCGAGTTCCGCCTCGACGATTAAGAGGTCGACGGCGGGTTAATACGCTCCGAATGTCCCGAGTCTCGATCAAGCCCCATCGGGAACTACTTTGGTCCTGATAGTTCGAAACGCTAGCTGTGGAATATACTTATAAATTCAGGGGGAGAAAATGGGGAGAGGGCAGCGAGCTCGAATCTTAGGGCAAAACGGACGCAAGTTCTTCAGATCGGATAAGACTTTTTTTAAGGCTCCGCGAGGAATTCGTAAAAATGGCGCCTTTTATCATAAATATCAATATTATTTATAACAAATATTAGACTGCTTGAAAATAATAATTTTATATAACAAATAATATTTTCGATTTTTTTTTTTAATACAATAATTAAATTGTCAAACAAAACTCGCTGAACGCGGTAGCTCCGGCAGTGATAATTCGAGGGTGAATTCTCCCGGCTCGTTAATTGCTCGCTCCGGCCGGAGATCACGGTTCGGGAGTTAAACTCGACCTTTCCCGTAGCATAAGACTAGTCGTGAGATAGCGGGCGAAATTGAGAAAGAAAAAAGCTGAGACTGCAGCAGCAGCAACGACGAGAAGAGGGGCCGAGGCGCCGCGAGAGTTTCGCGAAGGTATACGAGAGAAATCCGCGGAGCGCGTGCACAGCAATGCACGCATGAGAGTGTAACGGCACGGCTCTCAACAGGCGTGCAGCTGCACTGTGCGGGGGTGTCGACTCGGCAGAGTTACCTGAAACTCAGCCGTACCCATTCCCTATCGTGCATAGATACGCTATTATCTATATCCACTTACGCGAATCGCGGAACCGTTGCATCGGCGTGCGCGTTCGTTCGTGAATATCTCTTGGCGGGACGCCGACGTTCTCTCGCCGGTTTGCCCGATACAGCCGAGAGAGTTCCCGGTGCGCCGAGTATAACGACATCCTTACCAACTCTCCGGCACGCCGGCATCGGCCCTTAATCATCTAATCTCTTCGTTTAATTGGGTAATTCATTACCGCAGATTCGCCGTAATTAATTAACCTCCCTCGCGGCGAGCGGGAGTTTGGAAGGCCATCGAGTAGGGATTTGCGTTTTTGATATCGCATCTCATCCACACTTCAACCATCTCGAATTCCAAGCTTCGACCACTTATTACAAGGCAGGGGAGAACTGAGCAAAGCGGAGCAGCTGAAAAGTAAAGGCCTACACGGAGAAAAATGGTTCTGTTTCTCTGACAAAGGGTAGATCGTTAATAATATATTGTTGCGAAGGCAAAGATATTTGCTGCCGCAGCAAAACAAATTTGCTGTGGCGACAAGGGATGGGTACATTAGCTACGGTAACAAAAACCTTGCTGTCACAACCAATTTTTTTTCAACGTTACTTATATGACTTATATGACTTATGTGATTTATGTGACTTATGTGAGTTCTGTGACTTATGTGACTTATGTGACTTATGTGACTTATGTGACTTATGTGACTTATGTGACTCATGTGACTCATATGACTTATATGACGTATATGACTTATATGACGTATATGACGTATATGACTTATATGACGTATATGACATACATGACTTGTATGACTTATACTGTAAAATAATTAAATTGGTAATGATTGTACCGAGCAACCGAGAAAAATGGCAGTTCCTAAATATGTCCCAACCTCACGCCGACCACGAGAAATGGCATTCTTCAACTCGCCCCGATTCGAAAGGTATCATTCCGATTTTACAGGTCCCATTTTCGAACATGCTCTCCAGTATTGCAGTAAATTTTTCAGAATTTTCGTTGTTACCCCATTTTGTCCCGTCTCGCACCGCAGCGAACATCGAGGGGCAATCGATAGAAACGATAACTCAGCGTCGTTCGCAATTTTCTTCGCTAGCAATTAACGTTGATTTATTAACGCCTTATTTTGCGATTGTGTTATTCGTGATTTATAGATCGCCCGTCAGTCCGGCTCATTTGGCGCGGTAAATTTGTATACAGCGTATATTTAGAATCCCGCAGAAACGGGAGACGCTTGAGTTTCGATAACATCGTATTTTCCCGTTCGCCATCTCCGTGCCACGAGAAACGAGAGAGGGCCCTTTAAATCCTGCGGGGATGATGGAGCTTCACGACTCGGTCCGCGCACGGCCGACTCAACGAATCGAGCTCGACAAGAGAGATTTGGCCGTGAAGCGGGCGTCCCTAATAAATATGCTAAAACCCCAACTTGGAAAGCACACGCTCCCGTGCGACGCTTTGCCACACAGCTTGCAAAATTTCTCGTCTCGTGTTTGCCCGAACGAATCTCAACATTTATCGCGACATCGGTCACTCTCCGTTGCGGCGAATAAAAAGAAAAAAAAAAAAGAAAACACCAACAAGCGGGATGATTGCGGTCCGCCGGTCTCTGTGGCTAAAGGAGTGTCACAGCAATGGATTAGAGAGCGACTCTTCGTATGCTCTCCGTCGGTACAAAATTCGTTTCCCGAACGCTATCGGAGGACAAAGAGATAAGCTCGACACGTTTGCACTTTCCTAACTTTCCATCGGCCATCGAGTCGGGCAATCAGATAATAAATTCGAACTTTGGCGTGACGCAACATTGAACACGAGCAAATATTATCACTCACCTATGACTATTGGCTCCTCGTCCACCTGGAACTTTAGATTCGTGGCTCTTCTCGAAAACTTGAGAGTGTGCCACGTGTCGTCATTGAGACCTTGACCGGTAAGTAAAATCTGGAAAAAAAAAACATAAATACATAAATTATTATTGATAATAATTATTATTGTTGATAGAAGAAAATTGGGTAAATAAATAAACAAACAACTAAATAAATACAGTAATTAATGAAATTAATTTTTAAAAAATTAAGAAAATTAAAGAAATGCCATTGGGGTATCGTCTCGAAAATGCGCAGCGAGCCATTTCGTCGAAAATGGTCACGATAGATCCTCCGGTACGTGATGCATCGGTACAGCCCACCCGGCAGGATTAATTTCGATCGTATTTACCAGGGGCTTTCCGAGCAAATAGATGCGGCAACGCTCGACTTGATTCTTATTGCGCGAACTGCTGCGAATCCTGAGCCATAGGCCAGGGTCCAGGATAACTATGGTATATATACACACACACACACATACATACATATATATTTTCTGCAGGGGTGTGTATATAGGAGGTGCAGTTAGCGACTACGAGCCGGCGTCGAAGCGAATCGTTGGGCCCGACACGACGGAGGGCAAATATAGACGAAACGAAATTTCATCGGATCGTACCGTGTCTGGATGCGCGTGTCCGTATGAGTGGCTTCATCAGGTGTGGCGTCTGCTGATGCCATGTCGCGAGCGTTGCTTCCGTCGCCGAATGATCGAGCTGTGATATAACGCTGTCCGACGCGACGATCGAATTATCACAAAATTTCGCTGAATTCTATATCTCCGCACACCTGTTCATACTGCCAATAAAGCTAGTGTAAATCCGATCAATTTCGCGTGTGAAATCGTAGATCGCCGAGTGGGCATGCCAGTTGGTTGTTTACTATTTTGTTAATGCGAATTATGGGCGTTCGTTCTCATTGCGAATTGTGAGGGTTCGTATGGTACATCAGAGGTGGAGAAGGAGAGAGAGAGAGAGTGGCGCAAAATGGAACACCGCTGCAAAACGGACGGGTGTTCTCCATTGGTGAGGAGGCTTTTTTTGCGCCCAGCGAAGCATTCGTAAGAATGGTCCGTTTTATCCCCGGGCTACCTTATTGGCCAGCTCTCCGCTGCATTCAGCGATGCGGGACGGGCCAGGAATTTTCGCGGCGTTCCTGAATTGACAAACGCTTTTCGAAGGCGAATCGGGAAATCGTTAGTGGAGAACGCTCGCAACTCACCGATTCATTTTTAGTACCGCAAAATCCAATTGCTTTTCGAGGGGTTCGTTCACGCATTTAGCAGCTCCTACGATATGAAAGTTTCCTACGTCGGTTACTTTCACAACGTTTGTCTGCATTCAATTAATTCATTAGCGTAACTTTTTTATAGCGGTCGAAAACCCACTACATTTGCCAATCGCTCGCGCGACACGAAAAAAATAACTCTTGTGACAAATCTCACCAATACGAAACTCGTGAACCACGAATTCCGTAAATAGCTGCACTGGTTCCGGTTAAAAAAAAAAACAGCCAGCTTCGACTCTTAAATTGGATTTAAAAAAATTGCACTGTCACCATCACCTGCAGAGGTCACATCAAAGTTCTATCTCAGAGATGGATATTGCAGTCGCGGAGGTTCCCTTCGATTGTTCCCCGTCAATAGCGGTGCTCGAATAAAAGTTCGGAATCGTTATTATGCAGTGCTATGTCGGTCAAGCTAAAGAGCTTTTTATATTCCAATGCTCATCGAAGATGCGGGCGGTGCCCGTTCCACGGAATACGAGGCAATTATGCCTTGAAAGAATTCAAATACTAAGAATTCAAATACTAAGACCCCCCCTCCCCAAGGGCTCTCATCTGTCTCGCTACCCACCGACAAAGAAACGAAGGGAATGATTTTTAACGGCCAAGCAAATAGCACGTAGAACAAAGTATATTTTTATATTAAACGTGATGTACGCCGCCGGCGTCTCCCTCGCCGAAACCTGAAAAATACCTGAAACCAAAAAGAAACACATTATTAATATTTAAACATACACAGATTACCTTACTCTACATACTTACCTGACGACGAAGGGATTAACCCTTCGTCGTGCGAATCCAACGACGGCCTGGCTCCCTCGTCGCCTCGCCCGGGGCACCCCCACCTGAAACAGAAAAAAAGGAAATTAAACAATTGCTAAAAATGCACGATACAATAGAGATAGACTTACCGATAACTCCGGACAAGGCGACGAGGATCCCCAGGCCACCAGGCGGGGTAGCGTCTTACCCGCAGCTGCGCCTCGCCAGGCCGCGTCCTACACGCTGCCTGGCGAAATCTGAAAAAATACAAAAAATACCCATTAATTAAGATATATATATATATAATCATTACGAACTAAAAAACTTACCTGGTACAATATCGTCGACGGACGTAGAATGCCGTCGAGACCCCGTCGAACCCGTCGAGTCCTCGTCGAGCCCCCGTCGAACCTCGCCGAGGCATCCGGACGAGCTCCCTCGACGACGATGAAACCCCCGGCGAATCTGAAACAAAAAGTAGAAACATCTTATAATAATATAAACACTAACTAACTTATACACTAACCCTCAGACGATACTTATCCGTTGAAACGAAGGTGCCACGAGCACTCGACGGCGGAAACCCGGACGGCACCGAGCCGGGTAGCGGCTTATCCGCTACCTCGTCGAACCTGAAAAAGAATACAGAGATAATTAGAGACTAAGTTTTAAAACTAGATTAAACTCTGAATAGAAAATAAGAATAGGTGTAAAAACTTACCTGTGAATCCAGCGTTGGACATGGGCCTTCCGCCCATGTCATGCGACGGGGACTCGTCCGGCAAAGACTCCCACGACGAAACCTGTAACAGAGGAAAAACACAAATAATTATTATTATCAAATAAGATAACATAAACCCTCACTAGGAGGGCCGCTGACACACTATTTAAGTCCTAAAAAATATATATTCTTACCTGTAAGTGCGAGTGCTGTCAACGAAACACCTGTTGCTCGCCGGCAACAACATGATACACGAACCTGGAAAAAAACATGTAAACACTCACTGACACACACACACTTCGTTTCCGAAAAACTAACGAGACCATACACGAACTTTTGCTCACTTCACTTTTTATAAACACTTTTTAAAAACTGTAAAACTTGTAAAAACAACACACTCGCGAGCCGACCGACGAGGTTAAACACGCGAACTCCGCGAAACACATGCTCGATGCGGCGAGCCACGCGAGAACCGGACTTTACCGGAGATAGCCGAGCGCGGCGAACACTCGCGTCGACCAAACTAGGTGTAAAAGTCTCCGCTAGAGGGAGATGATGGTCAAAACGTTTCTCGCAAGCGAATATGCACTTGATCGGCAATAAATAGCCGAGTATTTCACGAATAAAACACAACTTTCGCCTACCAAGTCTCCGACTCGGGAAAGCACCTTTTTAAAGCCGTCTACCCAGACGACTACCATCCCAAAAACCAAAAACCGTTTCTACGAAACGAACTCTTCCAGCGGCAAAGCGGAAAATCACCCTGCTGCAAAGCGGAAAAATCATCCTGCTGCAAAGCGGACAAATCATCCTGCTGAGAAGCAGAGAATTACCACTTTTGCAAAAGCAGCCATAAACCGCTGCAAAGCGGGAACCGCTGTATCGCGGTTTTTGAACGCTGCGGTAGAGCAGCCGTCCTGCCGCAAAGGCGGATATATGGAACCCTCGGAAGGCGGAAGGTATGGAACCCTCTACCTGGGGCAGACGGAACGTTTCTCCGTCCGATTGGTGGATACTGCCGTACCTACAGAAACGATTGACACAATCAGCGTCGAGGAGTTCCAGCATGACATTCCGCCCGAATGGTTGGACGCATTCCGGGATCTCTTCCAGAATCAAGCCCGCATATTCAAGCAGGCCGGAAGACTACTACAGACCCAGAGCACCAAGCATGAAATAAAGCTAACTACCGAACAAGCATTCCGACTTCCGCCATATAAATACTCGGCGGAAAAATCGCAAATCATCCGCGAACAAATTGAGGCGATGCTTGCAGACGGTGTAATCGAGCCATGTACATCTCCATACAGCTCGCCTATCGTTATCGTCAAGAAGAAGGACGGACGCCCGAGGTTCTGCGTGGACTACCGAAGATTAAACTCCATCACAGAAGACGTGATGCAACCAATGCCTAAAATCCACGAGGCCTTGAAGGAACTTGGCGTAGCAAAGATCTTCTCCACCATCGATCTGAAAACTGGATACTAGCAGATTCCGATGGACCCCCCCGCGAAGAAGCTTACAGCATTCACGGCCCCAGGGGGGGGGGCACCTACTAATTTCGGGTAATGCCCTTCGGATTGAAAAACGCACCGAACACCTTCCAGAGACTAATGAGCCAGGAAGTGCTCACCGGATACATAGGCACCATATGCATTGTATACCTGGACGATATTATAATATTCTCCAATACCTGGGAGGATCATCTGCAGCACCTGACACTAGTGGTAGAGAGACTAGCGCTGCACGGCCTTACTTGCGCCATTGATAAATGTCATTTCGGGAAGACCGAATTGAAATACCTCGGCCACATGGTGACCACCGCCGGAAACGAAGCCCAACAGGAACACGTCGGCGTCGTATTAGATTTCAAGACTCCGAGAACTAAACGGGACGTCCAACAGCTGATGGGAACCTGCAATTGGTTACGGGAATACATTCCTCAGTTCGCTACTCTAACCATCCCGATAACAAATCTTCTTGCCGGTAAAGGGAAATTTCAATGGACGGACGCCGCCGAACAAGCGCTCATCAAACTCAGAGCCGAGATCCGGAAGCCATTGAAACTCGCCAGACCAGATCCCACGCTCCAATACGTGTTGCAGACGGACGCCAGCAAGGTCGGCATGGGAGCCGTACTCTACCAGCTGACACCGGATGGGACTAAAAACATCATCAGCTACGCTAGCGCCAAATTCAGTCCGGTCGAGAGTCGATACCACAGTAACGAGCAGGAATGCCTGGCGGTAGTTTGGGCAGTAAAAAGGTATCGCTGCTATCTAGAAGACCATCCCTTCATCCTACGAACGGACAATCGGGCCTTGTTATGGCTTCGTCGCATGAAGAACGAAAAATCCAAATTAAGCAGGTGGGCAATCCTACTTGAAGAGCTCAACTACACCGTAGAGCATGTCCCGAGGCAAGCTAATTCACTACCCGATGCCCTATCAAGAAATCCAGAAGGAGAACCGGTCATGGACCTGGAAGACCCCGGTCGGATGCTGCCGCCAGAACACGTAATACCACCTGAAGAGGAACCAGTACCTGAGATTTTCGGCATCACAGTAGAACCTTTACTGACCCAAATAATAGAAGATCAACAAACCGATACGAAAATACAGCGTCTCTCGGCAAGCCTAAGTCCGGGCTCCACACGGTATCAGGTCATCGACGGCGGCCTATGGAAGGAGATCCAAGGTACATGGAAGCTTCTTGTGCCAGAAGTCTCTAGGCAGAGAGTTCTGTACGAGTATCACGACGTCCCACTCGCCGCCCACCCTGGAGCAGATGAGACGCTCGAGCAATCCAGCATAGATTCACCTGGGAGGACCTCCGCAAGGATGTACGGGCATACGTACAGAAAAGTCACCTGTGTGCCTGTACAAAGGCAACAAGACCACGACACACCGATCAATTACGCCCACATCAACCGACTTCTCCCTGGACGACAGTGGCTGTCGAACTCATGGGCCCCTATCCGCGCACCGGGAGGGGCAAGAAGTTCATACTCGTCGTTACGGATCTATTTTCAAGATGGATCGAAGCATTCCCCTTGGGATCATCGGATGCTACCGTGATCATAAAGATCCTCAACAAAGAAGTCTTCGCCAGGTGGGGATATCCCCGAGCAATACTCTCGGACAATGGACCCCAATTCACAAGCCAGAAATGGCTGACCGCCTGCGATAGGTGGCAGACCCAACATTGGACCACGGCGATCTATCATCCCCGGGCCAATCCAACAGAAAGAAGAAATCAGGAAATCAAGAAAGGTCTCCGTCTTCATCTACAAAATACCCGGCATAAGGACTGGGACCTACACCTGGAGACAGTGCTCTTCGGCCTTCGTACTCGAAGAAATGCTGCTACCGGCTATACCCCCAGCGAGGTTCTCCTCGGCGTCAACCTACGCAAACCGGGCGAATGGGGGTTTCCGCAATCTCGAACGGAAACTAACGCTCGTAACGGGGTCAATCAGCAAATATGCTGCAACCAAGAGCGTTATCAAAAACGCTACTGCTCGAATGGAGAGCAGCCACCTTCCCGCTGCCAGATCGGAGATCTGGTCTGCACAAAGAATCACTCGTTGTCCAACGCGATCCAAGGAATCCACGCAGGCTTCACACCTGTCTGGGAAGGACCGTACAACATCACCGAGGTAGTACGCGGGGAAGTGTACTTCATCGACCGACGTGGAAAAAGCGTCGAGGTCCACGGCTCACAATTAAAGCCTGCTACAGGGGTCGTTGGAAACGACCCAGATTCCCCAAACCTTACGGGGAATCCCCAAACTACTTCGCCGACTCCCTCCATAGAGCGCGAACGGCCGTACCTGGCCCTCCCCACCACTTCCTCTACTCCCCGCCCGACTATAAAACCGACAGCGGCGGAGCACGGAGGATCACTCTCGGCTCAAAACTCGTACCGAGAACACCTACCTTCCAAGTCCAACATGGCGGACCATTGGGAGGATAAACTCGATGATTCGAGTTCCACTAACTCTTCCGAGGGAAGTCCAAGCCGGACACCGGGTCCACCTATACCCGGAACCTCCAGGCACTCAGGGCGAGTGACCATTAACTCTTCCGAGGGAAGTCCAAGCCGGACTCCGGGTTCACCTACACCCAGAACCTCGAGGCACTCAGGGCGAGTGACCAACCACTCATCAAGGGAAAGTCCAAGCCGGACTCCGGGCACACCTACTCCCGGCCCTCCCAGGCACTCAGGGCGAGTGATCAATCAAACCTATGTCGTGACAACTCCAAGCCGGAGTCCACGACCCTCTACATCCCGGGGAGCCTCCCGAGAGAAAACAGGCAACAGCTGCGACTGGAGCATCGACACGGCGCCGAGTTCGCCAATCTCCGAAGTCGCCTGGAGCCCCCGCAGATTGCGAACTCCAGCAACCCCGAAGAAGAAGAGGCCCGAGACACCTTCTTCAGAGTCTCCTCGTCGACGTCCCCGACGCAGACAGGTGACACCCCCCCCCCCCCCCCTACCACGTCCCCTCAGATTCCGAACACTCCGAAGATCCCGAGGAAGAAAAGAAGACTACTCCGCGTTATAACCTCCGTAAGAGGAAGCGTTAAGTAGAAAGCGTTGTACAGACATATCATTTTAATTTTATTTTCATCGTATTATATGAACTTCGTTTTGCGTTCTTTGAGTTTCAAATATTACATTTTTCTATTGCTTCGTTATAGGTCTAAGTTATATTACAATCGGTTGTTTTAGCATCATAAGTACACTTAATCCTACATTACTTAATATAACGGTTTCATGTTTTTTCACGTTTAAGCAGGGGGGGCATGATGTACGCCGCCGGCGTCTCCCTCGCCGAAACCTGAAAAATACCTGAAACCAAAAAGAAACACATTATTAATATTTAAACATACACAGATTAACTTACTCTACATACTTACCTGACGACGAAGGGATTAACCCTTCGTCGTGCGAATCCAACGACGCCCTGGCTCCCTCGTCGCCTCGCCCGGGGCACCCCCACCTGAAACAGAAAAAAAGGAAATTAAACAATTGCTAAAAATGCACGATACAATAGAGATAGACTTACCGATAACTCCGGACAAGGCGACGAGGATCCCCAGGCCACCAGGCGGGGTAGCGTCTTACCCGCAGCTGCGCCTCGCCAGGCCGCGTCCTACACGCTGCCTGGCGAAATCTGAAAAAATACAAAAAATACCCATTAATTAAGATATATATATATAATCATTTAGAACTAAAAAACTTACCTGGTACAATATCGTCGACGGACGTAGAATCCCGTCGAGACCCCGTCGAACCCGTCGAGTCCTCGTCGAGCCCCCGTCGAACCTCGCCGAGGCATCCGGACGAGCTCCCTCGACAACGATGAAACCCCCGGCGAATCTGAAACAAAAAGTAGAAACATCTTATAATAATATAAACACTAACTAACTTATACACTAACCCTCAGACGATACTTACCCGATGAAACGAAGGCGCGATGAGGATTCGACGGCGGAAACCCCGACGGCACCGAGCCGGGTAGCGGCTTATCCGCTACCTCGTCGAACCTGAAAAAGAATACAGAGATAATTAGAGACTAAGTTTTAAAACTAGAGTAAACTCTGAATAGAAAATAAGAATAGGTGTAAAAACTTACCTGTGAATCCAGCGTTGGACATGGGCCTTCCGCCCATGTCATGCGACGGGGACTCGTCCGGCAAAGACTCCCACGACGAAACCTGTAACAGAGGAAAAACACAAATAATTATTATTATTAAATAAGATAACATAAACCCTCACTAGGAGGGCCGCTGACACACTATTTAAGTCCTAAAAAATATATATTCTTACCTGTAAGTGCGAGTGCTGTCAACGAAACACCTGTTGCTCGCCGGCAACAACATGATACACGAACCTGGAAAAAAACATGTAAACACTCACTGACACACACACACTTCGTTTCCGAAAAACTAATGAGACCATACACGAACTTTTGCTCACTTCACTTTTTATAAACACTTTTTAAAAACTGTAAAACTTGTAAAAACAACACACTCGCGAGCCGACCGACGAGGTTACACGCGAACTCCGCGAAACACATGCTCGATGCGGCGAGCCACGCGAGAACCGGACTTCACCGGAGATAGCCGAGCGCGTCGAACACTCGCGTCGACCAAACTAGGTGTAAACTCTCCGCTAGAGGGAGATGATCGTCAAAACGTTTCTCGCAAGCGAATATGCACTTGATCGGCAGTAAATAGCCGAGTATTTCACGAATAAAACACATCTTTTGTCTACCAAGTCTCCGACTCGGGAAAGCACCTTTTTAAAGCCGTCTACCCAGACGACTACCACCCCAAAAACCAAAAACCGTTTCTACGAAACGAACTCTTCCAGCGGCAAAGCGGAAAATCACCCTGCTGCAAAGCGGAAAAATCATCCTGCTGCAAAGCGGACAAATCATCCTGCTGAGAAGCAGAGAATTACCACTGCTGCAAAAGCAGCCATAAACCGCTGCAAAGCGGGAACCGCTGTATCGCGGTTTTTGAACGCTGCGGTAGAGCAGCCGTCCTGCCGCAAAGGCGGATATATCGGCAGAAACCCTTTTTACTCGCGGTCGGTAAAACAGCTCTATCGCACCTTACAACGCGCTTCCCGCAATAACCCTATATTGAACTTCTAATCGACTCTCGATACCTTTCCACGTCCGTACTCTTACCGGAAATGTTACCAAGCATAAATTAACCGTACCATTTTGTTTCGCCCCCTCAAAGGCCTCCAGCAGCTACGACTAACTCCCCTTCCTACGGGTCAGTTTTTGTCAAACGCTGATGGTCGTTTACTTCTCTTCGCTCAATGCCAGAGTTCCGTAAACATCTCCGAGAAAATTCCGCGAGTTATCCTTTCGCTTGATTTCATCCCCGTTAGTTCTCCACCAGTCTCCGCCGGTTACTCACGCTGGAAGAAATTTCTCAAAGTAAAAGTCCTCCCGCAAGTGCCTCAGTACATTTCGCGCGGATCGTCGTACTGATTCGACCAAAAATAAACGAACTGTGGCGCACATTTACATCCACACCGAACTCAAAACTCTGCCAGCCAACGAAAAGTGACATTTCTCGAACCTCATTTCCGGTATGAAGTCACTTCTGCTTGAAACATGAGATTCTAAGATCGAAAGTGACGTATTTTCGGCGCAACGTTACTTCCGGCCGAAACATGAGTATTCTCGACGGAAACTGAAGAACTCATTTTTCGACGAGAAAAATGATTTTTTGCACACGACAATAATGCACAGTGCTTTAGTGCACCCGCATTATTGTGCACAACTCACCGAGCCGCACAGAATAGTACAATGGTGGAATAGTTATCAGAGCCACTGGCACTGCAGCCCTCCGAAGCCTTCTATAAACATTGTGCCATAGGCCGGAAGTATATCAACAAATAGGACAAGCTCTTATCATCAACGGCATGCAATCTCTCCGTACGTTGATCCGCTCTTCTCCATTTTAGCCTCGAATCGCAAAGCCGCAGGGAGGAAAGGCGGTGTACTATAAGAGGATTCAGGGTCTACGTGCATACACGTGTACACGAGCTCCCATCGTCCTCGAGTTGATGCACGTGTAAAGCCAATGCCATGTAACGTCCTACACGCGACGCTGCCGCCGTTCGGCCAGCCGAACGGTCGTTACCTCGAGCATAAATTATTCCCCATAAGCATCGCCTGCATTTTCGAGACACTTGCCGGTTGCGTATATCCACGAGGGAGGCTCGGGACGAGCTGCTTATACTCGTTTCACCGTCACCGCCTGTGCACCCTCAAATTCTCTCCGAAACTGCCACCGTTGTCCTGTCACACCGTGCGACATTACGAGACTCGATCGATCCTAAGTTTGAGCCACTCAAACGCGTTTTTCATCGTGATAATACAGTTTGTGAATAGAATGAGCATACACGCTCAAAAAGAAGTTTTGTATATTTGAGGAACATTGCCTGAATACAATGATTCACTATTATTGGGGGAGAGCGGGGCCAAAATGAGACAGTGGGGCAAAGCGGGACAATTAGGAAAAACGCAGTTTTCCAATAATTTTTGGATACTCCATTTTGCCCATTGATACATCCCGATTTTCTGCTCCTTTTTGATTCACTCTTCTATATATACTTAGGAATATCGAGCAGCAAATACTATTATTTCATGATATAAACTTGGTGGCAAGTAACTATTATTCATTTAATGAACTCCTACCTAAATTATATGCGAAGATACGTTATGTATAAAAAAAAAATCTATTACCCAAAGTGTGGATATTCTGGTATGAAAAATAGTGAAAATCTATAAATCGCGCTTAGAAACTTTTCCAGGCCGGCTGAAACGATGAAATTGTTAACTAAATGAGTCAAGACCGAACTCGACATCGCCGCTCGATTCCTTAAAATCAACTTCGCCGCTAATTGGCTCTAACTGGCCGGTATTTCCCAACAGTTGGCGATTTCCAATCAGTGAGAACGCGAGATGATTTCTGCGCTACTAAGTCACCGCACGGAACTGCACTATCGTGACTTATCGTCGGACACCGTATTGCAGTATTAATAATTCGACTGCCAAAATTGTCGGACAACCGAAGGTTGCGTTTCTCCGCGTCCGACTGTACTTGACCCGACTCAGAGATTGAAACGGAGGAAATTAGCGAGCGCTCCGGGGAGTTCAACGAGGACTTGACGGTAATATCAGTGTGCATTACCATGGGAGATGGCAAACTAGTGGCGCGCTTCCACTTGCGAGTACACAACGTCGACACATTAAACGACGTGGCACGAGGGAGGAAACAGCGAAGCAGGGAAATTACTCGCTCGGCCCTAACTGCGAATTGGAAGTCGTCGGGAAGCTGCAAGAGCGCACATAGTTTATGATATTCTGACGAAGGATAGAAGCGAAGTAGTATCGAGAACGAGGGATTATTTGCGGTAGGGAAATTGTCTCCTGCACGAGGGAAAACACAGAGCTCGTGTATCCAGTTGTTTCAGCATAAATAGCTTAATTCGGCTATTGCAGTCGAACAATCGATTATCGTCGTAACGCGACGGATAGCTCATCGTGTATTCCGTACTAAATATATTTTAATGTGCGCGCCTTCGTTGACGTTCGATACGAAAAGCAGATTGAAAGCGTGAAAGCCATTTGAGACGATACGTTTTCAAAAATTTCCACCGAAAACTCGGTAAATCCATTTTGTCCCATTCTCCGATACACGACGAGGGGCACGGAAGTTTTCTTATTTAGCCTGGATAAAAATGCGCGGCAACCTTTAATCTTCTGTTTACAGTAATTTACGGTAAATAAGGTGCACTTTAACTCTGATTTCAAGGGGTATTATGGGATTAAGTCGCTCTTCCATTTCGCAGCCTCGGTCGCTCTACTCTTTTTATTGCCTTCCCTCAGAACCGCGGCGGGTATTCTTGTATGTACCTTGCCATTGTGCGCTGTGAGAGGAACCGGCGGATTTGCGGGTGCGAAGACCGTCATCTGCCCGTACTTCGGGCGGTTTAACAGGTACACAGTGCGGAGAGTTTATGCCGTGAGAGCGCTGGCGTTTGCGAATAAACCATCCTCCTCGCTTCGTTAGAGCCGAGGCTCTCCGTCCTCGAGTTCGAAAATTCTCGGGAATGAGGGGGGAAACAGCCAACGGTAAGTCTCATCTTTAAAGATGGAGAGACTGCGCTTGCGGCGGTGAGCTTTGGCCCTTGCGACTCTGAGATTCCCGTCGAACTTTTATTTTTTTTTTCTTTTTTTTTGTCATTCTTCGGCGAAGCCCTCGACGACTCGGTCGTACTGTCGCACACACACCGACCCGCTTGTCCCCGCCCCCTCCCCCCCGCGAACTACAGGGCCGCGCGAACGTAGGGTCCCTCAAACAAAGTGCTGATTCATAAGTTACGAGACGCCCCCAAAGGGAGCGCGCTCCAGAGCGACGCTAACCTTTCCGAGGATTCTTGAGGAAACACCAAGGCTGTCCCGCGCAACGCACCGTCGCGATTTTAACGCGACACTCGGTGCTCGCTTTTCACCGTCCCAAAGTGCTTTTGCACGACTCCAAGGCCTTCCAATGTTGCGTTTTCGTAAAATACAAAATATAAAATATAAAATATAAAATATAAAATATAAAATATAAAATATAAAATATAAAATATAAAATATAAAATATAAAATATAAAATATAAAATATAAAATATAAAATATAAAATATAAAATATAAAATATAATCGCCGTCGGCGCCGTGTTAAGAATCGAGAGGGAGGACACAATGAGGGCCCTTATTATTCTGGCCTTCATATGACATACGCCCTTATTATTCTAAGTCTCTTTCATGGATTTACGCTACAACGCAAAGCGCGTGAGCCACATTAACACATACCAGTAAAATACAATATCTAAAATAAAAACATATAGCTTAATCGAACTACTGACCTTTTCCCGATCTCCTATGTGAATCCGCATTTTCGCTGTTCCTTTCTCCAGCGATATCTGCAACCTGTCCGAGCTGTTCTCTAGGCTCGTCGCGACGAGAAGACCCTTGGGTCTCGTAGTCTTAAACCTTATCGATATCTCTTCTGCCTGCGTTCTCGATTCCTCGGGCATCAGTGCAGTCATTTGTTGGCTCCCGTTGAGGTGTAACGTCGAGGCATCTGTTTCAGGAATGCAAATAACGTTTAAGAGACGTTGATAAGTATGCTCGCCTCGAAATAATATCGCTGCTTTGACCAGTCAATTTTCTTTACCATGCATCTTTCGGCTTTTCGTAATGTCTTTATCATTTTTATCGCAAGGCCATGGATTAAAGCTTAAATCGTATTTTTGTAATGGTACGAGCTTTTATTTATTGGGACACGATATCTCCTGCCTGTCGTGTGCTACATATAATATAGTGGTCCACGTTGCTTCAATCCATTGCTTTTCTTCGAATTTTTTTTCACCGCTATCGATCACTCGCAATGCGGTTTCTTGCAAAAAAAAAAAATACCGAAAATATTCTTCGGCATCATTTTTTCATGGGACGAGACAGCGTGCATTACGCGTATTCTTGCCTATTGTCTCTATTGTTCTTGTATCTTTAGATAGCGTATTTTATGTTATCCTGTATAATATCTGCGAGGCAATGCAGTCTTCGGATATAAGTTCATCGTGCCGACGCCTTACCCTTGCCGCACGTGGGTCCAGTGAAGGGAGTCGCCGTGCAATCGCAGTGAAATCTGTTCCAACCCTCGAGACAATGGCCACCGTGCATGCAGGGCTGCGAGGGGCAATGGGCTGATTGTGCGTGACACGCCGGTCTCACTGCGCCTGCAAAAATCACGTTCTTATCTGTAGTGAATAATATTTGTATCGCATAATTTGTTAAAACGTGATATGTATTGGGAGGGCGAGGTTAAACGGAACCGCGGGGCAAAACGAACCCGTGCCCTCAATCTGATGAAAGTGTTCCATTTTTCTCCGGTGGTCCATTTCGCCCCAGGGGCCCATGTTGCCGCTGGGCCCATTTTGCCCCTGGGTCCATTTTGCCCCGGAGGTCCATTTTACCCCGGTGGTCCATTTTACCCCGGTGGTCTATTTTGCCCCGGGGGTCCATTTTGCCTTACGGGCCCATTTTACCCCGGGGGTCCATTTTGCCTTGTGGGTCCATTTTGCCCCGGGGGTCCATTTTGCCTTGCGGGTCCATTTTGGCCCGAGGGTCCATTTTGCCCCCGGGAGTTCGCTTTGCCTGGCTCGCCTCTACGTGGCACGACGAGGCACAATTTTTTAGGTACAGGCCTAGTTCTATGTTGCTATAAACCGTCCTCTTATATATACAAGGTCAAGTGACGTGAGATTGCGAAATATTTCTGACACAAGACCTTTGGCCTTTAAAATAATCACTGTTCAACTTATGGAACGTGAGACCTCAGCTTTCTGACGATTCTATTTTCGTATGTCTATAATTCAATTAGTTTATTTACTTTGAAGTACGGTTGTTCACGACCTATTCAAGGACACGAAGTGTCTCGAGAAAATGTTATGTCCGATCGATATTACATTGACTTCAGCCTGAAGTGACTCTTGTACAAGACTGTTCTCAACAGCTGCGGTGTCCGAGTGGTTAAGGAGTCAGACTCGAAATCTGATGGGCTATGCCCGCACAGGTTCGAATCCTGTCCGCAGCGATTTTTTTTTTCTTTTTTTTTTTTTCTTAAAGATTGTTTTTAAACATCAGTATTCAATGTTAATCGTGAAATATTGTTTATTTAATGATTTTTGTGCGCTGACAGTGCATTTTGGTGACTGATTTGGGCGTCCCACGTGTTGCCTCTATGGAACGTTCCGAACATATATCTATATATATATTGCGCGCAAATTCCTGAAATGAACGAACTGTGATACCTCCGTTAAACAAGCGAGGTCATTTGTCATCGAGACATCGAATGATGAAATTGTTGACGAAAGAGTGAAATCAGTTGACACGGTTTTATTAATTTTTTTTTCATTTATTCTACATGTCTTACCGGAATCTTGCTGCTGAGCATATCCCGTTATATCTACCGGCTGGCCATCGATTACCAAGTCCCTCATGCATCCGACGTAACCTTGTCTGAGGGCGCCGCTCCAAAGTACGGGAGGAACAGTGAGCGGCGCGAAGGGCACGCCGACCCCACCGATGTACAGCAAACCATCGAGTTCCAATTTTGTCGAATCACCTGCGAAAATTCATAAAGCATTCGAGGTATAATTCAACTGATAATGTAAACTGTACAGTGTGATTATCTTTTCGAAGATATATATATATATATCGGCGGTCTCTGGTATTTGTACGACGAGTAATTTTAGGCCAAGGACACACGTACGTCTTATCGTAACTAATCAATAGTGACTAAATGATCAGATAAGTCTGTAATAAAGAGTGTCTATTATTGTTTAACGGCCATCGTACACGAATTGGCCATATAAAAATTATTAATTACGATGAGATGTGTAACTTCGCACTTCGCTCTGAGCACGCTTCACTTCGCACTGCGTATTTTCGTGGTATATGTATAATAAAGTCAGTAGTCGAATGAACGCGCGAGAAAATTGCGCGGAAATTTTGCGAAGCATAATTGCTGCGGAATTTTCTCGCGCGTTTATTCGACTCCTGAGTTTATTATACATGTACCACGAAAATACGCAGTGCGAAGTGAAACGTGCTGAAGAGCGAAGTGCGAAGTTACACATCTCTTCGTAATTAATAATTTCTATATGGCCAATTCGTGTACGATGGCCGTTAAATAATATTAGATACTCTTTTGTTACAGTTATCTAATGATTTAATAACTATCAAATAGTTATTGGAGAAGTACCTATGAATTATGATTGCTTAGTTTATTGGGCTGAAACCGGCGGCACTGCAATGCCGGTACAACCCGTGTCTGCCCCGAGCAAGCCCGTGGGTCCAGACGAATTTCAAAAATCAGATCAATATTCTGGCTCCCCAATGGGGAGCGTATCAGATATCAAGCTGATAAGAACAGATAAAAAGTGCTTTTATTCAAAGGCCACTGCCGGTGCGACCGGTACGTACATCTCCCTGTTTTGAAAACATAGGCCCAGAGCCTCGCAAGATTTAGTGAATATTTCACCGGTCTCCTCGATCCGGTTTCATTCGTTTATGTTGGTATAAATGGTAAGTAACGGTAAATAATAATAATATATAAGGTAATAACATTTTTTCTTTTTTCAGGTTCTATTTGTATTTCCCTGCTTGCCACCGATTCGTCACAGCCGCTTTATCGCAGTGGCGCGCGTGTGTGTGTGTGTATGGCCGGTAGGTACCCCGTTGGTGCCGGCGGGTTCGCCCTCTTATGCCTACGTGCGTGTTTGCGTGTTTAGATTAGGAATACATGTGCGTGTGTGTGTCAATTTGCATATTGGCGAACCCCCGACACGTGCTCGACATAGATGTCCCTCGACCAACGTATCGTGTCGCTCACCATCAGTCTCCTCATCATCGCCGCGTATCGCGGGTTGATGCTGAGGAGCCTGATGACGCGCTCGTTGGCCGGGTCCCACGCGCCGAGTGCGCCGACGAGGAAGGCGTCCACCATCACCGAGTAACCCTGCCGCACGAGGTTCTTCGCTAGGGGGCGATAATGTTCCAATTTTCGCCTCCTAGTATCATCGAAGGCCTCCTTGCGGTTCTCGAACGGTATAGCTACGTCGATGATGATGGCCGTGCGGGTCTGGTCATTCCTGACAAAGATGTCGGGTCTCAGACCCGTGACCTCCTCGTCGACCCCCTCGACGCGCTGATTGGCGCGGACGATACCAGGGGCATGGGAAGCGGCAATCAGGCGGTTCATGATGTTGTTGTGCCTTTTTTGTATGGCAGCCGCGTGGGGGCCGCAGTGGCCGATCACATGGGGCATTTATGTACTAATTTTTCCACGAAAAGGCCGTAGCCGTAAAATACTCGTTCTATCGCTGTGTTTTATATTACTCTGACCTTTGAAAGTCGTAGATGTTATTTTTTGACACCTTTATTGGGCTGAAACCGGCGGCACTGCAATGCCGGTACAACCCGTGTCCGCCCCGAGCAAGCCCGTGGGTCCAGACGAATTTCAAAAATCAGATTAATATTCTGGCTCCCCAATGGGGAGCGTATCAGATATTAAGCTGATAAGAACAGATAAAAAGTGCTTTTATTCAAAGGCCACTGCCGGTGCGACCGGTACATACATCTCCCTGTTTTGGAAACATAGGCCCAGAGCCTCGCAAGATTCAATGGATATTTCACCGGTCTCCTCGATCCGGTCTCATTCGTATATGTTCGTGTAAATGACAAGTAACGGTAAATAGCAGTAGTATATAAGGTAATAGCATTTCTTCTTTTTTTTCAGGTTCTACGTGTATTTCCCTGCTTGCCACCGATTCGTCACAGTCGCTTCATCGCAGTGGCGCGCGTGTGTGTGTGTGGATGGCCGGTAGGTACCCCGTTAGTGCCGGCGGGTTCGCCCTCTTATTCCTACGTGTGTGTTTGCGTGTTTAGGTTAGGAATACATGTGCATGTGTGTGTCAGTTTGCGTATTGGCGAACCCCCGACACGTCCTCGACATTGATGTCCCTCGACCAACGTATCGTGTCGCTCACCATCAGTCTCCTCATCATCGCCGCGTACCGCGGGTTGATGCTGAGAAGCCTGATGACGCGCTCGTTGGCCGGGTCCCACGCGCCGAGTGCGCCGACGAGGAAGGCGTCCACCATCACCGAGTAACCCTGCCGCACGAGGTTCTCCGCTAGGGGGCGATAATGTTCCAATTTTCGCCTCCTAGCATCATCGAAGGCCTCCTTGCGGTTCTCGAACGGTATAGCCACGTCGATGATGATGGCCGTGCGCGTCTGGTCATTCCTAACAAAGATGTCGGGTCTCAGACCCGCGACCTCCTCGTCGACCCCCTCGACGCGCTGATTGGCGCGGACGATACCAGGGGCATGGGAAGCGGCAATCAGGCGGTTCATAATGTTGTTGTGCCTTTTTTGTATGGCGGCCGCGTGGGGGCCGCAGTGGCCGATCACATGGGGCAAGGATTCAAGGGGAGCCCCGCACCGCCGGCAGCGCTTGTCTCCATCGCCCCACCGGATGGCCCCGTTGAGGGGGAGCACATCCAGTCTGGCGCGATGGATGAAGCGCCAGTCGGCGAAGCGGGTGTTCCTTCCGTCCCTCATAAAGTGGTTTGACACTGAAGTGAGGGACGTTACCTCGAACACCTTGCCCTGATCTTTTTTGCTGAGCAGCGTGCCCCTGTAGTACAGGGTCAGCGCTGCCCTCAATCGGCCGACAATCTGCGACCGCGCCCCCGGCGGGATTATTATTCGCCTTCCGCCTGCACCCCTGCACTCCACCGCCAGCTCCTGGCGCGCCTCACTCCATCGCCACGCAACGTCGATCCGGTCCTTACTCCAGGCGGTGGCTTTCCGCGCCCTCGACCATACGGACGGCGGACCCGACGAGGTGGGTCGCCCGAACTCCCCGGTTAAGTCGCCGGATAGATATCGGGCGATCTCATCCTCACTGGGTGGCCGACCGATCTTTCCCGAGACAGTCTCCCTCAGACGGTGCCAGGCCAGCGTCCTCACCGCCTCATCCCCCGCCGTTAGCATTTTAAAGGCGTGGGTGATGGTGAGGACGTCGGCCATGTCCTTCAGCGGGAGGAGCCCCCCCCCGCCCTGTTTGGGCGGGAGGAAGACCACCTCCGCGCTGGCCCTCTGAGGGAGATGAAGCCAGCCCTTGGCCAATCTCTTGAAAAGTCGGTCGGCCTCCTTGAGGGGTCCTTTCTGCACGTCCGCTCCACGGAGGCAGAAATCGAGCCGCGGCAGGATGAAAGTGGCCACGGCGTCGAGTTTCTGCCATGGTGCTAGTAGGGAGCGGTCCACAGCCCGGAGGTCGGACAGCATCTCCTCAATCGTCGCGATGGGGGTCTGGCGCACCTGGAATCCGGTGGGGATGCCGAGGTGCTCATACCGCTCCCCCTCCCCCAGCGGTCTCACCTCCTCGCCCTGGAGCCTGAAGACGGTTGGGCGGACCCTTCCTCTCCCCCTGCCTTTTAGGTGTAGGGTGGCACATTTACGGGGGTTAAAGGAGAGTCCCACCTTTCCGGCCGCAGCCTCCACCCTTCCTAAGAGGGATCGCATACCCTCCGGGGAGTCCGCGATCAGGGCCGTGTCATCCGCGTATGTTAGGTTGTTAAACGCCTGAGCCCCAACTCTGTAGCCCACCCCCAGCCCGTCTATTGAGCGTAGCACGGGCTCGAGGGTTAGGTTGAAGATTATGGGGCTCAGCGGACAGCCCTGCCGGACCCCCGAAAGGATGCTGATGGGCCCCGTGGGACCGTCGGCCGCCCGGACTCTCGTGGCGACGTCGGTGTAGGCGGATCTGATCAGTGTTCTTGTTTTGACCGGTACCTGGTGCAATCTGAGGGCCTCGTGAATCGACGCGTGGGGGACCGACCCGAACGCGTTCGTGAGGTCCAACCACGCGACGACCACCTCCTTCCCGTGTTTGCCCGCGTCAGCTAGGATCTCCTGCAGCACGAAGTTGTGTTCGTAGCACCCCTCGTACGGCAGGAAACCCTTCTGCGCGGGACTTATTCTCCTGTTCGCCAGGGCCCACGTGGTGAGTCGGTCGGCGATCAGAGCCGCCAGCAGCTTCGGCAGGGTGTCCCCCATCGCGATCGGCCTCCAGTTGGAGAGATCGCTCCTGTCCCCCTTTTTGAAGAGGAGGACCGTGGACGAGTGTTTCCACTCTTTAGGAACGATCCCCAGACGTGTTACCGTGTTGAACACTGCCGTTAGTACATGGCACCCCGGATCGGCCCTCTTCAGGTCTCTGTAGGTTACGCCGTCTGGGCCGGGGGATGAGTTACTCATTCTCCCGATCCTCTTGCCAACCTCTTCGGCCGTGAAGGGCCTCTCCAGGGCGGCATCACTGGCTTCGTCTGGTGGGTTTGCGGGGAACACGCGGGGAAGTTCCCCGCCCGGCTCCCGTTCCCGGTGCACCTCCCGGAAGTGCTCCTCGATTTCCGCCTTATTCACTTCGCAGTGCTGGCGGACTCCGAGGAGCACCTCCTGGACGGCTTTACGCCTGTTGCCCCGGTACAGTCGCTGGATGCGGGTTGCCCCCGCCGCGTCGTCTCTCGCAGGGACCCTCTCTTCCCTATCGGCCGGTCCCTCAGGAGGGGCTCCCCCCCTCGCCGCAGCGTTTCGTCACGCCTCCCTCCCCTCCCCCGTCCACCCCGGCGGCCGCCGCCCCCCTCCCGCACCCCTCCTCTTCGCGCTGTGAATCGACCCATGTATGTGGCCACTTCGGTGGCCACTCGGTCCAGTTGTTCCTGGTCGCTCACCCCTTCGCACGCTTCGATCAGCCGGGCCTGTTCCTCGCTCGGTTCCCCCCCCCTTCTGCGGCCTTGGGGGCCGCTTCGGGGGGCGGGGGCCGGCTCACCACCCGCTGGTCTCTGCGGTCGAAGGGGGATCCTGACCGCTTCACCTCGCTGGGTTTGGGGGCGGCTGCCCCTTCCTCTTCCCCCCCGATTGCCCGGTCCGTCCCTCTCCGCTCTACCCCCACGTGCGCCCGCGCCCGGGACGCCGATATCGTCCCTACCAATTGCCGGGGTACTCACCGGCCTTGTTGTGTTTGTGCTAGTGTTGGTGGTTCCCCTGGTGGCATTCGCGCGAGTGGCATGTTGGCTCGACGGTGGTGCCGCTGGTCTGTGGGCTCCTCGCCCCACTCCCCGACTTCCACCGGTGCTGTGCCGTCCGCTCTGGGGTTCGTCCTGATGTTGTGCGACTGTCGGTTGCTGCCTCCTCGCACCCATACTCGTCCTCGCGTTCCTCGCCTCCTCAACCCTGCCGTGCCTCGTCCGTTCCCGCTCGGTCGTCGCCGGGGCTGGCCTCGGTAGTGATGGCGGTGGTGGTGGTGGTGGTGGGCGGGTTTGGGTTGGGGCTGCCGTCATGACAGGGCCCCCACACATGGTGGTGGTGGTGGTGGCCGTTGTCAGTGTCGCCGCCGAGGTCGTTGTAGGGGGGCTTAATGTGGCTCCCCCCTCCGGTGTCGGCGTTGGGGTTCTCCGGCCCGCTGGGGGGGGGCTTGATGTCGCTACCCCCCCCGCCTCTTGTTCCGGCCCCCTGGGTGGGGTTGGGGGCCTTTGGGCGGTGTCCTCATTGCTACTTCCCGAAGATCGTCCCCCTGGGGGGGGGCTTGCTGTTGTTGCCTCCCCCCTCTCCATTTCCGGGTCCCCTGGTGGTGTTGGGGACCTCCTGGTGACCTCGGCATACGATGTTCCCGGCGACACTGACGCCGTGGGGGCCCTTGCCACCGGAGTGAACAGCCCCGCCAGCCTCACCCCCACAGATCTTCTTCCAACCCCACTGGTTGATGGTGTGGGGTTGTTTCCCACCGAGACTGATGGTGTAACCTCCCCCCTTTTCTGCAACCGCTTTGCCCGCACCGACCTCGTCACCCTGACGAACGGCGGGGTAGGGGTGTGCGGGGGGGGAGCGTCCGGTGGGATGGGGGGCGTGGCTGGTCCCGTCGATGTCCTTCGCTGCGCCCACATCGCCATCAGGAGGGGGGAAGCCCTTGCTGTCGCCGTGGCCCCCCTCTGTCCGCTGCTGTTGTCCGTGTTTGGCGAGGGTTGGGGATTGAGTTCGGCGAGGGTGTTTCTGGCTGACGAGGAGGATGTTGTCCCCGTTGTTGTGTGCGCGGACGGCGCTGGTCGCTGTGCTCGCCTTGCTGGTGCCGCTGGTGTCTCGCCGCTGCCACCCGCACTCACATTTCGCACACCGGCTGTACTCGCGCTTGTCGCTCTTTGCGTAGCTTGTGTTATTGTAGCTGTTGTTGTTGTTGCTGTGTTTAGTTCGGGGGGGGAGCGGGGCTGGCTAGTCCTCGCCCGCTCCCCCCCTTCAGCGGCCGTGACTCCGGACGCTTCGGCGCGCGGCGGAGCCATTAGGGGTTGAGGCGCCACGGGATGTTTTTTACTATAGTGTGCCGCAAGGTCCTTGCGGGGGTATTTAGTCCCCGCCCGGAACTCGCACATCTCACACGGGTATTCCACTGTGTACCTGTTGGCGTGGTACCGCTTAAGGTGTTTAATATAGTCCTCGTAGCGCCTCGCCCCTGCAAATCTCCCCTTCGCTTTCGTGACCCCCGGTATATCTACCCGCGGGCAGAACGCGCAGAAGTACACCGAGGGGGCGGGATGAGTGAATTTAATCAAAATAGTCTGTTGGCTCATGTTGCAGGTAATCGTCCCTTCGACCCCGCGGGAGTGCTTGTCAATTATCACGATGGAAGGACCAAAAAAGTGGCAGGACAAAGATGGACGACGACAACTAGATTAGGTGTAGATGGCCGGTCAAGTGATTAAAACAGGAAGTGAAGTTATTAAAATAGGTATAATAAGTACAGAGAGTGACTAGGTAAAATGTCTTTGGTATGTAAGATAAGGTAAAATGGTGGTTGAATGAGATCGATGTGTATAAAATATGTAAATAAATAAAACCTATTACTCGTTAAAATTAGCAAAATGCCTGAATAAATAGAGCCTGTTGCTCGTTAGAATTGATAAAATGTATAAATAAATAAATAAATAAAACTTTAATATTTGTTAAAATTAGTGAATAGTCAAGGTAGTAAATCACAGGGTAGTAAATCACAAGGTTGTATCACAGATAGCATTAAGAAAAAAGAAAAATATTTTTGACGGGGCGTATTGCCCTTCTGGCCTATTAAAATAAATAAATTAAATAAATTAGACAATTACGAATCACAGCTAAAGGAAAAAGGGGGGTGAGTTTACATTACTTTACGCGTTAACTCTAGCCCCGTCAAATCACACTCCCGCGGTCTATAGAGGAGTCTGATGTACGATTCTCCTCGGTGTGCCCGCGCGTCAGCTGTGGCTCGGTGCGTTGAGTACGCGCGCACTCGCGTGCCGGTTCGACTCTCGTCTCCGCGGCAGGCGGTATACCTATAGCGACTCTCCCACTGCTACTCGGTATCTCGCCTGTCGCGGCGAGCTGCCTTACCCCCACAGCGAGAGCGCTCCTACTCCGCCCGTCGGTGCCGGCTGACGCTCGGTAACTTACCTCGGAGCGCGGGTAAGGCAGAGCGCTGGGTAGTCTCAGCGCTCCGCCAGGTTGCGCCACCGGGTGGCTGGAAGGATCTCGCGCGTTCGCTCTACGCTATAGCGTGTAAGCTCCCGCGCGATTTTTTCAGGAGTGGGAATGTCCCGATTTTTCCGGTAAATCGGGCTCGAGGAACGGGTTAATGCGTGGCGTACTGTTCCTACTTCGCACCAGTGTGCCTCGGTTGGTTCACGGAAAACCCAGTACGCCGAAGGGAATCCGCGGATCAGGCCTGGCAGGCGGAGTAGCCGAACGGACAATCGAAGCTAGTTAGTCTACGAGAAAATTACCGTTAGGCAATTGCAAATTGGGAGAGGGTCAAAAATCGCTCAGTCTTAATTAGTAAAAAAGAATATAAAAAACGCTTAGTACACCGTAGTGGACTCTATGCGTGCGTCAGGGATAAAATTTAGCGAAAGTTTGTCAATAAATAAATAAAATCCGTAGCTTCGATTCCGCTCAGCATCCACCTGTCATTGTTGGCAAGATGGCCGCGGACGGTTGGGTAAACGGGAATTATGAAAATAAAAGGGGAGTAATGGCGCGAGTCCTTCCTCGTTGAAGCCTTCTTCGCGACAGGTGCGACGCTGGCGCCTCCCGTCGCGTTCGGACTCCCCCGAGAGAGTAGGTGTCTTCGGCGGGAGCCGCCGAAATCTAGACGGCCTCCGCTTGGACACCCTAACCCAGCACCACTACGTGAAAACGAAAGAAGGGACTTACTTGCAACACTCGCCGAAATTAATCCTATATCCTACGTGTATGGTCCGCCGCACTCCTCCACGTCCAGTCAGTGGCAGATCGCTCCCCGGCACTTTGCACTTTTTAGCGAGGTAGACGAAAACTCCGAGAGATGAAAATAAGTGTAATAGATAATTTATGTGTTAATTTTTCCACGATAAGGCCGTAGCCGTAAAAATACTCGTTCTATCACTGTGTTTTATATTACTCTGACCTTTGAAAGTCGTAGATGTTATTTTTTGACACCTTTATTGGGCTGAAACCGGCGGCACTGCAATGCCGGTACAACCCGTGTCCGCCCCGAGCAAGCCCGTGGGTCCAGACGAATTTCAAAAATCAGATTAATATTCTGGCTCCCCAATGGGGAGCGTATCAGATATTAAGCTGATAAGAACAGATAAAAAGTGCTTTTATTCAAGGCCATTGCCGGTGCGACCGGTACATACATCTCCCTGTTCTGGAAGCATAGGCCCAGAGCCTCGCAAGATTTAATAGATATTTCACCGGTCTCCTCGATCCGGTCCCGTTCGTATATATTGGTGTAAATGACAAGTAACGGTAAATAATAATATTATGTAAGGTAATGGCGTTTGTTTTTCTTTTTTCAGGTTCTGCGTGTATTTCCCTGCTTGCCACCGATTCGTCACAGCCGCTTTATCGCAATGGCGCGCGTGCGTGTGTGTGGATGGCCGGTAAGTACCCCGTTAGTGCCGGCGGGTTCGCCCTCTTATTCCTACGTATGTGTTTGCATGTTTAGGTTAGGAATACATGTGCATGTGTGTGTCAGTTTGCGTATTGGCGAACCCCCGATACGTGCTCGACATAGATGTCCCTCGACCAACGTATCGTGTCGCTCACCATCAGCCTCCTCATCATCGCCGCGTACCGCGGGTTGATGCTGAGAAGCCCGATGACGCGCTCGTTGGCCGGGTCCCACGCGCCGAGTGCGCCGACGAGGAAGGCGTCCACCATCACCGAGTAACCCTGCCGCACGAGGTTCTCCGCCAGGGGGCGATAATGTTCCAATTTTCGCCTCCTGGCATCATCGAAGGCCTCCTTGCGGTTCTCGAACGGTATAGCCACGTCGATGATGATGGCCGTGCGCGTCTGGTCATTCCTAACAAAGATGTCGGGTCTCAGACCCGCGACCTCCTCGTCGACCCCCTCGACGCGCTGATTGGCGCGGACGATACCAGGGGCATGGGAAGCGGCAATCAGGCGGTTCATAATGTTGTTGTGCCTTTTTTGTATGGCGGCCGCGTGGGGGCCGCAGTGGCCGATCACATGGGGCAAGGATTCAAGGGGAGCCCCGCACCGCCGGCAGCGCTTGTCTCCATCGCCCCACCGGATGGCCCCGTTGAGGGGGAGCACATCCAGTCTGGCGCGATGGATGAAGCGCCAGTCGGCGAAGCGGGTGTTCCTTCCGTCCCTCATAAAGTGGTTTGACACTGAAGTGAGGGACGTTACCTCGAACACCTTGCCCTGATCTTTTTTGCTGAGCAGCGTGCCCCTGTAGTACAGGGTCAGCGCTGCCCTCAATCGGCCGACAATCTGCGACCGCGCCCCCGGCGGGATTATTATTCGCCTTCCGCCTGCACCCCTGCACTCCACCGCCAGCTCCTGGCGCGCCTCACTCCATCGCCACGCAACGTCGATCCGGTCCTTACTCCAGGCGGTGGCTTTCCGCGCCCTCGACCATACGGACGGCGGACCCGACGAGGTGGGTCGCCCGAACTCCCCGGTTAAGTCGCCGGATAGATATCGGGCGATCTCATCCTCACTGGGTGGCCGACCGATCTTTCCCGAGACAGTCTCCCTCAGACGGTGCCAGGCCAGCGTCCTCACCGCCTCATCCCCCGCCGTTAGCATTTTAAAGGCGTGGGTGATGGTGAGGACGTCGGCCATGTCCTTCAGCGGGAGGAGCCCCCCCCCGCCCTGTTTGGGCGGGAGGAAGACCACCTCCGCGCTGGCCCTCTGAGGGAGATGAAGCCAGCCCTTGGCCAATCTCTTGAAAAGTCGGTCGGCCTCCTTGAGGGGTCCTTTCTGCACGTCCGCTCCACGGAGGCAGAAATCGAGCCGCGGCAGGATGAAAGTGGCCACGGCGTCGAGTTTCTGCCATGGTGCTAGTAGGGAGCGGTCCACAGCCCGGAGGTCGGACAGCATCTCCTCAATCGTCGCGATGGGGGTCTGGCGCACCTGGAATCCGGTGGGGATGCCGAGGTGCTCATACCGCTCCCCCTCCCCCAGCGGTCTCACCTCCTCGCCCTGGAGCCTGAAGACGGTTGGGCGGACCCTTCCTCTCCCCCTGCCTTTAAGGTGTAGGGTGGCACATTTACGGGGGTTAAAGGAGAGCCCCACCTTTCCGGCCGCAGCCTCCACCCTTCCTAAGAGGGATCGCATACCCTCCGGGGAGTCCGCGATCAGGGCCGTGTCATCCGCGTATGTTAGGTTGTTAAACGCCTGAGCCCCAACTCTGTAGCCCACCCCCAGCCCGTCTATTGAGCGTAGCACGGGCTCGAGGGTTAGGTTGAAGATTATGGGGCTCAGCGGACAGCCCTGCCGGACCCCCGAAAGGATGCTGATGGGCCCCGTGGGACCGTCGGCCGCCCGGACTCTCGTGGCGACGCCGGTGTAGGCGGATCTGATCAGTGTTCTTGTTTTGACTGGTACCTGGTGCAATCTGAGGGCCTCGTGAATCGACGCGTGGGGGACCGACCCGAACGCGTTCGTGAGGTCCAACCACGCGACGACCACCTCCTTCCCGTGTTTGCCCGCGTCAGCTAGGATCTCCTGCAGCACGAAGTTGTGTTCGTAGCACCCCTCGTACGGCAGGAAACCCTTCTGCGCGGGACTTATTCTCCTGTTCGCCAGGGCCCACGTGGTGAGTCGGTCGGCGATCAGAGCCGCCAGCAGCTTTGGCAGGGTGTCCCCCATCGCGATCGGCCTCCAGTTGGAGAGATCGCTCCTGTCCCCCTTTTTGAAGAGGAGGACCGTGGACGAGTGTTTCCACTCTTTAGGAACGATCCCCAGACGTGTTACCGTGTTGAACACTGCCGTTAGTACATGGCACCCCGGATCGGCCCTCTTCAGGTCTCTGTAGGTTACGCCGTCTGGGCCGGGGGATGAGTTACTCATTCTCCCGATCCTCTTGCCAACCTCTTCGGCCGTGAAGGGCCTCTCCAGGGCGGCATCACTGGCTTCGTCTGGTGGGTTTGCGGGGAACACGCGGGGAAGTTCCCCGCCCGGCTCCCGTTCCCGGTGCACCTCCCGGAAGTGCTCCTCGATTTCCGCCTTATTCACTTCGCAGTGCTGGCGGACTCCGAGGAGCACCTCCTGGACGGCTTTACGCCTGTTGCCCCGGTACAGTCGCTGGATGCGGGTTGCCCCCGCCGCGTCGTCTCTCGCAGGGACCCTCTCTTCCCTATCGGCCGGTCCCTCAGGAGGGGCTCCCCCCCCTCGCCGCAGCGTTTCGTCACGCCTCCCTCCCCTCCCCCGTCCACCCCGGCGGCCGCCGCCCCCCTCCCGCACCCCTCCTCTTCGCGCTGTGAATCGACCCATGTATGTGGCCACTTCGGTGGCCACTCGGTCCAGTTGTTCCTGGTCGCTCACCCCTTCGCACGCTTCGATCAGCCGGGCCTGTTCCTCGCTCGGTTCCCCCCCCCTTCTGCGGCCTTGGGGGCCGCTTCGGGGGGCGGGGGCCGGCTCACCACCCGCTGGTCTCTGCGGTCGAAGGGGGATCCTGACCGCTTCACCTCGCTGGGTTTGGGGGCGGCTGCCCCTTCCTCTTCCCCCCCGATTGCCCGGTCCGTCCCTCTCCGCTCTACCCCCACGTGCGCCCGCGCCCGGGACGCCGATATCGTCCCTACCAATTGCCGGGGTACTCACCGGCCTTGTTGTGTTTGTGCTAGTGTTGGTGGTTCCCCTGGTGGCATTCGCGCGAGTGGCATGTTGGCTCGACGGTGGTGCCGCTGGTCTGTGGGCTCCTCGCCCCACTCCCCGACTTCCACCGGTGCTGTGCCGTCCGCTCTGGGGTTCGTCCTGATGTTGTGCGACTGTCGGTTGCTGCCTCCTCGCACCCATACTCGTCCTCGCGTTCCTCGCCTCCTCAACCCTGCCGTGCCTCGTCCGTTCCCGCTCGGTCGTCGCCGGGGCTGGCCTCGGTAGTGATGGCGGTGGTGGTGGTGGTGGTGGGCGGGTTTGGGTTGGGGCTGCCGTCATGACAGGGCCCCCACACATGGTGGTGGTGGTGGTGGCCGTTGTCAGTGTCGCCGCCGAGGTCGTTGTAGGGGGGCTTAATGTGGCTCCCCCCTCCGGTGTCGGCGTTGGGGTTCTCCGGCCCGCTGGGGGGGGGCTTGATGTCGCTACCCCCCCCGCCTCTTGTTCCGGCCCCCTGGGTGGGGTTGGGGGCCTTTGGGCGGTGTCCTCGTTGCTACTTCCCGGAGATCGTCCCCCTGGGGGGGGGGCTTGCTGTTGTTGCCTCCCCCCTCTCCATTTCCGGGTCCCCTGGTGGTGTTGGGGACCTCCTGGTGACCTCGGCATACGATGTTCCCGGCGACACTGACGCCGTGGGGGCCCTTGCCACCGGAGTGAACAGCCCCGCCAGCCTCACCCCCACAGATCTTCTTCCAACCCCACTGGTTGATGGTGTGGGGTTGTTTCCCACCGAAACTGATGGTGTAACCTCCCCCCTTTTCTGCAACCGCTTTGCCCGCACCGACCTCGTCACCCTGACGAACGGCGGGGTAGGGGTGTGCGGGGGGGGAGCGTCCGGTGGGATGGGGGGCGTGGCTGGTCCCGTCGATGTCCTTCGCTGCGCCCACATCGCCATCAGGAGGGGGGAAGCCCTTGCTGTCGCCGTGGCCCCCCTCTGTCCGCTGCTGTTGTCCGTGTTTGGCGAGGGTTGGGGATTGAGTTCGGCGAGGGTGTTTCTGGCTGACGAGGAGGATGTTGTCCCCGTTGTTGTGTGCGCGGACGGCGCTGGTCGCTGTGCTCGCCTTGCTGGTGCCGCTGGTGTCTCGCCGCTGCCACCCGCACTCACATTTCGCACACCGGCTGTACTCGCGCTTGTCGCACTTTGCGTAGCTTGTGTTATTGTAGCTGTTGTTGTTGTTGCTGTGTTTAGTTCGGGGGGGGAGCGGGGCTGGCTAGTCCTCGCCCGCTCCCCCCCTTCAGCGGCCGTGACTCCGGACGCTTCGGCGCGCGGCGGAGCCATTAAGGGTTGAGGCGCCACGGGATGTTTTTTACTATAGTGTGCCGCAAGGTCCTTGCGGGGGTATTTAGTCCCCGCCCGGAACTCGCACATCTCACACGGGTATTCCACTGTGTACCTGTTGGCGTGGTACAGCTTAAGGTGTTTAATATAGTCCTCGTAGCGCCTCGCCCCTGCAAATCTCCCCTTCGCTTTCGTGACCCCCGGTATATCTACCCGCGGGCAGAACGCGCAGAAGTACACCGAGGGGGCGGGATGAGTGAATTTAATCAAAATAGTCTGTTGGCTCATGTTGCAGGTAATCGTCCCTTCGACCCCGCGGGAGTGCTTGTCAATTATCACGATAAAAGGACCAAAAAAGTGGCAGGACGAAGATGGACGACGACAACTAGATTAGGTGTAGATGGCCGGTCAAGTGATTAAAACAGGAAGTGAAGTTATTAAAATAGGTATAATAAGTACAGAGAGTGACTAGGTAAAATGTCTTTGGTATGTAAGATAAGGTAAGATGGTGGTTGAATGAGATCGATGTGTATAAAATATGTAAATAAATAAAACCTATTACTCGTTGAAATTAGCAAAATGCCTGAATAAATAGAGCCTGTTGCTCGTTAGAATTGATAAAATGTATAAATAAATAAATAAATAAAACTTTAATATTTGTTAAAATTAGTGAATAGTCAAGGTAGTAAATCACAGGGTAGTAAATCACAAGGTTGTATCACAGATAGCATTAAGAAAAAAGAAAAATATTTTTGACGGGGCGTATTGCCCTTCTGGCCTATTAAAATAAATAAATTAAATAAATTAGACAATTACGAATCACAGCTAAAGGAAAAAGGGGGGTGAGTTTACATTACTTTACGCGTTAACTCTAGCCCCGTCAAATCACACTCCCGCGGTCTATAGAGGAGTCTGATGTACGATTCTCCTCGGTGTGCCCGCGCGTCAGCTGTGGCTCGGTGCGTTGAGTACGCGCGCACTCGCGTGCCGGTTCGACTCTCGTCTCCGCGGCAGGCGGTATACCTATAGCGACTCTCCCACTGCTACTCGGTATCTCGCCTGTCGCGGCGAGCTGCCTTACCCCCACAGCGAGAGCGCTCCTACTCCGCCCGTCGGTGCCGGCTGACGCTCGGTAACTTACCTCGGAGCGCGGGTAAGGCAGAGCGCTGGGTAGTCTCAGCGCTCCGCCAGGTTGCGCCACCGGGTGGCTGGAAGGATCTCGCGCGTTCGCTCTACGCTATAGCGTGTAAGCTCCCGCGCGATTTTTTCAGGAGTGGGAATGTCCCGATTTTTCCGGTAAATCGGGCTCGAGGAACGGGTTAATGCGTGGCGTACTGTTCCTACTTCGCACCAGTGTGCCTCGGTTGGTTCACGGAAAACCCAGTACGCCGAAGGGAATCCGCGGATCAGGCCTGGCAGGCGGAGTAGCCGAACGGACAATCGAAGCTAGTTAGTCGACGAGAAAATTACCGTTAGGCAATTGCAAATTGGGAGAGGGTCAAAAATCGCTCAGTCTTAATTAGTAAAAAAGAATATAAAAAACGCTTAGTACACCGTAGTGGACTCTATGCGTGCGTCAGGGATAAAATTTAGCGAAAGTTTGTCAATAAATAAATAAAATCCGTAGCTTCGATTCCGCTCAGCATCCACCTGTCATTGTTGGCAAGATGGCCGCGGACGGTTGGGTAAACGGGAATTATGAAAATAAAAGGGGAGTAATGGCGCGAGTCCTTCCTCGTTGAAGCCTTCTTCGCGACAGGTGCGACGCTGGCGCCTCCCGTCGCGTTCGGACTCCCCCGAGAGAGTAGGTGTCTTCGGCGGGAGCCGCCGAAATCTAGACGGCCTCCGCTTGGACGCCCTAACCCAGCACCACTACGTGAAAACGAAAGAAGGGACTTACTTGCAACACTCGCCGAAATTAATCCTATATCCTACGTGTATGGTCCGCCGCACTCCTCCACGTCCAGTCGGTGGCAGATCGCTCCCCGGCACTTTGCACTTTTTAGCGAGGTAGACGAAAACTCCGAGAGATGAATATAAGTGTAATTAGATAATTAATGTGTTTAATTTTTCCACGATAAGGCCGTAGCCGTAAAAATACTCGTTCTATCGCTGTGTTTTTTATATTACTCTGACCTTTGAAATTCGTCGATGTTATTTTTTGGCACCTTTATTGGGCTGAAACCGGCGGCACTGCAATGCCGGTACAACCCGTGTCCGCCCCGAGCAAGCCCGTGGGTCCAGACGAATTTCAAAAATCAGATTAATATTCTGGCTCCCCAATGGGGAGCGTATCAGATATTAAGCTGATAAGAACAGATACTACACTTTGATCTTAGCCATAGGCCGAGAAGCGATACTAAGCTCTACTTCTTGCGAGTTCATATAGAAATTCAGTGGCCCTTTCGCTTGCGAGAAAAAAAAATTTCATGCGAAATCTAGCGGCCGGATTTGGTACTCGCGGCGCTTCGCCGCCGCTCGAGTCGCCCGTTCGCCGTTCGGCTCGCCCGCCGCTCGGGTCTTCGGGCTCGGCTCCGCTCGGCACTATTCGGGAGAGCAGCTGCCTTGCTCTCTATTAGCTGTTATATAAAAGCCTATTTCAGATCTGAATTTTTTTGCTTTTGTTTTTTGTCACCATCGATCGCATATTTTCTGATCGCGCGCGGGGCAATTCAATAAATGAGCAAATCAATTTCTATGCAAACATTTACAGGCTGTTCCAGATCTGGGCAAGCAAAAATATGCTATCGAAATTTAAAGAAATTTATGCTTCAGTCGCTACAGTCTATGTAACTAATCAGGTAAGGGTTCGCCCTCGAAGAGGGCGAACCCTTACCTGATTAGTTACATAGACTGTAGCGACTGAAGCATAAATTTCTTTAAATTTCGATAGCATATTTTTGCTTGCCCAGATCTGGAACAGCCTGTAAATGTTTGCATAGAAATTGATTTGCTCATTTATTGAATTGCCCCGCGCGCGATCAGAAAATATGCGATCGATGATGACAAAAAACAAAAAACAAAAAAAAAATTCAGATCTTAAATATAAAGCCCGTATATAAAAGCTAATACAGGGCAAGACAGCTGCTTGTCCCGAACAGTGCTGATCGGATCCGGGAAATTAATTTGCCCATTTATTGGATTTCCCCGAGCGATCAAAAAATTCGCGATCCGATCGTGAATTGAAAAATTCTCGATCCGAAAATGAAAAAAAAAAAAAATCAAAGAAAGGAAAAAAAAGAGCGTTCCTCCCCTCATTACTCGCGAGCCGATAATAAATTATTGGTGATAAGTGGAGTTGGAGATTGATCGTAAAATCGTTTTCGTCCCGTCGCTCGACGGCTTTCTCGTCTTTCGCATCGTGCCCGTCGCTCGTCCGAATAGCGGTATAGTATATCAGGCCACAAGGGAGGAAAGTGCGTTTTTTCACCGAGTGTGAAGTTTGATGCCCGAGCGAGGCGAGGGCAGAAATTCACACGAGGTGAAAATGCACTTCCTCCCGAGTGGCATACGCTATTTTTTGGCCGACTATGCTAAAAAAATGGCCACATTTCTATGCCTGGCAATGGGGATGGAAAGTTACCCGCTTCAGTACTTTTCGGCCCTCGGGCGGAAAAGTAGCTACTTTTCCGCCCGCTACGTTACTTTTCGGCCCGCTACGTTACTTTTCGGCCCGCTGGTCAAGGAATCGACAACTTTCCGCCCCCGTTGCAGGCATGGAATGTGGACTTTTTAGCGTAGTCGGGCAAAAAAGTAGTTTAACGTGTGTTCGACGTCGAGAGTTTGTTCAATCGACAACTCGGACATTTGCCGAATTACGCCCGAGCCTCGACGTCGCGGCGACCCGAGCTATAGTAAAAACTCGACGCGTGGGCGTGTCAAGAGTGACGAGACGCTGAGAGGAACGAGGTTGTTGTTGTAGTTTGTCGTCGGCTGGCTGCTTCCTAAAAGGCGAGTACGAAAAACACACACAACTCCCCAGCGTTATACTGTCGGGGCCGGCTTCAAAGGGCCATTCCGCTGGAGACGGCTCGATGGCCCGTGCGTGTTGTTCGAATGCGTGGAGCGCAAGGGATCTGCGAGGAAATTGAGACCAACGAGTTTGAGTAGATAAACAGCAGCGTGTCCGAGAGAAAGCCGCTCGCTCGACGCTCCTACGACCTGGTGAAGTTATAAATTTATGCAATTAACGTTTGGCGCGGTACGTTATCCCTTGGCGATTGTACTCCACTGTGCTTCGCCAACGAAAATTGCTCCCACGGCACCAACGATTTTAAACTTACCGAACCCAATAACACGTCGTTAGTTTTAAATTATTTCTTGCGCTTTTTAAATGGAATTTATTTCAAGCATAAAATGTGATTTATCAATTTTTCTCGCTTAAAAACAAAAATTCAATCGAAAATTAACCACGATGAATTGTTCGTAACGCTGCTACGAGTATGCAAACAAATGCCCGGTTTCGTATATGAAAAATTGTAGTCGTAAATTTGTTCGATACTGTTTCCTTATTGTTTCGTCTACTTGAAAAAAAAAAAGACGGAACTCTACAATTTTTTTTGCCCGGCCCGGAGATTTTTTTTACATCATCAGAACACCGTTACGAACGACCAAACCTGCAGGATTTTCGATCCAATTTTTTATTACCGAGAGAAAATAGTATATTGTGCAACAAGGGTCGAAAGTTGGCGATTGCGACGAGTGTGAGGTTTGTGGCCCGAGCGAAGCGAGGGCTGCAATCACACTCGTCGCAATCGCCAATTCGACCCTCGTTACACATCATATTTCTTGTTACAAGTGCATAAATCTGCGGCACTTGGAATGGCAGTCGCGCGAGACGAATACTGAGAAGCGAGGTCATGTCTCCAGGGACGAAAACGTGAAAAGTAAACTCCCAAGGGACGAAAGTGAACGAAATGCGAACTGCGCATGCGCGACTCCGTAATTTCACAACAGGTTCACAACTGGCATGCAATGGGCCACTTTCGGCTCGCAAGACTGCCATGTAAAGTGCCGCGATTCATGCACGTGTGACAAAAAAAATATATGATTCGTTATTCTGCCTGAAATCAAAAGAGCACACCCTCGAACTGATCGTTTTTCTCTGCGGGCAGTTTTTTCCCGTCAACATTGTCCAATGTCATCGAAGAAAAATTGTCTAAGTTTGAGAACAAAAAAGAACAGTTTCATCAAACGTAGCATTGCCCTTACACAATAGCTCAGGAAGAAAGACTCCGTTCGTTATAAATGTTGCCGCTCGTTGCGTACCGAGCAACTTTGAGCCGATACCTATACTGACAGCAGTTAGGATGGTTCTCTCGCACGCTCCCAGTCACTCTTCCACGGACAACTCGAAACCGAGGTAGTCCCTCGAAACTTGCTTTGTAACAGCTACCTTACGCTGCGGCTTCCGTCTGTGCCGCATACAAGCTTGTAGCTCGCCCTTCTGTTTCGCTGACACGTACGAAGCGAATACGAAGTTTGGGAATATTATTCGGGCCCGTTGCCCGAGCGCGTGCTACTTAAATGCCCTCCTCGTGCTCCATGTTCCAGGCCCGGCCGACTGCGCCATAAAGGCCGATGGCCGGAGCCGAAACTTGGTCGTCCACTTTATTTATCGTTTTAATAAGAGAAGCTATCGCGAGCGACTTTCGGACGAGATACGAGAGCAAAACTGCTTTAATTCTGTACACATAGACTCTTGCGCACGTATTCCGTACCGTTTCGTACACATTACGTCTATTGACGTAATGTGCATGGAACATCGCAGTGGCGGACGAACGAATCGCTCACATTTGTTTTTTCGACTGCCGCAGCTCGCGCTCTTTTGCGCATGCGTATATTTTACACTCGCTCTGTTTTGTATTTTGTATACCAGAAAAAAAAAAAAAAAAAAAAAAAAAAAAAAACCATACTCTCTCGATAAATGTCATTCAAACAGTTAACCAAATATCGATTATAATCCATTTGCGATTGCCTGCGGCACGACGGCGTTTCGCGCACTCAACGATCATTGAGAGCTGGTCAAAAGCCATATTGTTTTCTTGTGCAATTTTTTTTGCATCGCGTTCACCTGAGGTTTCTAATGAAAACTAATAAAAAGATTAATTTCAATAAAAATTGTATATAATCCCGAAGCTAGAGTGTAAAAAGTTGTTAAAAAAAATTTATTGTCTCTCCACTCGAAGTTTCTCTACCGACAAAATGTCGTGATCGACGGAATAAAATACGAAAAATGAACGACTCGATAGAGTCTCAATGTAACTTCATTTGGATCATTGGAGTGCGACACCAAGCGCGCAAACACCTAATGAAGGAGTGAGCTATAACTTTTTTGACAGTAAATAAATTGCGATTGATATTCGTCAATTTCATAACAGAAAATGGAGGTAACATTTTAGGGCAAAAGCGGCGAATCTAAGCAGGTGCAATTGGCAGGAAAATCAATGATTTACCTGGCAATGGGAGTGAGCCATGCTCATCGCTTTTACCTCACATATGACATATATGTCTTTATATTATACCTTATATATGACATATATGTCCTTATACTATACCTTATATGTTTTATATATGTCCTTATAATATACCTTATATATTATATATATATATATATATATATATATATATATATATATGTCCATATATTATAGTTTATAAACTATACATATATTTCCTTATACGTGTATCTGTATTCGTCAACGTTTCCACAAGGCTTGTTTACTATTATGGTAACGTATCGATGGTCAATGTTGTACCCATCGATAATACAGACACGTGGTAAGAAGTATTCCTATCTTACCGGGCGTACGGAAATCGTACTTTTCCCTGTCGACGGTGACGTGCCCGCTCCTCTCGACCCGTCGCAGGCTGACGTCGTGCCAGGTGCCGTTGTCGATCCGACGTTTCGACGCCCGCACCTTTAACGGCCCCGTACCCAGGTCGATATGGAGATACAAATAACCGTCGAGAATCTCGAAGGCGAAGAGATCCGACTGTAAAAATTAAATTTACACAGTCATTAGCAAACGAACGCTTTCCATTGTGAGAGATGTGACGCGCTCCGATTTGTCATCTCATCACTATTTGGCTGGAATGCGAAAAACAAAAAGAGTTCGATAAAAAATATACACCCTCGCCATGTCGTTTCATGCCCTGGGGCTACTTTCTGAAAAAAAAATAAAAATAAAAAAAAAAATAAACCGTTAAAACACGAGAAAGATATCACTCGATTCGTTCTGCACGTCCGTTAAAGGGACTTCGGTTTGACACGAGTCTGTGAAAATATGAATTGAAAACACGTTTATCGATACGCCACAGGCGCGTCCTCGAGGTCGACAGCTCGTCGCTCTTCATAACTGTATACACGTGCAGGATGAAACTGTACCCGGGTATTCGAGAAATTTGTCAACAGGAAGTGAACGCACGAAGCGGAGCGGCTTTCTTTTTTTTTTTTTTTTTGTTTTTTCGTTTATCGATAAAACGATGGAATATCGCTCGGGATTGCTGCTGTTGGAGGAGCCCGATTCAAACGAGATCGAGAGATTCTGGTTTTGGAGTCTCCAGCTGCCAGTTGCGCCGGCTGTCACTGCCGGGGACCCGCTGTTACTCGGCTCGAGAATCCTTCGAAGAGAACGTATCGAAGACTTGCTCTTTCACTTTTCCTTCGACTCGCTTCTATCAACGACTTCTTTATCCATTTTTTTTTCTTTTTTTTTTTTTTAATTTCGCTACATCCCTCCGCGGTACTCCGAAGCTTTGCGGTATTGCAGAGAAACGCGTTAGCAAGAATCGCGCTCGGTGGTTAACGGAAAAGAATATAACGATTACAGAAATGGCACCAGCTGTGTAGCAACCCCGAAGTACGTGCCCGCGTACTTCCGGTTACGTGTTCTTTACAATAGCCGCTCCGGCATACGATTTTTGCTGTAGGTAATTACTGATTCTGGTTGAAAAATTGTCATCGAAATTCTCTTGTTTGTACATTGAGAAAAAAGAATGATTGAAGCAATTAAATTTATTTTACCACATTAGAGTCGCCATATAATCACTTCGGTACGAGGATATAACTTATCGCAATTAAATTAAATTTTACTGGTTCCAGCGAATAGCGTATTATTGACAAAAAGACGTATTATTGTTCAAGATTGTTTCACTGAATTTTATCCTCGTACCGAAGAAACATTTTTTCGCGTTTTTGATTAAAAAAAAAAAAAAACGTTTCGTTGACTTTAGGAATCTTCTTTTTTTTTGTCAGTATCGCATTGTCGACAAGATTGCATGCTTATATTGAACATTTCTTACCCTCGTCGATGCACCACTCCTGCTGTACATGACCAGACCGTTGGGTTCGTTCGTACGAATTTTGAAGGATATGACACCGGTATCGGCTGATTTCCACGGTGGTAGGACCTGAAACATATGGAACAGCAAACTTTTACTCCGTTCCAATCACTGCTCATGCGCAAAAAAAGAAAACCCAAAAAAGAAAAGATAACTCTTCCATAGACTAAGAGTTCCGGTTAGAATAATCCCACGTAGACAGCTGAAGACGACCACGCTTAAATAGGCCGAGGAGAAGTGGTATATATTTTCATCTTGGCCATAGGCCGAGAATTGATGGACAATTCAACATTTTCATCTTAGACATAGACCGAGAAGTGATGGACAATTCAGCACTTTCATCTTAGCCATAGACCGAGAAGTGGTGAACATTTTTATCTTAGCCATAGGCCGAGAAGCGACGTACAACCCAAGACTTTGATCTTAGCCATAAACCGAGAAACGATGTACATTTTAATCATAGCCATAGGCCGAGAGGCGATGAACATTATCATCTCAGCCATAGGCCGAAAAGCGATGTACAATTCAGCACTTTGATCTTAGCCATAGGCCGGGAAGTGATGCACAATTCAGCACTTTCATCTTAGCCAGAGGCCGAGAAGTGGTGAACATTTTGATCTTAGCCATAGGCCCAGAAGTGGTGTACAACTCAACATTTTCATCTTAGCCATAGGCCGAGAAGTGATGGACAATTCAGCACTTTCATCTTAGCCATAGGCCGAGAAGCGATGTACATTTCCATCTTAGCCATAGGCCGAGAAGCGATGTACATTTCCATCTTAGCCATAGGCCGAGAACCGATGTACATTTCCATCTTAGCCATAGGCCGAGAAGCGATGTACATTTTCATCTTAGCCATAGGCCGAGAAGTGGTGTACAGCTCAACAATTTCATCTTAGCCATAGGCCGAGAAGTGGCGTACAACTCAATATTTTTATCTTAGCCGTAGGCCGAGAAGCGATGAACATTTTCATTTTCGCCATAGGCCGGGAAGCGATGTACATTTCCATCTTAGCCATATGTCGAGGAGCGACGAACATGTTCATCCTAGCCATAGGCCGACAAGCGATGCACAATTCAGCACTTTCATCTTAGCCAGAGGCCGAGAAGTGGTGAACATTTTCATCTTAGCCATAGGCCGAGAAGTAGTGTACAGCTCAACAATTTCATCTTAGCCATAGGCCGAGAAGTGGTGTACAACTCAACATTTTCATCTTAGCCATAGGCCGAGAAGTGATGGACAATTCAGCACTTTCATCTTAGCCATAGGCCGAGAAGCGATGTACATTTCCATCTTAGCCATAGGCCGAGAAACGATGTACATTTCCATCTTAGCCATAGGCCGAGAAGCAATGTACATTTTCATCTTAGCCATAGGCCGAAAAGTGGTGTACAGCTCAACAATTTCATCTTAGCCATAGGCCGAGAAGTGGTGTACAACTCAACATTTTCATCTTAGCCATAGGCCGAGAAGTGATGTACAATTCAGCACTTTCATCTTAGCCATAGGCCGAGAAGCGATGTACATTTGCATCTTAGCCATAGGCCGAGAAGCGATGTACATTTCCATCTTAGCCATAGGCCGAGAAGCAATGTACATTTTCATCTTAGCCATAGGCCGAGAAGTGGTGTACAGCTCAACAATTTCATCTTAGTCATAGGCCGAGAAGTGGTGTACAGCTCAACAATTTAATCTTAGCCATAGGCCGAGAAGTGGTGTACAACTCAACATTTTCATCTTAGCCATAGGCCGAGAAGTGATGGACAATTCAGCACTTTCATCTTAGCCATAGGCCGAGAAGCGATGTACATTTCCATCTTAGCCATAGGCCGAGAAGTGGCGTACAACTCAATATTTTCATCTTAGCCGTAGGCCGAGAAGCGATGAACATTTTCATTTTCGCCATAGGCCGGGAAGCGATGTACATTTCCATCTTAGCCATATGTCGAGGAGCGACGAACATGTTCATCCTAGCCATAGGCCGACAAGCGATGTACATTTTCATCTTAGCCATAGGCCGAGAAGTAGTGTACAGCTCAACAATTTCATCTTAGCCATAGGCCGAGAAGTGGCATACAACTCAATATTTTCATCTTAGCCGTAGGCCGAGAAGCGATGAACATTTTCATTTTCGCCATAGGCCGGGAAGCGATGTACAATTCAGCACTTTGATCTTAGCCATAGGCCGGGAAGTGATGCACAATTCAGCACTTTCATCTTAGCCAGAGGCCGAGAAGTGGTGAACATTTTGATCTTAGCCATAGGCCCAGAAGTGGTGTACAACTCAACATTTTCATCTTAGCCATAGGCCGAGAAGTGATGGACATTTCTATCTTAGCTATAGGCCGAGAAGCAATGTACATTTTCATCTTAGCCATAGGCCGAGAAGTGATGGACAATTCAGCACTTTCATCTTAGCCATAGGCCGAGAAGCAATGTACATTTTCATCTTAGCCATAGGCCGAGAAGTGGTGTACAGCTCAACAATTTCATCTTAGCCATAGGCCGAGAAGTGGTGTACAACTCAACATTTTCATCTTAGCCATAGGCCGAGAAGTGATGTACAATTCAGCACTTTCATCTTAGCCATAGGCCGAGAAGCGATGTACATTTCCATCTTAGCCATAGGCCGAGAAGCGATGTACATTTCCATCTTAGCCATAGGCCGAGAAGTAATGTACATTTTCATCTTAGCCATAGGCCGAGAAGTGGCGTACAACTCAATATTTTTATCTTAGCCATAGGCCGAGAAGCGATGAACATTTTCATTTTCGTCATAGGCCGGGAAGCGATGTACATTTCCATCTTAGCCATATGGCGAGGAGCGACGAACATGTTCATCCTAGCCATAGGCCGACAAGCGATGTACATTTTCATCTTAGCCATAGGCCGAGAAGTGGTGTACAGCTCAACAATTTCATCTTAGCCATAGGCCGAGAAGTGGCGTACAACTCAATATTTTCATCTTAGCCGTAGGCCGAGAAGCGATGAACATTTTCATTTTCGCCATAGGCCGGGAAGCGATGTACAATTCAGCACTTCGATCTTAGCCATAGGCCGAGAAGCGGTGTACATTTCCATCTTAGCCATAGGCCGAGAAGCGATGTACATTTCCATCTTAGCCATAGGCCGAGAAGCAATGTACATTTTCATCTTAGCCATAGGCCGAGAAGTGGTGTACAGCTCAACAATTTCATCTTAGCCATAGGCCGAGAAGTGGTGTACAACTCAACATTTTCATCTTAGCCATAGGCCGAGAAGTGATGGACAATTCAGCACTTTCATCTTAGCCATAGGCCGAGAAGCGATGTACATTTCCATCTTAGCCATAGGCCGAGAAGCGATGTACATTTCCATCTTAGCCATAGGCCGAGAAGCAATGTACATTTTCATCTTAGCCATAGGCCCAGAAGTGGTGTACAACTCAACATTTTCATCTTAGCCATAGGCCGAGAAGTGATGGACAATTCAGCACTTTCATCTTAGCCATAGGCCGAGAAGCGATGTACATTTTCATCTTAGCCATAGGCCGAGAAGTGGTGTACAGCTCAACAATTTCATCTTAGCCATAGGCCGAGAAGTGGCGTACAACTCAATATTTTTATCTTAGCCGTAGGCCGAGAAGCGATGAACATTTTCATTTTCGCCATAGGCCGGGAAGCGATGTACATTTCCATCTTAGCCATATGTCGAGGAGCGACGAACATGTTCATCCTAGCCATAGGCCGACAAGCGATGTACAATTCAGCACTTTGATCTTAGCCATAGGCCGGGAAGTGATGCACAATTCAGCACTTTCATCTTAGCCAGAGGCCGAGAAGTGGTGAACATTTTCATCTTAGCCATAGGCCGAGAAGTAGTGTACAGCTCAACAATTTCATCTTAGCCATAGGCCGAGAAGTGGTGTACAACTCAACATTTTCATCTTAGCCATAGGCCGAGAAGTGATGGACAATTCAGCACTTTCATCTTAGCCATAGGCCGAGAAGCGATGTACATTTCCATCTTAGCCATAGGCCGAGAAGTGGTGCACAGCTCAACAATTTCATTCTAGCCATAGGCCGAGAAGTGGTGTACAACTCAACATTTTCATCTTAGCCATAGGCCGAGAAGTGATGTACAATTCAGCACTTTCATCTTAGCCATAGGCCGAGAAGCGATGTACATTTCCATCTTAGCCATAGGCCGAGAAGCGATGTACATTTCCATCTTAGCCATAGGCCGAGAAGTGGTGTACAGCTCAACAATTTCATCTTAGCCATAGGCCGAGAAGTGGTGTACAGCTCAACAATTTCATCTTAGCCATAGGCCGAGAAGTGGCGTACAACTCAATATTTTTATCTTAGCCGTAGGCCGAGAAGCGATGAACATTTTCATTTTCGCCATAGGCCGGGAAGCGATGTACATTTCCATCTTAGTCATATGTCGAGGAGCGACGAACATGTTCATCCTAGCCATAGGCCGACAAGCGATGTACAATTCAGCACTTTGATCTTAGCCATAGGCCGGGAAGTGATGCACAATTCAGCACTTTCATCTTAGCCAGAGGCCGAGAAGTGGTGAACATTTTCATCTTAGCCATAGGCCGAGAAGTAGTGTACAGCTCAACAATTTCATCTTAGCCATAGGCCGAGAAGTGGTGTACAACTCAACATTTTCATCTTAGCCATAGGCCGAGAAGTGATGGACAATTCAGCACTTTCATCTTAGCCATAGGCCGAGAAGCGATGTACATTTCCATCTTAGCCATAGGCCGAGAAACGATGTACATTTCCATCTTAGCCATAGGCCGAGAAGCAATGTACATTTTCATCTTAGCCATAGGCCGAGAAGTGGTGTACAGCTCAACAATTCCATCTTAGCCATAGGCCGAGAAGTGGTGTACAACTCAACATTTTCATCTTAGCCATAGGCCGAGAAGTGATGTACAATTCAGCACTTTCATCTTAGCCATAGGCCGAGAAGCGATGTACATTTCCATCTTAGCCATAGGCCGAGAAGTGGTGTACAGCTCAACAATTTCATCTTAGCCATAGGCCGAGAAGTGGTGTACAGCTCAACAATTTAATCTTAGCCATAGGCCGAGAAGTGGTGTACAACTCAACATTTTCATCTTAGCCATAGGCCGAGAAGTGATGGACAATTCAGCACTTTCATCTTAGCCATAGGCCGAGAAGCGATGTACATTTTCATCTTAGCCATAGGCCGAGAAGTGGTGTACAGCTCAACAATTTCATCTTAGCCATAGGCCGAGAAGTGGCGTACAACTCAATATTTTCATCTTAGCCGTAGGCCGAGAAGCGATGAACATTTTCATTTTCGCCATAGGCCGGGAAGCGATGTACATTTCCATCTTAGCCATATGTCGAGGAGCGACGAACATGTTCATCCTAGCCATAGGCCGACAAGCGATGTACATTTTCATCTTAGCCATAGGCCGAGAAGTAGTGTACAGCTCAACAATTTCATCTTAGCCATAGGCCGAGAAGTGGCATACAACTCAATATTTTCATCTTAGCCGTAGGCCGAGAAGCGATGAACATTTTCATTTTCGCCATAGGCCGGGAAGCGATGTACAATTCAGCACTTTGATCTTAGCCATAGGCCGGGAAGTGATGCACAATTCAGCACTTTCATCTTAGCCAGAGGCCGAGAAGTGGTGAACATTTTGATCTTAGCCATAGGCCCAGAAGTGGTGTACAACTCAACATTTTCATCTTAGCCATAGGCCGAGAAGTGATGGACATTCCTATCTTAGCTATAGGCCGAGAAGCAATGTACATTTTCATCTTAGCCATAGGCCGAGAAGTGATGGACAATTCAGCACTTTCATCTTAGCCATAGGCCGAGAAGCAATGTACATTTTCATCTTAGCCATAGGCCGAGAAGTGGTGTACAGCTCAACAATTTCATCTTAGCCATAGGCCGAGAAGTGGTGTACAACTCAACATTTTCATCTTAGCCATAGGCCGAGAAGTGATTTACAATTCAGCACTTTCATCTTAGCCATAGGCCGAGAAGCGATGTACATTTCCATCTTAGCCATAGGCCGAGAAGCGATGTACATTTCCATCTTAGCCATAGGCCGAGAAGTAATGTACATTTTCATCTTAGCCATAGGCCGAGAAGTGGCGTACAACTCAATATTTTGATCTTAGCCATAGGCCGAGAAGCGATGAACATTTTCATTTTCGCCATAGGCCGGGAAGCGATGTACATTTCCATCTTAGCCATATGTCGGGGAGCGACGAACATGTTCATCCTAGCCATAGGCCGACAAGCGATGTACATTTTCATCTTAGCCATAGGCCGAGAAGTGGTGTACAGCTCAACAATTTCATCTTAGCCATAGGCCGAGAAGTGGCGTACAACTCAATATTTTCATCTTAGCCGTAGGCCGAGAAGCGATAAACATTTTCATTTTCGCCATAGGCCGGGAAGCGATGTACAATTCAGCACTTTGATCTTAGCCATAGGCCGGGAAGTGATGCACAATTCAGCACTTTCATCTTAGCCAGAGGCCGAGAAGTGGTGAACATTTCGATCTTAGCCATAGGCCCAGAAGTGGTGTACAACTCAACATTTTCATCTTAGCCATAGGCCGAGAAGCGATGTACATTTTCATCTTAGCCATAGGCCGAGAAGTGATGGACAATTCAGCACTTTCATCTTAGCCATAGGCCGAGAAGCGATGTACATTTCCATCTTAGCCATAGGCCGAGAAGCGATGTACATTTCCATCTTAGCCATAGGCCGAGAAGCAATGTACATTTTCATCTTAGCCATAGGCCGAGAAGTGGCGTACAACTCAATATTTTCATCTTAGCCGTAGGCCGAGAAGCGATGAACATTTTCATTTTCGCCATAGGCCGGGAAGCGATGTACATTTCCATCTTAGCCATAGGGCGAGAAGCGATGTACATTTCCATCTTAGCCATAGGCCGAGAAGCAATGTACATTTTCATCTTAGCCATAGGCCGAGAAGTGGTGTACAGCTCAACAATTTCATCTTAGCCATAGACCGAGAAGTGGCGTACAACTCAATATTTTTATCTTAGCCATAGGCCGAGAAACGATGAACATTTTCATTTTCGCCATAGGCCGGGAAGCGATGTACATTTCCATCTTAGCCATATGTCGAGGAGCGACGAACATGTTCATCCTAGCCATAGGCCGACAAGCGATGAACATTTTCATCTTAGCCATAGGCCGAGAAGTGTTGTACAATTCAAGATTTTCATCTTAGTCGTAGGCCGAGAAGTTGTGCCATTTAATATTCCATCTTAGCCATAGACCGACAAGCGGAGTACTGCCCAAGACTTTTATCTTAGCCATAGGCCGAGAAGCGATGTACATTTTCATCTTAGCCATAGGCCTAGAAGTGATGTACAACTCAACATTTTCATGTATGCCACAGACCGAGAAGCGATGTACAACCTAACACTTTGAGAACCGTGCGGGACTCTTTTGCCTCCAGTGCGGTTTTCAGTTGCCGCAGTTTGGTTCTTCTCCTGCCGCGTATTTCTCCTGGCAACGATATTCTAGTTGTTCGGCAAGGATACCAACGCTCTCCAAGACGTTGGGTACATAGGATACAGTAAATAGTAATTTCGTCCCCGGCAGCTTCTCTGCGCGCCATGTTTCGTTGACTTATATAATAAAGTAGGTAACAAATTACGTAAAAGAGAGACTATATTATTTAATGTTTTCGCAAGTGAAATGGAAGCACGGAAACTCGGGCTGATAGACAGGAAAGAAATGAAGAAAATAAATAAAGTGCGTTAACGAGAGCGGAAGGACGGAGTGGGCACCAGGTAAAATACTTCTGTTTCGCCAGATGCTGATTCACGGCTGTTAGGAGTGTGCTGCATTATTCAGTACAAACGACTAAGGCAGAGACTGAGAAATCTACGGTACCACGTACTTTCGACTTTAAATATGACCTTACCGCTCAGATTTTCCGCTGCTGGGAAAGTATAATATTCCGTCGGCTCGGTACCAGTAGAAATTTCGATGTCGGCATATATTCGTGAGGTTGTCCAAGCCCGTTCTGTACTCTTCTGAGGAGTTCTGAGGTGGGCCGCCGTGGACCTTACATATACAGCATCCGGATCTCCTCTTTTCTTGCTCCTCTTCTTCTCTCACGGAAGAGAATAGAGAACCAACGGTGGAGAAACCGGGAAACGAATAAAGTGTTCGCGTTGCGAATTTCCTCTTCCTACTTTTCTTGCCGCGGTCTCGGGGCATAAAGCGGCTGCGAGAGAGCCGCCACGAGGGAAAAATTAGAAGGAATATCTCGGATGAAATCCGCACGCGTCGTATATACTCTGCACGGGAGCTCTTTCGGGCCGAGTGACTGCATGAGCTTGAAAGCTCGACTTCTCACCCCGGTGGAGTGTAGTAGTACGTATTATACGTTACGTACGAGAGACACTGTGAAAGTGCCTCGCTCGGTACGGTTAAAGTGACGCAGTACAGTAGTTTCTGCGGGAGCGCATACACCGCAGTGCGAATTTTTCTTATGACGGAAGATAAGAAAAACGATGTTCGGTCGTGATATAATACATCCGGCACGTTGACGCTTCAAGGCCATCCCCGGGACGCACTGTGCAATCGATAAAACTTTGCGGGCCGATTTCTCGATATTCGCAGTCAACGTTTCTGGCACGATTATTACCGAAATCGGAGAGAAGAAGCATGATTTTTTTATTTCAGCACTTTTTCATAAAAATAATATGTTTACATGACATATTCGCATTACTGTTTCGGGGGAGTGGCTTGCTCGTGGATTAATTTTATTGCGAGAAAAATCTGTCGAACGGTAAAAATACCCAAGCGTGCGCGAGTGCATACGAAAGTCCGGGAAGAGACAATGGGGAGTGAAAGAAAAGCAGAGTTCCGTACGAAAATCAGGTATGCGCTCTGTGCACCCCTAGTGGGGTCGTTTCGATAAAGTTCCGATCGTAAATTCTGCGGATCGTGGAATATCGAGCGAGAAAGAGGAAGGTAGTTCGCTGAAGCGAGAGTATACACGCGAAGTATAAAGAAAGTGAGAGACGGTTACACGAGGAGGAAGAGCAAAGGCGAGTGGATATAAGGAGGTACTTGCGTAACGTCTGTGAAGGTGCAACTGCAACGTCCATCCCGTTCGTTCGTCACATTTATACGCTGAAAAGCTCGACGCAGTCTCTCTATTCACACATGTCGCACGCAAGATATAACCATTCTCTATAGCGTTACACTTTGAAGCCATGGAAAAATCCCCGTCCGTTACGCGTATGTCTCCTTGCCTTTTCTATTTGCAGTTTCCTCATTCGGTTTTTTTTAAATTTTTTACGATCGACGGAATAACCCGAATGCTGCACGATCGTCGTTGCTCCTTGCGACCATAATTTCGTTAAATTCGACGCTCCTTCGTTGTTTCGCCGGCAACGAGGGACGCCCGGAGCGTTTTCTTCGTGGACCGCGTGTAGGACTTTCGTTAAGAAGTTTTTTGAACGAAAAAAAAAGTTCCGGCTCGACGAGGTAGCCTGGCAAAAGGTAGAAAGAAAGTGGAAACCGAGGTAGACTGTTCGTCTATCCAGTTCTTATTCGGGCACAGAACCTTTCCCCGCCAAGATGAACATCAGCTGTGCAGTCTGCAGTAAAGAGAAGACAAACAAAAAGGAGTCTCCTTCCTCGGTCGAAGAGGAGATGAACAAAAAAAATAGAAAAAAACAAGAACGACCAGGATGGAGAATAGAGTCCGGAGAGTCGAGAGGAACGCTGCGACTCTTGAATTCCTTACACATTTTTTTATTTCCTTCAATGCCCAACCTCACTGACGGGATCTCTCGCAATCATCGAGGCGCGATAGAAAAATGGGCAGGGTAGAGAAGAAGAAGATGAAGAAGAAGAAAAGGAAGATAAAGGTGCGCCAAGAAAGGGGTTGAGCTCGAAGAAGAAAATAAAAATAGAGGAAAAGTCATGCGATATGATGGATATCGATGTTCCACGAATTCTCGGGAGGTTATAACGATGCTTCGTACAGTTGAGCGTGCAATTTTTCAGCCCCTCACGCTGGGCCTTCGCCGCACACGACGATTAACGACGAGACGAAGGATCGAAAAAGAAATAGGAAGTAACAGCGGAACGATAAGCGGAGGTGGAGGATCACTTCCGGTCGCCGCGCCTTGAAGTCGCATTATTCCTCTTTTGAAGCGCCCCCCTCTTTCTACGTCAGAGAGAGAGGAGCAAAACGAAACGCTGGAACAAGAAGTATTATTTTTACCAATTCTCCTCGCGGAAGACGATATAAATAATATTCATGAATGGATAACACGGTTCCCGTTTTGGTCCATGGTTCAATTTGACCCCGCCATGCCCTATACAATGTACAGACACGTTACTTTCTTCCCTTCTCGAAGTCGTTACCTCCGGGACGAGTGTTCCGGTGCACGGAGGCACAAGCGAGGATATTTCATCTTCAAAACTGACTTAGCCTTCGCCCCTCTCGCCCCCCGCTTTCATCCCTCGTCCACTTGACGCGCTCACTTTTTTGCCTCCCCTCTGTCACTCCCACGATCCGGTCGGTCTTGTCGTTTCTTTCGCTTCTTTTTTTCCTGTCTCTCTTCTGGTTCTCATTCCATTCGACGTCGTAATGGGGGAAACTCCGGGGCTGTACGTGTGGAGAGCGTCGCGTCGAGTCGAGTCTCGCGACCAATCAACGAACTGGTGAGCCAGTCGGAGAGACCGGCTGGGGCGGGGGGGGGGGGGAGGGGTTGATCAATTAGAAAAGTTAAATTACTTCCTGAAATTAATTATTTACTAATCCTAGGCTTCGTCTCCTAGACGCGCCCGGGCTCACAGCTCCCCCCCCCCCCCCCCCCTTCCGCAGTCCGTATTCCTAAGTGCTGTATGCACTGAAGTAGGGATACTTTGCGAGACCCCCGACTGCGATACATCCAGCGTACTGAGATTTCGATTCGAAACTTTTTTTCGTGTCGATAATCCAAGTCCGTGCACGAAAAGATTTAACGATATAAAATACGAGTTCCAGGTTGGAGAGTTTCCTGTCAAGTTCGCGATAGCACGATATATTTCATCGGGGTACCGCGATACGGAAACGTCCTCTTCCACCAGGGGAGTTGGGAACAAAGTAAAAAAAACGCATGTACTTCGGAAGATACCGAAGATCAGTGGAGCACCTATTCCTTTTCAAGTGTCTCAAACCTTTGGGGAACTGTGTTTCAGTTCGTCCTTTTGAATGTTCCATCGGAGCGAGAGAAGTAGACATTGAAGTGATCTCGCGCTAGTTTATTCATGAGGAACGGAGTAAGATACGACATACAGCGAGTCGACACTTGAAATCGAAAGCGATAGGTCGATTGGCCAATGCGAGGAATCGCGGAAGCGTATACACAGATTCTTCGACGTTTCACCGGAGAGACCCGGAATTCTCGAGTACATACTCGCAAAAACATTCCGGCGAGTGCCAGACCGGAGAGAAATTTTCGGAAACAGCGAAAGATCAGCCGATAGAGGCCCGCGCACGCTTCAACGTTAAGGGGAATCCCCTTAACGTTGAAATCCTAGCGTCGACCCGTTTGTGCCCCGGTGTACCTTCGTGAAAGTGAACCGCAGGTAGGTTGTTCCTCGTTGAACAGTTCAGTGAGTCCGAAGCTTTGCCAGAAGCTTTCGTTGCCTCGCTCTCCGGAGAGTTTTAAGGGCCAAACTTTGGGATCGCGGTCGAACATCGTTAGGAGAAACTCGTCGGTCCATCAGCGACCGCAGGGACGAGCTTTCGTAATCTTGGAGGTGGACACTCGAGCTCGCGGGCGGAACAGTATCCCCTGCACCGGCCTGAGAGTGCACATCGCGCTCAGATTTCGGACCCGAGACCGAGTTCTCGAGTTCGCCACTGCATCTCCTTCCACTCCTGTTATGTCGTTTATTCAAGCCTCCGACCTCTCTGCCGAAAGAAGGATTCGATTGTATTTCATCGTTTTGTCGGGTCGGACAAGGTGAACCAAAATTGGAGCGAAGGGATTTCAGGAATCTGATATTTTATTATATTTTGTTACTAAGGTCAGTCAGTGAGGAAAACTGTAATGCACTTTTTCAAGGTTGGTACATTTTTCTGACCAAGATTAAATCATCAGAGTCTAGTTAATCGCTAGATGAAGACGATAATCATTTGCGTTTAGCCCAAAATGTTTACGACCCATAAAAAAAAAATTGTTATGGCTTTTGTTACCGACTGAGTTTGCTTCACGTCGACTTGAATATAAGCTTGGGTGCCCTCATTCATCCATTTCTGTCGCTGGCTATATTCGAGGGAATTCCAAATGCACTTGAGACGTATCGCGCTCTTTTATCCACTTTCCTGTGTTCCTTACATCACACGTTTATGTCACCGCTTGCATTCGAGATACGTTTCACAGAGAAATAACAAATTTTCTCTGTAACATCACTTCCGGTTTGAAAATCTCACTTTTAAACGGGACGTAACGACATGCAGACAAATTTGCAAGATTTCGCTGTGACCTCACTGCCAGTTTGAAAGTGAGATTTTCAAACCAGATGTGAGGTTGCAGAGAAACGTTTCGCTGAAATCTTTTTCGAATGCAGCCAGTGACAAAAACATGAATTGAGGAACACATGAAAGTGGGAAAAAGAACATGTGTGATCTCAGATGTATTAGAATTAATCTCGAATGTAGCCAACGGCGGAAACGGATGAACTGCGGAACACACGGGAGACCTTGACTCTGTTTCTCTCAAGGTTGTCGTGAGTTAACCCCGTTTTCTATAAATAGCGAAAGAATCGGGAGTAACTTTAGTTCGGCTTGTGCTACCAGCAGCTTTGCCTTTCAGCTTTCCATAGCGAAATTTCAGTCTAACTTTTGGATATCGATTCCCTCTCAGGCTATAACAACTAAGGAAACTGGGGAAGCCAAGAAGGATATATAGTTCATTCGAGACTAAGGGGGTTGCGAGAGGGACTCTTGTTGGGCGTGATGTCTCAAACTTCGTTAAGATGTTGGCTGTCGGCTGGAGAGCAACTCGCCGGGTTTATACTCTCCGGACATCACGAAGTTAAGATATATAGCCGCATGCTGTTGAGGTTATACTGAAATTCACGTTACTCGGTGGTTTGCCGGTAATGGCCAGGCGTCTCGCATTCTCGTTTCTCCAGCAGTAAGCCACCGTATACCGGCAGGACCGACCTCCGATCCCGTTACGTAGAGCTCTTCGAGGACCTTCAGCCCTGCCGTTACATGCATTCGCGCGATTCTCCGTTGGGAATCCACGAATCGCATCGGTCCGAAACCACATTTACCCGGTATCCCCCGGCGAATCGGTAACCGTCAGTTTGCTGTTAGACGTCAAGGTAATCTAGCTTCCACCATCGGAAGTGTAGGATAGTTGCGGGATTTTCTAGAGCTTTCAGAAATTATATCTCCATTGAAACACCATCGGCGCTAGTTCGGTGGACATTTACCCTCTGCTTTGATCGCATGACAAGTGTTGAAAGCCGTTAATATCTGACACTGGCCGGTGAAAATCTCCTAAGAACTGAAACTTAATCTGCACTGACTTCTGTCAGCCCAGATTAAGGAAGACTAAGAGTTGCTATCTAGTTACCGATCACCGATTTGGCCGTCTGGAATCACCTATCGTAGGAACAATTTCGGCAGATATTATAACATCGAGGTACAATCTGGGGAGTTCGTAGCTTTGGAGCTAACCCTCTGAATTCATGAATTTTGGGTAAAACTGTAGGAATATCGACATGCCAGATGCGCCGCGAGTTAAACGACCTGTTGTGCTGGAAAATCGCACGCGACTCGCCACGTGGGAATAAACGTCACGTTCTCCACCGCGTGTAATACCTAGACCATTGCGTTCAGCCGACGGGAACCCTTGAGTATCCTGTGGTAGGGTGTAGCTGAGAGAAGACCCGATAAACAGTGAGCCCTGCAGCGCAGGGAATATCAAGTAGCGTATAAAGCGGGTGAGAGCCAGTGGCGCACAGACGGACTGATTCAAGGAGGCAAATACGTGAATTTCCTTGGCTTGTGTGTATCTACGTATACATTCATACACTGTACTGCAGTAGACACGATTCTGTATGGCGTGGAAAATCGATGCGCATAGCACGGAGGGATCAATTTCCGTTCCATCTTGTCCCACCTCATGGTCCCATTATTCTCTTGCTATTTCGTCGAAATATAATAAAAACAATTGCATCGAAGGGTTTCCTAGACTTTCCGTACAACTCACGTACAACGGTATGTTGAACAACGACAAACATTCCCGCGAGTGTCGAGCCATGGCGCTCGACACGAATTTTTCTGGGAGAATGAAACGAAGTAAAAGTCGTATAGAGGAAACGGTTACACGGGGCAAAACGGGGAAGCCCAGAAATAAAAGCCTTTGGAGTGTGTCCGAAGTTCCGAATGAACTGTTTACCAACAAAACCATTAAATTCTTAATAATTATCTACGGTCCGTGGCAAAGTGGGGTAACTCTCGAATCGTATGCTGTACGAGCGTTGTATCTAGTCTCCGTTTCAGCAGTCTCTCGATATTCCGATGAACTTTCGCAGGAACTTTTCGGTTATCCCATTTTGCCCCGTGCGCTGCAGTTTGCAGTGTCCTCATTTAGCCCCGGTCACCCGTATGCTGTACCGGCGAATCCCACGCATCGAGAGTTTGGTGCACACATTTCTCGTCACTGCGCACAGTGGATACCGGAAGACCGCGCATTGAGAGAGAATAGGCGACGAATGCAATTCGCGTGCTCCGTTCTCCTGTGGGCTTTCCCACCCACAGGTTTCCGTTCTTCCATGTATCTTTCCACGATTGTGGGATACGTGTGACCCTGGCGCTCTGCCCTCCGCGTATTTGCATTCGCTACCAGACCCGGCGGTCTACTTGTACTTGTTGTATATACGCGGGAGCGAATTCGAAGACCAGAATCGTAGCAGAGGCTCCGAGTACACCGTTGATATATTGCGAGGCCCGCCGGCAACCAAAGAGGTTCCCCTGGCGCTCAGCCCGCAGGCTATTCCGTGTATGCGAAATGGTAAAGGGTTCGAAGGCCGCAAAAGTCTTCCGTTAGCTCTACAGTCGCGTATGTACCTACAACGATATCCGCGGAGTATTCCGTCGGTCTGCGCGGTTGGCGCCGACTCTCGCAGTCCACCACCCTTTACAACCGCAGCCGGGGAGACCGAACGACGGTACGGTGGATATCGTCGGTTCGCTAGCTTGTTCACTTTCCCACAAGCAGCAATGTGGAAAACCCTCGAGGCTTTTGTACTGTATATATACTGTATATATAGGTATATATGTACACACATAAGCTCTACCCTCATACCCTTTATAACTCTTTCCGACTCTACCTTCCGACATTGGAAAAATGTTGCCGCTGCTCTATGTGACGAGGGAAGGCAGACAACCTGCGGAAAATTCGTTCACCTGTAAGGGAATCTTTTATTTTTCATGGTGAAAAGGGATGCGAACAGGAAAGTGTAGATCACGAATGTTCGTTCGCCATCCCGGTATCGGAGGAACATTTTTCGACCTGCCGGTTATTGGAAATCGTCGAGGGATATCGTCGAGTTGCGCAGCAAAGATTTTTGAACATTTTGCAAAAATTGCAAACTTTCGCCGACGAGAAATGTTTGTGTCGCGAATGTAGTACAAACCGTATTTTATCATCTGTGGAAAAATCGTTAAAATGTAAAGTAAATTGTTCATTGGAGGGCGAGGGTTAGGAGAAAGTGGGAGAGCGCAAGTTCCCTTCGTGTAGTCGCAAGACTGTCGAAGACATCCCTCCATCCGGGTCCAGGTTCCTTCCCCCTTCTTGTACCTATAGACAGGGTTCTTCTTCGAGTCGAATCCTCGGGGCGATATCCAGAGAAACTCCGTATTCTCGATATAGCCAAAGATTTGAAAACATATCGGTCAATTTATGATCCATACCGTCCGTACCGTATATGTATATATTAGGTATTTATGGCGCCGACACGCTATATATCAGTTTATTGTCTTACCTAGAGCCCCACCCGGCGATGCCGTAGGATAAATTGGGAGAGCTTTTTTTTGTCGACTATACAAAAAAAAAAAAAACGTATAATCGTCGTGTCATGTGTGGTTAAGGTCGTAGAGTGATTGACGAGAGAATTGGCTGAGGATTCGAGTGAGAAAAATAGACGGCGAGATAATAATAATATACAACAATGGGAATCGCAGAGGTGACGAGCTGGTTACTGTGGAGGGGGCTGAGGGAGTTGAAAAAGTGAGAGTTTATAACAACGGGAATAAAATACGACAAATGAGGAATTAAAACGAGTGTCAAAGATGTTGGAGAACGAGCGACAGATTGGTCGCTTCAGCATACACAATGTAATATATAGTAATCAATATACGGTACAGTATATTGTATCACCTGTAAAGAAATTGAGAATATCTTTTTTTTTTGTTATAGTATGCGTTCTCTCATGCAAGCGTGTGCTTTTTCTCTTTCGTGATTCGATCCATGCAATTCATTGGTGCACGAGCTAACACATTGGATCACCCAATGAATATAATATAGTAGCGATAGTTATAGTATTTTCGTGTTACATACTATCAATATATATACCATACTATATTCGTGTTCCACAGGTCATTCCGAGATGTGAGTCATGATGGAGTGATATATGGATGAAAACTGATTGGGCGAAACGCCGCGCCGCGCGAATAAACGAGCGTGAAATCCGATCCGATACAGGATACAAAAAAAAAAGAAACCAGTGAAATATCATGGATAAACATTGACATCTCGATTAAAACGATTGCAAAATTAATGAAAAACCATAAAGATGTACGAAAGCGTACAAAATACGTAATTGACAAAAAGTGACAAAGGGGTGTGTGAAATATAAAAGCTCTTGTTATATTCCGACTCTTAACATTATTGCAACGGACTACGGTCATGTTTTTAATCCACCAAGTCCGAAGCCGCTTTCCTGTAGTGAAACATAATTTTTTTTAGCTCGACACTTTTCTGAATCGGAAGCCTTTGAGCAATTCACTTTTTCATGCTAACACCAAACTGTTGGACGATACCTCGGAGCATCTGAATATTTTTCATTGTGAAACACGGCTGCTGATCTCTCTCTCTCGAGACCGGATGTACGCCCGACTCGCGGATATATAGCATGAGATGATAGCGAAGTGATATGATGACAGGCGTGCATGTGCATCGTGGCGTTCAGTGGTCCAGTCTCTTTTTATTTTTCTTCGTTATATTTATCTATATATATTTTTTTTTCACCTACATTCATCATCATGTATATACTATATGAGCGAGATAAAAATTGCGTTGAGAGATTAATATTTATTGCATCTCATCCTGCGTTTATAGCTGACTAACTTAAACGTTAGTTTTTCCTAATTCTCATCTTTGACATACGATATTCGTATAGTATATTATTTATAGACTGGGTGGGTGAGTCATACCTATCCATTCGCTAAAAGAAGTGAACGGTGTCCGGGCAGTCGGTCGTGTATCATCGCCAAAATAAGAATAAAAAAAAAAAAAAAAGAAAGAACCAACAGAAAAATCGAAAAACGATTTTACAATATCGCAGAAGGATTTTGGAAAAGATTCAGGACCGAATGCCTCGAAGCCCGCGTGAGGGGGGCGGGGGGGTTTCAGGTGTGGGTGTTCTCGGGAATTGGTGCGTTTCGCTCGTCTCTAGAAGCTAATTGGTCGCGTGATTCATATATACATAGATATATAATAATAATAGCCAATCAAAGTGCGTGACGTTGGTGAAGAGGTTATACGGCCCGGGGCCAGCAGTAGTCACAGCGCGAGCCAGAGAGTCCGTAGTTACTTTATCTCCTCGTTCATTAACAATTTATCTTTAAATCTCTCGCTCTCTCGATCTCGTCGTTTTTTTTTTATTTGACATTATTATGTTTTTTTTTTTTTTAAATATGCTTGCGCAGCAGCCGTTCAGCAGCAGCATTAGCAGCGGCAGCAGCGAGTAATAGTGCGGAAGTGAATTTTTTTTGAGATGGAGAGAGAGAGAAAAAGATAAAAAGTTTGTGTTTTTTTTTTTTTTTCAGCATAGTACTCTCGCTCTCTCGCTCTCGATAAAGCTGGTGGTGGTTGGATACTCCCTTTTAGAGCAAGGCTTACCAGGTGGGACTCTGGGCTGGTGAAGGTGACCATGGCGCCGTGTAGTCGCCGCGCGTTCACTGTCGCAGATGCCTTCTTTAACGGCGCGGTCACCGTGTGTGTGTGTCATCCATTATCGAGCGCACAGACAATGATTTAGATCTTTGTTTAGAAATAATTATCTTTCACACAATCTCTCTCTCTCTCTCTCTCTCTCTATAGGCACATTCACACACGAAGTTCGGAAACGTCTTAATTTTATTCATACTCTTTTTTTTTTCGTTATATGTATTATATATCCGATAAGCGGCTTATCGCATCGAACACACACACACACACACACACACACACACAGACACATTCTCTACGTATCTCTCATCGAGAGTAATCGGTTATTCGCTAATAATAGGATACAACTATAGATAACCGAAGGTTTGTGGCGAGTATTGTATTTCCAGTATGGGGTTGTCGGGTGATTGTAAATTCTCTAGTTTATACTTAAATGTAATGTAATTGGTCATTCGAGGATCGTTCGTGTTGTATAGCAGATTGCAATGTGCTATTTTAGTCGTCGCACGAGCGAATTGGTAGAAAGGGATTTGTGTAGCGGTGGAAACGAGTATATGAGGGGGGGGGGGGGGAGGGGATGAGCATGCCGGGACATTCGACGACGAGGGTAAAATCCGTGCAAATCCCTCTCGTAACGCGAACAATACGTCGCGCTTTATCGGTCCGCAGTCTCACCAATGCTACTCTCTCTATTCTTGTCGGAAAGCTTAATACCTGCAGACTGACGTCTATTATGCGATAGAGAATGAATTTATGAACGTGTTTACGGAAACCCGAGGCCATGGGGCAGGGAGATAGTTTATCCTCGAAATTGTCGAAGACCGAATGCGACAATCGAAAACGCGAGCCTTCCTATGGTGTCAGTGACGAGGCTCGAACGTTCACTCGTCAGATATAAATGATTTTCTGTGTTAAGGACACAATGCCATAGTACAATTCATTCTTCGCTACGTATAGTATATTAGCCAATTAAACTATCTATAAAAGACTTTAAAAATTCAACATTCTTAAATGTAACGTAAAAGCAAATTCTTCACTTGTCCGTCTGTTCATGCGTCTCGACTCAGATTACATTTTTTTTTTTTTACTTCGGCTGATATTTTTTAGGAGATCTTGTCGCAGAAATATTGTATGAACAAAAGTGAGTGCAATTGCACATCCGATTTAAATATCCGACGGTAACTTATTTGACGAACATAAAAAAAAAAACAGAAGAATTTGATCAATGAAATAATAATTCATATCGCTTCCTCATAAAAGTCGAAAATCGAAAGTCTCATATCGCTTTCTCATAAAAGTTGAAAATTTAAATTTTCATATCGCTTTCTCATAATGTTCCTCTATGAGGGAGACAAAAATATAGAAAATGCTTTCTTATAGAATAAACTTTGCGTGTAAAGGAACATTATGAGATAACGATATGAAAATGTCAATTTTCAATTTTTTTTTTCACTTGTCGTGACTTTCAGATTCCACCGCCGAACCAAAATGATTTTATAACCCTTTCGCAGAATACGTACTCGTTTCTATTGTAGATTTTCATTCGTGCACCAATCTTTTACCGAATTTATTTAGCAATTTATGCGCAATTCAATTGAATTTTAATTGGATGTTTGAATATTCTTTTGGCGTCGTATAATACCAGTGGCCTCAAAAGTATCAGCCACCAATTGCGTTGCAATAGATCGTCGAAATTCGATTATTCGATATCGGAAAGCTTTTCAAGTGGCGATTTAATATTTTTACAGTGTTTGCGGTAGAGTTCGCCATACGTTATATTCTCGTTTTTCTCTACTGCCTCCATGTTTTCACACAAGGATAAATAATTAATGGGGGTAAAACCGCGATGCTCGGATCCGCACGCAAATTATCTATTTGCACAGGCAGCTCATTATTACCCTCGCGGTAATGATGAGCTGCCTGAGCGAGGGTGCGAGAATCACAACATGGAAAAGAATACCAACGAACTTGTAAAATTTATCGATCAAATATAAACAAACGGAACTGTTATAATCGCAGTGCGATATTATATATATATATATATATATATATATATATATATATATATATATATATATATATATATATATATATATATATATATATATATAAAATTATTATTATTAGATATTATTTTATTGCGTTCGATGTACGCCTGTGAGTCGAACTTTCGATCTTTCTCTCTATTTACCCCAAACGTGAAAATGCAAACAATATATCTATCGAATATCCATTTCGTACAAAATCGTATTACGATTTGATGTTCCGCAAACTATCGATCGGGTCGCCGTCACACCGCAAAGGTCATTATAGAGAGCCCGTATAAACTACCACTCTTCCTTCGTTTCTCTGTTAAATTCATATCATATTCGAATCTTGTTATGTGGGCCCGATGCCAATAATAATTGATGGAAACTCGTGGGGAGGGAGATTCCCCGACCGTTTTACTCATTAACGTGTTGAACTATCGGTTATTAAACGACGCATAACAACTGACGAGAGGATTCTCGACACGATAAAATCGGAAAATGAGCCAGAATTTATCGGGGAAATCGAATGGCGCGAAAATTCGTGTTCATTATTGAGCTTAACGACGTTGTTAGTGCAAAAAAAAAACGTGGACATTCGGTCTGATTTTTCCGCGCTTGCAACATTGATATTTACCTCTTTATTGGTTTTTTTTTGGGTATATATCGCCATAGCTAATCCCTCATAGCTACTCACGCGAGTCTCGGAGTGTCCCTATGCTGCAATTCCTGCGGTTCTATGTACTGTACATACGAGAAGCACCGGTAATCTCTTCATGTGCTCTCGACCCAAGTTCTTCTAGTTCGACCGTGTCGTTACATCCAACTACGGTATTAAGGTGCGTCGTCATAAATATGAGTCGACACGTTTCCGTCACAGCTTCCGAAGTGTTTAGACACGGTGCAACGGAGTTTCATAATGCCGTGAAATTTGAACGATTTTTGTTAATCCTTCGAGTGCTAACGGGCCGAGTATTTCGGTGTCATTCTGATCGCAAAATAGCCAGGCACGATAGTGCGCAGCTTCGACTATTAAAAGTTTCTTTTTTATAAATGTACAAATCTCTTTAAAAAAAAAAAAAGTACATGCATAATCGGTAGGGATCGATTTGAAACTATGTTTACTTTAAAATTCGCTACAAAGTTGAGCACTCGAAGTGTAAAAAAAACTATACTAAACCGCATGAAAGTTTCCTATGAACCGCAATGAACCCGCGCAGCTAACTGCTGTGCACTCGTGCGAGTCACAGTTATCAACTCCTCGGTATATTTTTCAGCAACCCGGCCATTCTTCACCGTGTTTCCGTACGATAAAGTATCCGCGATTTGCGGTAAAAACTGACGTGGCCTTCCCTCATGTGAAACTTATTATAGTGCCCGAACGCAGTATACATCGTCGAGTTCACTACGCGAAGGGACGTGCGTGACGTGGAGTTGAAACAAAAACAAAAGGAATGAGCCACACTTAGCCCGACACTGGACTGTCCGCCTCTCGACTCGGCAATAAACTGCACGAGTATGCAATTGCGTTGCATACTATATGCATACACGGCACGTGCAATTGTGTGATGCGGAGGGCTCGGCGGCGTCGTGACAACGGGAAACTACGTGACTTTATAATATCGTGGTTAATCGCGCGTGAGAAAGGCTTTTCGATAAATAACCGATAAGTATCTTACCGCCGTAGTCCCCTATAGCAGGGAGAATGCGTTATGGCGAGTGAAGGCGCGAGGTCTCGCGTGATATGCCTTTCTCGCGACTCCCTACCCTCCCCCAAGAGCTATAGCTCATTGTTTTCTCAAGGGGTTGAATTGAAGTCCTGCGGAGAGTTCGCGGAACGAGAGCTCGCGACCACAACACATGCGCGAGTCTCTCTCTCTCTCTCTCTCTCTCTGTCTCGTTTTATGCAGGACATTATTATACTACAGTAGGATTGTGCCCAAAGTGCCCGCAACGATTTCTTTTTTGTTTTATAATTTCACCCTCGCGAATACCGCGCGGTAGAGTGAAGTATATTAAAATAAAATTGAAAAAAACGAGCTATTTTCATGCTGGCAAGCTGCCGTGGGCAGCTGAGAATATATTCGAACGTGCATTTGCCGTGTTGCCCCGAGGCGGGGGTTTCAGTATATTTCACGCCACGAAACGTCCGTGAGGCAACGACGCGCCGTTCGTTATTACGAAATGGGCTGCACGCTAATAATGAATATGAAATGCAATGGCAGAGAGATCCCCGGGAGTTTATTTTCGAACGAACGCGAAACAATTTTTGTCACGAGGAAAAATTTATGTACACGAGTGGGTTTATGTTACAAATTTCAATTTTGATTTTTGAGGGTGTCCGCTTGATTTTTGTGACAATGCTCGGGGGTCTGTCAAAGCACCACTCGCGCGTAATCATTGAACGCGGGCAGTGGTCGTAATAGTCTTCGAGTAAATAGATGCGAGTGACGCGCTAAATTCAACAGCAATTTACGAACCGAGTTCGTTGATGGAATTCGAAGCTTCGACGCGTTGTCCTAATTCGGTCGGAGGCGGAGTCGAACCGTGATCTGTAGCTCACTATCCGCGGCTTGAAACTAATTTAGTTCTGTACTTATACATTTGCGCCAATTGATGTTCCAATTGATTTGCCTGCATATCAAATACCGGTATTTGTGCGGTAATTTCAGGCTATACGGCGGTAAGGTGTCATTTACGCCATACACATTCTAGCCGACACTTATTTCCGTTCAAAAGTAAACTGGGCTGGAGAAACGCAGACATTTTTTTTTGTATTCGTTATGACGCCATTTCCGCTTTGAAAACTTTCATTTTTCAACCAGAAGTGACGCCATACCGGAAATACGTCACTTGCAGTTAGAAAAATCTCACTTTTCGACCGGAAGTGAGGTCATACTAGATATAGGTCACTTCCAGCATAACGTCCCTTCCGGTCGAAAAATTATATTTTTTGTCACACGTGCATGAATCGCGGCACTTTACATGGCAGTCTTGCGAGCCGAAAGTGGCTCATTGCATGCCAGTTGTGAACCTGCGGTGAAATGACGGAGTCGCGCATGCGCAGTTCGCATTTCGTTCACTTTCGTCCCTTGGGAGTTTACTTTTCACGTTTTCGTCCCTTGGGAGTTCACTTTTCACGTTTTCGTCCCTGGAGACACAACCTCGCTTTTCAGTATTCGTCTCGCGCGACCGCCATATTCCAAGTGCCGTAGATTCACGCACTTGTAACAAAAAATATGATGTGTAACGAGGGTCGAATTGGCGATCGCGACTCGTGTAATTGCAGCCCTTGCTTCGCTCGGGCCACAAACCTCACACTCGTCGCAGTCGCCAACTTTCGACCCTTGTTTCACAATATCACTATTTCAAACGGCAAATGGCGTATTTCCATCACATCTCGGAGAATCTAATTTTCTGCTCTCTAAATTCCGTAGCACATGACGAGGGCGCGAAGTGCCCGACCTACAACAACCTGCCAGTGTCTTTTTACATTGTCTATTCCGAGTATATTTTTATTCTCAAGCGCTATGCCTGTAAGCTTAAAGTATCCTAGATATAGTACAGCGTGACTCGATGTCACCCTTCATAACCATGTCATATCCGCCGGGAATGTCTCGAGATCCTGCCCGACATTATTTTTCCTCCGCGTGTACAAACTTTTATCGAAGATGAAGATGAACGGAGCCGAGAGTGGCGTAAGTCGATTGAGCTTGGTCGAAGCGTCACCGAAGACCACGGCTACCCAGTTACTCAGCAAGATTATCTTTTTCCTTCGTCTATTTTTGTTTTCTATACTTTCACCCGTCGTGGAGGATCGCGATGGGTTCGCGAATGATAAGAAAAATGGAAAGAAAGAAAAACGCTGATATAATGCAATACGTGGTGTGATTCGTTACCGATCGAAGTGAAGGTAGATAAACATTCGGTATGTCAGCAACAGTAGCTTTATTAAATCATCATTAAAAGTTTATAGAGTAGTTTAATTATGACAAATCGGAGAGGTGACCTTCCACACGGTCATTATATTGATCCAAGCGAGTTTCTCCGCCCGCTTGTCGCACCTAGTTTTTTGTTTTGCTCAACCCCATTTTCCCTCCCGTTCGGAGGGTCGTGAAATTGTTATTGAAAAAGCGCTGGAACTGAAACGATGAGAAACATTATCGAAGGAACGGGGAGATTTTTGTCTCGTTTAACACGACCGCGGCGAGCTGAAAATTCGACACGCGAAATATAAATTGCGGCATTGAACTTTATATTCATGATTGAAGGGTCTGCTGTGACTCGCATCTTTTTGAGTTAACTTCATTCTCTTGCCACCTCTGTACATAATTAACTTTATTTCGGTCAGCACTTTACTTTGACACTATCCGGAGAACGCACAGTCACGTTCTAAAAATTATTCGTAAAGTGTGATAAAAAATGAAATAATAAAAGCAAAAAAAAAACAGAAACAGAAACAACAAATTGCATCGAGAGAACGATTCAGGTATTCTGACAACGACGTTAACTGCCGAGTTATCGCCGAATGTGAATGAGGCAGAGAGAACAAGATGGGTTGTCCGAATGACCCGACGATCCTGACAACGACGTCGAGAGAACGGCCAAGTGTCCTCGAATCAACTTCGCAAACCGCGTACCCGGCGACGGCATTTCACTCAGCGTCGTTTCGTCGAGAGATGAGAGAGGAGTAACGCCAGCTCGTAAAGTTAACAGAGGCGTCGACGGTGTGCTCTACTTATGCCACGGTTTAATGGGGGCTGGCCCACCGTCGCCAGCGTTTATGTTAACGCCCCGCGGTCGAATCGAAACGGCGCGATGCCGTTATAGTGAATATAACTCGAAATAAGGGCTTCTGATATCTCGGCAGGCACCGCGAAACACGTTCAGTTGGACGGTAAACAGAAATGCAAATTAATGTAAATATTCAGAGCTGAATTTTATTAGCCCTATCTCAGATTCTTTGACTTGGTGGAAAAAGTTTACTTTACTTTAGTTCGTTTTGCGATAACGAGGCAGTGAAGATAAAAAGGTGAAAGCGAAGAAACGAATTCAATGAACAGGAGAAAGAAGAAGAAGAAATAAGGGATAGCAGACGCTTCGGTTTTCAGGAATCACGTTCGCTCGTTCCGACCCGCAGCTACACACTTGCTTCTGTAGTAGATTCTTCCGCTCGGTATGTGTATATATATATAGTACATTCACCCTTTCTTCTTTTTTTCCCTCGAAAGTACTGGCCGTAAAAGTACGACGTGTCGTAGTCGCGGAGGGCATCTTTTAATTAACCCTTCGACCTTGCTCCGCTACGGTACGTTCCTGTCCCTTTTTCCTTGTTTCCTTCCTCCCCACCCATGGGCTTCTTCAATTAACCGACTCCTTTGTATTAAACGTACGAGCCGGCTGCAACGGGAGAGCACTCGTGAGGAAACGATGTTCTCTTCGTCTCACCACTATCACAAAGGTTTCTTTACAACGATTTCTCTATATATATATATAGATAGATGCGAGTGCGAGACAATCCGTCAGCCGGAGACCATTACATTACTCTCCATACATTACATACATTACTCTCAACACTGAGAGAACGATAGAATAAAAACTACCGGTAATCCGAGAAAAATTACTATAGCTCATGGTATAGTATGCAATTGGGACGCCACCAATGGCATAAAGTTCCAGATTTCCCAACAATTTTTATCATAACATCTCCGAAAAATTCTTATAAATCCGGTACTTCTTGTCATAGGTGGCGCTCCCCAGTTCCGTACTGCTATGTGCTGTGGTAATATCTCTCAAGCGATTTGGCGTGAAAAAAAAAAGATCAATGACTCAAGTAAAATTTGCTTGCGGGCTGACAATAAAAAAAAAATGTTATTTCATTCCTACTTTCAAGACTTACAATTCCACACGGGATTGAAATGATAACAGGTGACATTGACAGTCTTGCCATCGTTGTTTCAATACAATATGGAATTGTAAGAATTGAAAGTAGAATTGAAAAAAAAACAAATTATTTGCCAGTCCGCAAGCGATTCTTTTTCCAGTGTAGTCATTTCTACTCCTTCCCTCAGTGCATAATTGATTTTATTACCAATTGGATTATCAGAAAGTTAAAACTCACAATTGAAATTGTATGTGCATTAACTAATTGATGTACAGAGGACGAAGTTATCCAAAGCGACTGACGAAGAACTTCTTGAATCTTGCAATGCTTTTAACCGTTCGAGAATTGTTGCCTTTGCATTACATTCACTTCATTCACATCGCGAGATCTCGTCGGCGTTCGAACTAACGAACAGCGGATCTCTCGTAGAAGTTTACGAGTCGCGTGACGTCCCGAGTTTTACCTAGGCCCGAGGTAATGCTCGAAAATTTCCACCAGGGATGTTTACAATCCCACACTGCTTGTCGCATTAGACTAATCCCGTGAATGTATATTCCATTGAAAGCCTCGTCTTCATCCACATTCGGGGAAACTATGAGGAGCGAGGCTTCGGATCAGCCCGGTGTTACCTGGTTTCCGTTCCACGGGCGAATCGGGTATATAGAACTCCTTCAAACTTATGCAGGTCGGATTCATGCAGATGCACAGTGGAAGCGCATCGAGCAAAAGCTGGGGGGGGGGAGGGAAACGCGAGATCTCGACGATGTTGTTGGCAATCCGATGGGAAGAACGACGGGGATACCCAAGTACATATCCCCAAGAAAGCCGGGGATGCAGGCGGGGTGCATAAGTATGGGGAGGAACGGCGGAGCGGATGAGCAGAGGAGAGAAAGGGGGGAAATGAAGGATACAGGAGCGGGAGAGACGCGAACAGGAGAGCATTGGAGTTGGCTGGGGATTCGCGGTAATTCTCGAGTCTTTGCCTAATTGGATTACCAGAGATTCCAGTGTTTTGCTTATTAAGGCATAGCACATTCTTGGTCTCTGGCAGCATATTCCTCTGCCTCCTCCGCTGTGTGCCACTTCAATCGGGCTTTTGGTCAGGTGGAACACAATAGAGGCTGGTCTAGCTAGCGAGCTTTTGTCGCCGACGTTACTCTTGACCCTCTTTTTATATTTCTTTCGTTCTCTGCGACTATAGCTTGACTATAGTGGAGGGAGTGGAGGCGAGCCTTTCGCTTCTAGCTTAACGGTTGCGCAATAGAGTTATCTGCCAAGGTAAGCGGATGTTCTTTTGTTTTTTCTTTTCATCTTTTTTTTTCATATTGCAATTGTTGTTTCGTCAACGGTTGCAAATCATTATTTAATCTAATGAGCGCTGTTGAGACGATACTTTTTTGGGAGTAACTTGAACAAGGTTCATCGTTTCCGTGGTGTAGTGGTTATCACATCCGCCTAACACGCGGAAGGTCCCCGGTTCGATCCCGGGCGGAAACATAATTTTTTTTTTTTTAATTTCGCGTATAGTTTTTTTTACGAATCATTATTTAAACTAATGAGCGGTGTTGAGACGGCACGTTTTTGGGACTAACTCGATGAATATACATCGTTTCCGTGGTGTAGTGGTTATCACATCCGCCTAACACGCGGAAGGTCCCCGGTTCGATCCCGGGCGGAAACATAATTTTTTTGTTTCGCAATTTTTTTTTTTTACATACGGTTGCCTGGGACAAAACGTAATGATACAAAGTTTTGTGATACACTCATTGGAAGACTCAGGAAGAGTGGGCTAAAATATGAACTCTGTCGACACCGCGCATGCGAAGTAGAATGGAGCGACACCGAAGTCGGGATAAATTAGAAAATGTCAATTCTCGTGTCGAAAGTGACATTGCAAGGTATTCCATTTTGCCCCGAACCGGCGACTTCCTCAAATGCGCAAAATAATTATTACGAATTTAATTAATTTTTTTAAATAAACAATTGATTAATCGCTCTGTATTCTTCCGAAGGACCTTAATTTCTGAGCCTTCCCGTTTTACCACAGTTTCCCTTATCCCAATTCACACATGTCGTTTCCGTGGTGTAGTGGTTATCACATCCGCCTAACACGCGGAAGGTCCCCGGTTCGATCCCGGGCGGAAACATATTTTTTTTTTTTTTTTCCATTCGGCCAATAAATTTTCAAGGAAGTGAAATGTAACAATCAATGGTAAATAAAAAAACAACAATAATAATAATAATAAGAGCGATATTGGCAATAACATTTTGACAAATTGTCTGATGACGATTCCGAAGTGCAATTTAAATATAGATTTTCGTTTCGATAATTTTCCAATTAACGTATTGCATAACGAAAAAACACATAGCTTTCATGGAAAGGGAGAACAATATAATCGACAAATATACGACAACGACATTTTGGTAATTCTCCTTCTTCCGCAGATTGTCAAAATTCTGCGAAAATTGACACACGAATTAACGCATTTCAAACAATCTTCGGTATCGCCTAATAATAACCTGCGAAAAAGTTGTGATGCGAAAAATTATTATCGGCAAACGATTCTCAGATTAATTTTCTTCGCTATAGTTCACTCGATGTATCGAGTTATACGCGCAGTAAATCTCAATTAAATCGAGAATACGTATATCTAATCTCGCGGTCGGTGTGTCGCTGTTCGCCCGTTTATGCTGGTAGCGTGCACCGAAATAAGCCGAGCTCGTGTGAAAATATCCGCGAAGGGCAGGAGAGCCGCGGGAATGCTGTAGCGGGCCGCCAGTAAATACGAATTAATGGGGGGTTTTTTTTTATTAATATAAATCGCCGCTGGCTCGAGCGCCGTCGAGTCTCATGTCCTGCGGTGCCAGCCACATGTCCGTTTTACACCCGTGGAAATACGCTGGCCTTGCTGTTCACCGCCAAGGAACGCGTATGACAAAAACCCATGGATCTACGCAAAAACGTGATTTGTTTATTGCAAATTTGTGAGTAATATATTCTCGTTGCAAAGCTTATCAAGGAATAATCGATCAGCCATTACTGAGAGCTACCAAGTGGAGTCAGAAATACAAAAGGAAAACGAATTGTTCCGCTTGCCGGCAAATCGTGTGAGGTGCAATGCGAACAAAGGTCAACGGCCCGAATAATTACCCTATCCCTATTACTAACCGAGATCATACACCAATCACTGTGCTAGTTGGTTGCCGCGACTAACCAACCACGTTGTTAAATATTGTGTCTCTTTATTGAACTGTTTCTGTCGCTCGCACATTCGAGACTAATCCACACGTATTTCTTATATATTTGAGACGTATCACAGACACACGTTCCTTTGCTCACTTTCCTGTGTCGCTTACACTGTAAAAGACAATTCGTAAGACTATTTAATTTATCAGTTCTGACTGGTATTGGAAGCTTTTATGCATGAAGTGGTATATTAAATTTCCTGTAGAATTCTGATGAAAATTTAACGTATCGTAAATTTAAAACTTTCGAAATACTTCACTTTTAATGACTTACTTTAATTTTACTACAAAAGGTACTTTATATCCAATAATTTACTGTAATTTCACTGTAAAAGTCCATTAATTTTTCGTGACAATTGTACATTAAATTGAATCCATCAGTTTTTAACTGCCGACTGCCCGCTGGTATAGAAATACTGGAGTTATGTGTTTCATTGAGACCTCCCGATTTTGCTATTTTCGTAGTCTCCAGTGTTTTCGCATAAAAACTTTCATACCGGTACATTAAATGTACTATTTTTTCCCAAGTGTTTTTCACACGTTATGTCACTGTCTGCATCAAAGGTACATTCCGGAGAAAAATAAAAAAAAAATCTCTGTAACGTCACCTCTCGTTTGAAAATCATAGTTTTCAACGGGAAGTAACGTCACGCGGAGAAACGTCACTTCGGGTGAAAAACCGAGATTTTTTAAATCGGTAGTGACATCACAACGAAATTAAAACAAAAAAAAATGTCTACGTGCCATCACCGCCAGTTCAAAAGTGAAAATTCCAAACCGGAAGTGACGTTAAGAGGATTTTTAAAATTGTTTGAAAGTGGGTAAAAGAACGGGTTTGATACGTCTCAAATGTATTTGGAATTCATCCCGAAAGGAGCGAGCGGCAGAAACGAATGAACTAAAGAACCCACGGGGATACGCTCCAGACGTTTTATTTTCTCTTTCCTTATATAATCAGTATCCGGTCAGTTCAACTTACACGCGAGAAGAGATCCGCCGTTTGGTCCAAGCGATGCGTTAACGTCGTTACAGCGAGGACTGCGTTTTAATTAGAGTCTCCCTTCTTTTAATACCCTCCGATTTTTTTTTCGCGGTAATGAGGGCAAGAAGGGGTTGACGAACTCTTCATATACAAACAGCACGACGCGACTGAGCCTTCCGGAGTTTTATACGTAATGTACACGGGCTAGTACTCATTGCCTGGTATGCAACCAAAGCTCCATGTGGATGATGCCGTATACCGCGTGCTATTGGGCGACCCGGCCAAGTAGTTCGTATGCGAGATGAGAGACTCTCGCGTACGCTGCATTCGCTTCGAGTTCGCGGTTCACGAGGAAAAAAAAAAAAAAAAAAAAAACAAGAAACAAAATAAAAAGTTCATCGCTGGTGAAAACGTGGTAGACGGTCTCTCGCCAGCGACTCTCCCGAGTGAGCCTCGGGAGAAAGTCGAGTAAACAGGAAAATAGGATTGCTGCTGGACGATTTGGCTCTCTACTCTCTCTCTCTACGGTCGAGCCGTGAAACTCTGAGAGGGAGCTCTCGTGCACCTTGTTCTCATTCCCTCATCTCTTGCCCTGCTCTCATTTCATCCCACTCGCCGATTCCCGCACCCCTTTTTTCTTCCTCGTCACTACTTCTTTAATCCCAACTATTTCCCTCCGCATTTGATGACTTACGTTTACATATAAATAGCGCGTGGTTGGTACTTTTGTAGTCGAGTCCGTGTATCGCTAGTTTTTGGAAGTGGAACTTTCAGAAATATTCACGGTAGGAAATGATGTATAATAGAGCGGGGTTAAACGGAACACCATTGAACACAGGTCCGTTTTAGCCAGTTCTTTCGTATTGCAACTTTCTATATAGCTTCTTATACGGTAGAAGCCCGATCAACCGGGACGCTCGGGATCGAAGCTTACCCGGATAATCGAAATCCCAATTAATCCGAACTATACAGCGAAGGTACATAGGGGAGAGCGGGGCAAAATGGGACAGTGGGGCAAAACGCGATAATGGGACAAAACGCAATTTTCCAATAACTTTTGGATGGTGGCGGTGTTGATGAGTGGGGTAAAACGGGCTTCAATCTCAGATTAATAGTTAAGACAAAATTGGCCATCCAAAATTTTTTGAAAAATTTAGTTTTGCCCCCACTGTGCCATTTTGCCCTACTCTCCCCTATGTCAATAATGACTAATGATACAACTTTATTTTAACTACAACATTTGGTACAACTTGGACTTAATTGTTAAACAGTGTGAATTAGAATGTTAAGCTGTGGATTTATTTTTCATTAATAGTATATAAGCTAGTATTTGCTTTGAAAAACAAAACAAGAAAAAACTTCGGAAGATGCACGGTTAATCCGACCCCGGTTAATCGGGATTCTACTGTACATGCATTCGCCTGACAGCACGACACACACGAATCTTGTGTATTGACATGGAATGAAGTCATACTTTTGTATCAAAGATGCATAATTTGACATGACGAGTGTAGAATAATTTGTATCGGATAATTCCTCTTACTCATCGGCCGACAGGAGCTGGACTTTTCGGTCGGTACTAAACTCCTTGGGGATAGCGTTAATGAGAGCAGGAACGCCCAGTGGCGGGAGGACTCGCGCTCTCACAGAGCCAGCACGAATATGTCGGCTACTCGAAAATGACTGCCAGCAGCAGTAGCAACAGCAGCGAAAGCCGGGGAACCCCAAGAGCGAGGCAATAATATGCCCTCGCGTGTAGTTTGTACTTAACCGGGATTAATTCCTCCGTTCTGCGCGCGGCATTGCGGAACGAGAGCGTGTCTCTCGGTGGCGATGAGGCTCTTTTCTCTCCTCGCTCTCTACTCCTCTCCCATCCAGACTCTTTACCGTCCCTGCGCTGCTCTAAATTTTGCACTTTTTTGTTTGTTTGTTTACCCGTTTGTTTTGTACCCGAAAGTGTGTTTCGCGTATGAATAAAACACTGCAGTGCGGAGATTCGTGAGAGTCGGGACAGGACGATAGCACTAATATCCTTTTTTTGTTGTTAATTTAAATGTTAAATTTGTATCGTCCTTTCGAATGATTCAATTCATTATGCAACTGTGAATACGATTTCTCGAGGTGTTACGAGAATAGATGTGGAAGTGCGAAAGTGAGAAAACGAGAAACGGAGCGAGAGAGCAGAATGGAAAGTTTCCTTTTCCTCAATCCCCGCTGGAAGGTAGTTGGGAAACTTGCGGGGCAGTCTGTACTCCGACTAATTAGTCGAGCTACACATACTCGCGATACCGGCGTTCAACTGTTGCGGCTCAACCAAAGCTCAACTCGGCCGCGTGAAAATGTCGTAATTTAATTCAAAAAGTGAACTGTAACTCAAGGGTGAAACACACTCGTTGCAGTGATCGCACAGACGGCCGGGATAATTCAATCGCCTCGCGTCGCGCGAGTTTACGCGGCCAGTTATACCCGGGTGGGCTGAAAATTCAAAACGCATATATTTAATTAAAATATTGTACGTTCGACGGTGGCGCAACCGCAAATTATTATTCAAGGGTTTTCGGATTTGCGCGAACGTTGCCGGGATATCGCCAAAAGCCAACCAATAATAAGAGCACAATTCCGGAATGGAGAGTTTCGTTAACGGTCTCATTTTTACACTCGAAATAGAAACAAAAATAAAAATAATGTCGTATAGGTCAAACGCGCGTCCCCAATGGAAAAAAAAGAAGAAAAAAATTGCAACGTCGGTGGTTGGATATGCTGCGGTGTCACCGACGTCATAACGAACTTTACAAGCGCCACAGTATTATTGGTTAACCGGGGGGGGGGGGGGGGGGGGGGTTGAGAGGGGACGAAGCGACGGAGAAGAGACGAAAAGTTAGGCCCCGATGAAGTGAGCGGCTTGTTCGATCGCTGTGGTCTCGTTTCAGAATTCACGTACACCTGCTGCACAATGCAGTTGTGAATGCGATGCATCTCCGTGTTTTGTCGAGAGGTGACCGCGAGGGTATTAGTTGGCCAATTTAATTGAAAACGGTAGAGAGGCGGACTTTGAGTAATTTGTCGCCCACACATTGTACTCCCTGTACCGTACATTCCGTACTTCATTTCACCGACTCGAATGTTCCATCGGTCACACGCGAAGCCGCAACGGAGCCGTCTATACGTCGGACAAAGTTCGTTTCAACTTTTTTTTTTTGTCTTTGCCTCATTAATCAGCGAAAAGTTCGTAATAATTTCTGACACGGTCGGATGATCTTTGAAAAATAAGCCGATATAGAACGTTGCCGCAGGGCAGATGTAGCGTTTTTCTCCACAGTACCATTTGTTGCCTGTTTTAAATCGTTAAATAGAGTAACAAGTATTCGCATACATTTACATAATTATCCACCAGTCTATGTCTTCCGAATTTTGTATTTAGAGTTTTGTTCCTTCGAAAATGGCCAAAAATGGACCAAAGGTCTCAAAAACGTTACATCTACCCTAAATCCATGATCCACGATCGCGAAGGTTTGGGCGAATTTTATATGCCCTCTAATAACTTTCCTCCGCGGTGCTTCAGTTTTTCCCCTCGCTGCTGTCTTCAGCAATTAGAGGACGAGCGTTAAGCCAGTTGAACTCGCAGTCACGCCCGTTCGGCCTTTGTCTGTTATGTATCAGGCCCGCTGCTGAACTTTACCTCTCCCCGGGGAAAGCGGGGGGTTGCGCGGACTCGTTTTAATTATCGGTAACTACTGGCGCATCGCGAGGGGTTTCCACGATGAGTGCTCCTGCAGCCCACACTCTGCTAAATTTTGCCATCCCTCGTTCTATATGCTTTCTCTCCATCGCTCCGTCCTCCCTACCTGGCGAACGATGGCAAGTATTCCCTCGACCTCGTCACGGCCATCGTCCACTCGTTCGGGAATGTAGACTTAGTTAAACGAAAATTACAATGGAATCCGCACGTTGTTACGTAGCACGGCTCTCCGTTATATGCATTTACCTCGTTATCTTTCGTCGTTTCTCACGATCCTTTCAGAGCTTTCCGAGTTCTACTTCGAGTTTCGAAACTAGCGATTCTTCGAGGACTTTGTCCTGCATTTTCGAATTTAACAACAAGGCTGGTCGGGCAGAGCGAGACAAAAGGGAATCCCGCGACCAAAACAAACTGTTTGCACTCGTTTTTGTTTCAAGAAAAACATTGAAGAAACCTTTCGCGGAATATAAAAAAAACAAAAAAAAATTACCGCTAACAAGAATTCTTTTTTATAGCAAAAATGCAGGTTCGATAGTTCTATACAACAGTACAAAGTCTTTGAGCTCTTGAACTCTGCCAGTAGTGATAGGCGCTTTTACGATTTTATTTTTATGGAAGTTCCAATAATGCGCAATAGAAAGGGGTATGGAGAACGAGTTCGTAGAAAAAAAAAAAAGAAAAAAAGAGAAAAAAAAACTGCGTCCAGCCGTTAAACGAAGCTTCGTGCGCGACGTGTGAGGGTGAAGCGAACGGTTTTACTGCAGCTCTCGAGGATAACTATCGATACTGCGTTTATGGAAACTCCGCACGTGTTGTAACTTTCGCCTGTATATAGTATATGTAATATGTCGCTGCGTAGACGACTTATTCAAGATAACAGAAGTCGAGCCTGAGGCGGGAACACGTCCTCGTCTATTTTCCTCCCGCAGCAGTGAATAGTAATAAAGCAGAAAAAAAACAGTTACCTCGAAGTGTGTTACGATCTCGTAAGTATATGGTAGGGGCGTCGCGGTCTCAATTCCGTATTTGTTTTCAACTGATGCGTATCTTTCGAGAACATCGACAGCAGCTTATGCCCCAGTTTATTCAATAATTCAATAGTGATTCAATAATTTCTGAAAGTAGTTTTACAATACTTTTCGCACAGAAATAATACAAACTACAAAAATGCCTAAAAAAAGCCTATTCGACGATGAATCAAGTCCGGCAAATATTAAAGTGTGTGACACTTTCCAATAGTCGATGGATGTTCATTCACAGGCCCGATTATCGTGTCTCGCACAGCCGCTATACATTGTCGAAACTTTTTGATGATAAAAAATGTCGTGAACGATAGGAACGCGGCAGCAATAAATTCGTTGTTACCAAAACATCGCCACATTTTGAAGAATGTGAAATACCGAGAGAATGAGAAATGAGAGACACACAGATAGGCACGTAGGCTTTGGCGTCAAGAGTATCTCAATGGAGCAGCAAGGTCCATACTCCGCAGGCATCGAGTTTGCGGCGAGAAGTTAAACTTTAATGTAAAAGTCACATGTACAAATATGTGTGCGCAAACGGTGCATAGACGTCATATCCGTGTGGATATTGGCTACGTAGACACATATGTGCAGCCGGTATATTTGGTATACGGAATGTAGACTCTTGGCTCGTATGTACACATGAATATATCTATGTATATATCGCAGTTTCTGGCTAGCAGTCTCCCCGCCCCGGCTCCGATCTGCAAAGGCAGCATCGATGGTCCTCGTATAACCGAAGTGCTATTGCGTTCTGTATAGCATTATACTGCCATCAGCGGCAACTCGGTTTGGGTTCTATCGTAAACAGGCTTCGGAAGCTGCGGTGCTTTACGATGTTTGCCGAATGTAGCTAACAGTAGTCGCGGTCCCTAACGCGGTAACCGTCTTCTCCGCAGACATCACCGGAGCAAACTTCTGTATGTCCGGCGAGCGCGCGCAAGTACCGTATGCATGTTTGCATGCATGTGTGTATTATGTGGCAGTAGTTTAGAACGCTCGACGATCATTACGGAAACGCTTACGACTCATTTAACGAGCTTCTGTCGAGATTCCTAGTCGCGCGGAAGTTAAGAGTGCCGAGAAACTCGGGGGAGAATGGGGCATCCAATTACGATTTGTGATGAAAATGAAAAAGTAAAATATTTTTATGAGAGTTTTTAGTTTTTAGTTTTTTGGTATCATGTTCTAAGTTAGATAGACGAAATTGTATAAAATTTAATGAGATTGAATTAGATAATTAAAAGATATTAAAAGATAGAGACAAAACTGAATACTCCTCAATAAGAACAGTTCAAGGGACTTGAGAAAAACCACGCATCTGTTCAACTGCACTTGTTAGATGTGCCATTGAATTGCACAATTACTTAATCACCTAATCTCGACTGAATGAATGTATTTCTATTACATTCAATAGCTAGTACATTCAAGCGTACGAATATTCGTACGAAACGCGTGGCAACTATACACAGTAAAAAAAAGTTTGTACTTTTTACGACTTATTATTATCCAGAAACGTCCACAGTTTTTTTTTTTATTTATTAATTTTCCGTTCGCGCCATCCGGCTCAAGTTTTACAAACAAAAGTACAAACTAAAATGATTAATGAATCTGGAAATAAAAGGACACGTTTGTATATTCACACCCACGAGTTTGTCACTTATTTATGAAAATTATTTTTACGAAACTTATTCCGATTTTACGAAACTATTTTTTACTGTGTAATTCAGCGACTCATCACGAGCTCAACTGATTTTAACTCTGAGCACGAATTCCTCGAGAGTCGCGTGATTACGACGATCGATCCTCGCTGACACCGTTATCGAGCTATTGTCATAATATTTTATGAGGTTGATAGCTGACTCTCGCGTTTGCGTGCTACGATTTTTCCTCGTGCCTCTTTACGCGGGAAAACTCGTCTCTCTTTTCGTTCCCCTGCATAGCCGCAACCTCACAGCAGGCCACCCCCTCGTCGCCGATAAACATCGTGACGCGACTGTGGCTGCGGTTTGAGAAAAGAGCAAAAGAGGGAGGAGCGAAAGGAGCGAAAGCCGAGGTAACAGCAGGCGGCGAAGGCTTCTGGCTCGAAAGGGGCGAGAGGATGAGCTACGGTACCTCGAGCGCGGATGACTTTGATCGAGTTGAGCGTGAACTTTGCCGATAAAAGAGTAGAGTGGCGAGGTTGACTGCGGAAACCGGGTGCGTCCGCGAGGGTGAGATGCTTACCGCGCGTGCCATGAAAATTCAAAGTAGTGTGTCTTTTGGTTTTGATTTTGCATTGTCGTGCATGCACTGCAGTGACGACCGACTCGCATTTGACTTCTCTCTTTTGACGCGCCCCGGGTAAGATTATCGAGAATCGACGTTGAGTCTTACGTGAAGCAGCGAGTGGACAAATTTTCCGGACGAAAGATGAAGAACAAATCGAGAGAAGAGTCAATGAGAGAAGTCGAACGTTGCAGTTGGAAAGTTGGGACGTAAAGTTATAGTCGAGTATTGTAACGTGTGTAAGAGGAGGGTTGGTACATGGAATGAGGGCTGCAGTGACTGCTACGCGATACGAAATTATATGTAATTATACGTCACTCCAATCATTTATTAAAACCTGCTAGTATTTTTTGTTCTCCTGAACCGATCGGTATGACCGAGGGTGCGTAGCCCTGATCTGTTTGCTACAAATTCTAACTGAGCTAATGTGTTAAGTGGAGCCTGATCGCATGGATTCCTCTTCGCGGTTATAGCACACGATTGCATATCGATTTTTTATGATTATCGTATAACAAACACACATACATGAAAAAAAAAAGAAAAAAATCGGCAGATAAATAAAGATAATGAACTATTAACGCCACTTTGGGAAGAATACTCACGAGATGAGAGTCTTTCGTTGTAAATGTGACTGGATCGGTTTTCGGCTCGCGGCAGTGAAAATCCATTCTGCCCCAGGCAGTCGTGCCTGCAGCTTTGCTCCTCGTCGCCTCGATCAGCTCCATCGCTATACCTTCGGCAATGAATTCGACCTGCAACACAAATCACAGGATTTTCCGTTTGATCAAACATATTCACGTACACTCGGAGATACGACAGTACTAAATTTTGTAAGAACGGGTCGTGCATTCAGGGACATTCAGGTTTTTGCTGCTGTGGGAAAAAATACATACGACACGATAGGATGGAGGAGAGATCGCGGCAAAATGGCACAGCGGGGCAAAACGGGACAGTGGGGGCAAACTCAAATTTACAATAATCTTTGGATGTCCCATTTTGTCCCGACGATACAAGCGGATTTTCAAACCCGTTTTGTCCTACGTACCACCGTCGCCACCATCCAAAAGTTTTTGGAAAATTGCGTTTTGTCTCATTATCCCGTTTTGCCCCGGTTTTGCCCTCTTACCTAACAGAGGACATGACGGGGTATCAAAATCATGGTTTTTTCATTCACAAATTGAATCTCCCCCCTCCGAATAATAAATGAGAATTATCGAAAGATTTCTCTGCCGGCTTCGAATTTTATGTGAAACAAGGTGAGGGATAGCCAGTGAAAGACTTCGTTGAGAGATACAAAGAATTTAGCATTCGATGTGGTGGTTAAACGACCCGTCGCGTTACGATATATGCTATCTGTGCTGCCGCAGCACAGAGAGAAGCGCGGAGAGCGCGTGGTGATAACGAATTAGAAATGCATAACGCCATTGTAATTGCCTTTTTAAATGGGCGGAGCTTTTTCGTCGAGAATGTTCGCGGAATACTAATGGGTGCTCGTGCATAGCGGTCCCATCGCCACTAACACCGTCACGATCGCTAAAACGCTGTGCCGGGCTCCACTCGCTTCTTCCGATTCATTATTTCGAGCGTAATAGCCGAATTTCCATTTTATTTTCTTCTCTATTTGACTCTCCCCCGACTTTCTCGCTGCTGGCGGTGCTTTGACGAAGAAAATAAAAATTCCCCCGCTTCAAATCGAAACGTTTCGCGGAACTCTAGACGCAGCGCACCGCAAAATCTGTTGTCTTCTTCATAAAGCGCCGAGCGGAGCGAGAGTTCAAAGGAGTCGTTGTTGGACAATCAAATCCTTTTTGCATTAACCAGATTCGTTTCTCTCTATCATTCAGCTTCTACCCACTTTCCCTTCGTCTCTCGCTGCATTTAGTTTTATGAGCCGGTTTTCCGGATTTGCGGAGTGTTTCCTCATTTTCGCATTATTCGTACTCCGATCGTCCGCCGCACGAGACCAAAGGCGGAAGCTATTTACGGTGAACTTCATTCGCGCCGGCAACGAAACGTTTTCTCGCAATTACCAATGTACTCTCTGGGTTTAGAACAGGTCATCCCTTGGTTTTGTATTTACCTCCAAACAAAGCGGGAGAACCTCACTTCCGGTTTGAAAATTTTGGTTTTTGACCGGAAGTGACGTTTTCGTGTATTTTACAGAGAATTCTTTAAGCGTTTTCCTGAAATTTATCATGCACATAGCCAGCGACAGACGCGGATAAATTAAGGAAAAAATTGCGTGTTCAGAAACGATTCATCATTGAACTTACCTTTCGAAGACAACCGACGAAGTTTGTGATTCCTTTTGCCCCTTGAAGAGAATTCGTATCGGCTCCACCGCCAACGAGAAGCTGTTCGCTCGCCAATCGCGTGAATGACCCTGCTGTGTGGCCGTGCTCCGCGTAAATGCCATCAACCACTGCAGAGAGCTGCAACAGGCGAAGACAACGTTAATTATACCGAGAGGATAAATTATCTCTTCCCTATGTCATCAAAAGTTTGGCAGGCACACAGAAAGTGATGTTAATTGTCTAATTTTCAGTTTCTCATTTTTCTATGATGTTCATCATTCAACGAAAGTTCCTTTCGCGAGTAAACTGTGAACACAATGAGATGACGAGCCACGCCATTCTCCGGAAGGTACGGAAAGTAAGAACCTTGAAGTTAAAGATGAATTTTAATATCATTGCTATAATCATACCCCTTGACAAACGAGCGCTTTTTTGTGGCAAAATAACATTGATAATGAAGATTGAAGTCTCCTCAACAGGAGCGTTCGTAGGATCAGGACCACAGACGAAGATGAGGCAAGTTGTTAAGGTTGAGACGAGGCTTGAAGCCTAGATTGCTACCAAGATGGAGAGAGTGAAGTAAACAGTGCAACCCTAAGGAGTGATGACTGGAGAAGTGGAAAATGGAAAACGATAGATGAACTGAACGGTTTCTAAGACCGAAGACGCAATCCTTCCTCGAGCGAGCATTCTCGGAAGTGGTTCCGGTACTCCGATGGGTGGTAAAATGAAAAGAGTGAGGTAGAGAAAGAGTGTGTGTGCGAGTGTGAGAGAGAGAGAGGCGGAGCTAATTATACTTGAGGAAAAAAGACACTGTCGAGTATCTCTTGAGATATCGCGGTGAAGGGAACGCTAAGAGAAGAATGAGATGAAGTAGAAGTGGAAGAGAGTAGAGGAGGAAATAAGATACCAGGTTGGTAGTTGGCAAGAATACGGAGAATTCAGTCTAGAGATAACGACTATTGACGCCCCACCAACCTCTTAACTCGAGGCAAGATATAAAGGAGTGAGTTATAAGGAATCTTCTTCTTCTTCGTCCACTTCGCTGCCATGAGTCTTCTTCGAGGAGTTTTCTCTTGATTCGCTCGTTCTCTATCTCTACACTTGTGTAAACCAACTGCGCCCCATTGAAAATATGCTCAATCTATACTGAGTTTGCTCGCGCACTGCGCAGCTTATCGAGTGGGCACCGATGGGAACTTGTCTGCCATAAAAGGACGAGCAAAGTAGCATCGCCATCGATTGCCCTAATGCAGCCCTTCAAGAGTCTTACCCTCGCGCCGTGCAATGTGAATGAACCCGAAGTGATTGAGCTTTGCGATTGCCCAATATCGGCTTTCCTCATGTGAATTAAAATCCTGAGAGTCTTCTCTGATACGTTCGCAACTGCGAGGCTTCTCTTAGTTCCTCCTCTGGGTCTCCGCCACATACCCATAGCTATTTCTTGGTGGGTAGCGTGTGGACGGGTGAAAGGGTTCAGGATTCTGCAGCCGGCGGCTGTGTCGTGAATCGTGAGCAACGATCCTCCGCGCGATTACTTAATGAAAGTGCAATTTAATTAAGCGCCTGCCGGGGGGTCCCGAGCACCACACACCGACGCAGCCACAGGCACTATCGTGGCTAGGGAGCCGAACCCTCGGTATCTAATTGAACCAGAACGAACGCGAAGCTTGTAAAGTTCTCGCGGTGCAATTTGGCGATTCCGGTGTGTGGAGATACGTGCTCGCTGAAATGTCTGCGCCCAATCAAAGCGTTTTCGTTCTTTCGACCGCGGCCTCTACGATTTATCTCGTACACTCGATATCTCATTCGACGCGAAGTTCAAAGAGTTTTCCTGCTCTTTTTCATTGTAAACATTCGAAGATAGATAGATAGATATGCATTTATTGTACATTAGGACCTGGTGTTCTCTAGGCACGTCACCCAATCAACACCAAACCGAATAAATACAGAAAGAAATATAGCACACTACGACTAACGTGCTGAACCTAAGCCGCATACTAATGATATAAAGAAAATAAACCATTACGTTGGCTTACGATACGAACAGCTAAGGCACGAACAGACATTTGCCATTGCGATAATTATGCTTACGGAAGGCAATGACTATTGTCGTCCCGGTATAAAGCATTCAAATTCTATTGTCAACACACATTGTTAAGACATGTTTATCCAATTAAAAAAAATTTTATCTCGTCTTACCAATAAAGGTTCGACGGAACGGACCGGTGCTGGCTTCCGATATTCGTCTCAGTTCGGCGATATAGGCGCTGGCGAGAGGGGATTAATTGGTTTAATTAAAAAGTTCTGCAGAGCTCCGGGAATGCTCGTGAGTAGCTATAGGCCAGGTCGAGCAGTGCTCCTGTCCCCCTCGCCCCGAGGATTATATTCTTCCGTGAACGGGCGTTAATCTGACATTACACGCGCCTCACCCGTGGCCCCGGAGCTTTGGCTCGATTACCAAAGGATTTCACACCGTTGCCAGTTAATTTTATTCCTCTTTCACCGCTATTTCTCATTGAACACAAAGTTCTCACAAGGCTTTTTCACGTCCATGTCGTGTATATATATATAGCTATCCGCAGCAAACCGAATAAAATTGATAGTAAATTCGAGCCTCGGGTTCCACGGCAAAAAGGTCCACGCAGCTGCTGCTGGATCTCGTAGATTTCCCATTCTCGAATAACGATAATTGAGAAAGGTAGCGCGTATTTTTAACTGCCGATGACGTTCAGCTTCCGTTGCCTCGTCGTTCGATCGTCTTCGTCAAAGGAATCTCCCATCTCCAGCTCGATGATGAATTCCCCACCCAGCGAAGAGCTTATTTCCGCGATGCTGTTATAAGTCTAATCGCATTAGAAGCAGCATCAACGACGAAAGATCGTTAGATGATGGAGGAAAAAAAAGGCGTTAAACGAACGGGTGGAACGCAGGGAAGGACAGGGCCGGGCGTAGCTGTTGAACGACGCTTCAACGAGATCCGCAGCGTGTAGACTGGCGATGCTCTCCGCTGTATGCGCGAGACAAGGCGAGACGACCGGAGAAATCTGCTAGTGCGATATACAAGGTACACAGCGGTCCGGAAATTGGAGAAATGGCGAACGACTACTGGTAGTAGGGGTTGGGGCGGAGGGGGACAGTAGTGGGGCAATGTGGAATGAGCGAAGAGGAAGCGTGCATCAGACGATGTCTCCGCTATCTCCGCGGGTTGTCGGGCTATGACACAATTAAAAGTGCGACGTGACGCTCGAGCTGAGAGAAGGAAAGAGACGGGGAAGTGAGTTATAGGTGAGGAGGCTGTATGAGCTCTGGCGGAAACGGAAAAAGCCGCACCGACGCCGAGAGGGAAATCGAATTGTCACGGTGCGCGGGAGACGAATAGGACGCGCTTGATAATTGTCAACAGTGATAACGCCCGAAGGGGGGGGGGGGGGGGGGGGGAATTGATACGGTGAAGAGTTTCGATGATTCGTATGAAATTTACTCAGGAATTTGCGACGATTCGCGCGGAGTTATTGACATTCGTGTTGATGATGTGGCGACGTCGGGGTGCTGTCGTGAATCCGGATAGCCAAGAGCTTTAGCGGTCACATTACCGACGAGCTCAGAGTCGAACGGTCATAAAACCGGAGAACGCTTTCGATCGAATTGCTGGAAGATTGTCGTTAATTCCTTTCTGCGATGAGGTGAAAAAGGCGGACGCGAATTGTTTATTGCGCAGGCGGTGTCAGTTTTCTAGGACAGAACAGCAAAGAGGCGAGCGAAGAGTCTTTTTCTCACGCAGAAGACATATAGATACAAAAAAACGCTCGTGTTATATTTAACACTGCAGTATAGGAATATATAGATAGTCGGGAGCTTAATTAAATTGGCCACCTACCCCCCTGCAGACAAGAATTATACATCACCGGCCGGTTCGTGAGGCGAGGGAGAAGGTGAACGGTGAAATTCGGATAATTATTTCTCGATTCGTGGAACACGAGGGATCCACCTTTACCGTGTTCTCGTAGAATTTCGCCCCTGCGAATTCCTCCCCGAAGTTTCTTCTCATTAAAGAAAGAGGAACGAGCGGAAAGTTAAAGAAGCTGTATAGAGCGGCAAGTATAATAAGGCTGCAATGCACTACTACCACTTTAAAACTAACTTGAACGGCGGGCAAATCGGGCGCTCTATATCGGCGCGGTCATCGTCGTCTATCCAAAAATGATTGAAATAATTTAAAAAATTAGGAACGTTTATAAATTAGAATAAACTTAGCGTTTCGATAAGCGTAAAAAAAATCTGAAAAAATTATTGACATCATTGCAAATTCCTGTGTAATTTTCGTACGAATCATCGAAATTCTTCTCCGTTTCAATTTCCCACCAACGGGCGTTATTACTGTTGACAATTATCAAGCGCGGCCTATTCGCCTCTCGCGTCCTAATTTTTCGATCGCACTATCCGGTTTCATTTTTACGAATAAAAGTACAAACTAAAATTGTCAATAACCCGGGAAATAAAAGGACAGCTTTTCATATTCAAAGTTGAGCAAACGAGTTTGTCGCTCATTTAACGAAATTATTTGTACAAAACTTCGTATCCCGATTTTATGAAATTATTATTTTTTACCGTGTATGTTGTTTCTGCACGATGTTATTTTGACGTGTCACTGTTGCGCTATCAGCTTATCGGTACGCGCTCACAGTCTAGGCCACATTTCCTAGCCGCGTGGAGTATTCGACGGACGATTGCAGCAAAGAAGCATTAGGTCCGACAAGAAACGTCTGGTGAGCTGCTTCGGGAAGCTTCGAAGCTCTGACTCTTGCTCCCTTGCGTTACACCATCGCTAGATGGAGCACACCCGCACGGCAGTTAAAATAAAGTTTTACGGCGCGCCTAAAGTCGTGCCGAGGACTGTAATTGAAGAAGTAGGCGAATTGCGGCGGTGCTCGCCGGTGTGCTCGCTCGCGCCGCGCTCGATCTGACGCGTCGAACTTTAAGTTTTAACCGTTAACTTGAACGCCAAGTCCCTCTCGCCTCTCGCGACCACCGTCTCGGGGGTAGCGGGAGTAATAAAAAGCCCTCTCGACGGGCTTACCTGTGGTGAGTATAAATCCACGCGGCAGTGCACGCCAACCGGTTCACCCACAAGGTTCGCCGTTGCGGATTAGAGAACCAAAAATAGCGTAGTCTTTTTCTATTGTTCGACTACACTGTGGTCGAGCAGTCAAATGAACAGTATTGAGATCGTATGAGTGCGAACTTGTTTGTCGGACCATTTGCTAAATTTTTTTATATTCATATAAACAAATAAGCGGCATTAGCGGTTATGTACACTACAAACAGATCCGAAGTCGACAAGTTTAGCAAGCACGTAGAAATCCGTATCAATTTTGTTTGAGAAACAATAATTATCAACTTTATTGTCAATCGTTAATTTATCTTCGACTATACTGTGGTCGAACTGTCACATCCAACAGTATTGAGATCGTATGAGTGCGAATTGTTTGTCGGATCAGTTGCTAAATTGTTTTATACGCATATAAAAAATTTAAGCGGGCTTACCGGTTATGTACACTACAAACAGATCCGAAGTCGACAAGTTTAGCAAGCGCGTAGAAATCCGTATCAATTTTGTTTGAGAATCAATAATTACCGAGTTTATTGTCAATCGTTGATTTATCTTTAGATGGATCTTTATAGCTCGAGCGTAAAATTATTCTGCCGATCGAACAATATTCGTCAAAATTGGTTCCGTATCAATATTGAATAGTCCGGAAACGATACGGATTCGAGTCACATAACGAAAATGTGAAATCACACTTTTTGCCACGTTATGATTCTTTTCGAAATCGAAACAATGATATTTGAACATTTCCACGATGCAACTCGCATTATCTGATTAGCTACCGCAGTTACCGTGTAGGCGAAATTTCAATGGTATCCGTTTGCTCGTTGGCATTTTTCTCATCCGTCGCGTTAGCAACGGGACTCAAAACATTTATCTCAAATTCCCGATCGTTCACAATCCTATTATGCGGGCCCCCATAGCAATTAACGATGCACGGATTAACCGGGACGTGTGTATACGTGTATACACGTGTATGCAGTATCGCTGTGGCATAGGCCATAGTACACCTGCACAAGCCCCTCGTCGAAGCTCCAATTTAGGTCGGAGGGGTCTCTTGCCCGCGAGACGCGAATCCCGGAATGCGAATTAGCAACGCTTCGAGAAACATACCGACGCTGCGGCCGATGTAAATTACACACCGGGTGCAATGCGGCGGCTTGCTCCCGTTTCATTAATTCTCCGGCCGCTTTGGCTATGGGCCCTTACAGTTCCCTACGGCTGCTGCTCACCTCCTCCGATTCTAAGCTTTCCTTCCCTCGCCTCAACTGCATATTCCGTAGGCAGGTTATACCAGTTTATCGCTCCCGCTCCCGCACTGTCTTGGCACTCTCGGCGTAAGACGCCAGCTCGTTCGTTCCATGCGTTTCACCGAGTAAAATGTACAAAAAAAAAAGAATTATCGCTATCGGTCAGCGAGGAATCGTGCTCACGATGTAAATAAAAACTTTTAACGAGGTCGAAAGATTTTATCGAGCGTTTCATTGCTTCAAGAAGTGTCTTCGATGTAGCAGACTCGTCGGAGTAAAAAGTAAACATTTTATGGGTGAATCAAGCCATAACAAGACCCGGAGCCGAGCGTCCTGGCGTTCAGTAGATAAGGTCGCGCTCTGGTCAGACGCGCTGTAAAGTATCGAGCGCAGCGACGCGGGCGAATTAAGTCCGTGAACTTTTCGCGGGCAATGTGCGGATAATTACATTCAAAGGGACCGCCGACTTTTAGAATGTTTATTGCCGTGAGTTCCACTCTGAAAATAGAAGTGGAGCAATTTTTCTTTTTATACCCTGCGAGGCTGTGTGTGTGTGCGTTATACGGCATACACTTAGTTGTATCAGGTTTCTGCAGGCAGAGTTTTGTATGTAAGATTTCCGGCCACTTCTCTCGCTCTCGAGCCTTCGCAGACGTTCAGGCAATTAGTTAGATAAGAAACTCCTCTCTCGCGTGCACCTCGAGACCACAACTGGGCATATATCAAATGAATCATAATTTTCAACTCGGCTCTTTTCCTTTTTTCACCCCCTCTCTTCACCGGCGCATATTAGTCCGCAGATGGTGTCTGCGGCTCAAAACTCGGTTGAGATTTTTTTATTATGCTGTTGCACCTTCGAACGAAGAAAAAAAAAATGTGCGCGTGGCTGAGTCGAGGTGATCGGCGCTCGTTATAATAATAAAGTTGGCTGAGCCCGCGGTGTTACGTTATGGACGAAATAAAAAGAAAAAAAAGTATAGCGTGGTAACAAATGATCCACCGTGCGTCCTGCCACTTTTTCCACTGAAATTTCTCTCCACCCTTATTCTCTCGCAACCCAAAAGCCATTCGTGCTGCGTTATAGGATCGTTAGGTGAGCAGGAGTAATTTATTTTACTCCCTTGTTAACGAGTTCTCAAATTATTTGCGTCTGTACATATATATAGCAGTGTGCGATATATATATGGAATATAAGTTAAAGTAGGTATGCGATGCACGTGGCGTCGGTAATTGCAGTCGGTATTACGAAGGACACGCGATCATCGCACAATCGAATACCAAAAGTAAAATTATATTTATAAAATGCTAATAAAAAAATACGTAATAAATTTAATTTTTCACACGAGAGGATAAAAAAGAAAAGAATTATTTATCAGCCCGATATACGAACACTCTCGTTTCAGCGATAAATTTAAACTTTCGCCGCGGCCTTAATTTCTTTCCGGTATACCTTACTTTCCTTCCGATATTGCGAGCCGGGATTGAAAAATTATCAAGCCCCTCCCCCCCCCGTGTCAGATGCACGCGCACACAGAAACGCAACGCTTTTCCGCGAGTAGCCGAATATAAGAAGTCGGGCAAGTCGGAGAGCTCCACTGCCGCTGCTGCTGCTGCTGCTGCTGTGAATTGTGGCGCTAACGTGTGCCGCTGCACTTCGTTTTCTCACAGCGGCCCACTCTCGGCTCTTTCGTACCAACGACCTCTTTGCATCTCGCTTCTTTTTCTACACGACTGCCTCCGAACGCAGTCAAGTGCAGGTGTGCTTGCAAGCCCGACGAGCTCGCCCCGTGGCTCCGAACTTTTTTTTTTTTTTTCCTCTCACCGAAAGTCTCCTCTATAGTATACCGACTCTTCTCGGAAGGCATCGGATACCTATCTGGCGATGTACCTTTGCCTCGAGTTTCTCGCTCGCTGTCGTATAAATACATCAGGTTAATGCAGCGCATCAATAAAGCGTGTCTTTACGACAACATTTCTGCCTCTCGGCGCTGATGTTGATGCATGCCGATGCTTAACAATCATGATAATAAAATATGGAGGAAACATCTGTTAAGACGCTAATCCCGTGT